>JAKTPG010000024.1:0-156349 GCA_030557505.1 Ogataea maris
CCCCCCCCCCCCCCCCCCCCCCCCCCCCCCCCCCCCCCCCCCCCCCCCCGCCGGTCTTAATTAACGGCCGCGTCGGAGAGGATCGAGACACGCGCTCTCTGCGAGCAAACGCTTGGTGTCTCGAGGGCTGGCTAGTACACGACAAGCACCTTGTCGTTGTTATCAACGAGGATCTCGACCACAGTGCTGCGATGCTCTGTGTCTGCCACCAGCACCAGCTCGCTGATAGTCTCCGAGAAGTTATCGTTATTGCGCCGTAGGATCAGATCTTGGAAACTTCTCTTCTCGGACACACAAGAATCATCGTATAGAGTCATGGAAAATTTCGGTGTCTTCATCAGAGTCTCTGAGTTCTGGACTATACCAACTATATCATTGGTGCTTCGCGCGATAATTGTGCCAGAACCCACGCGCTTGTGAGACACCATTATGACAAAAATCTTCAAAGCAATAACATCCTGCTTAGTCAAATGCTCGTTATCTAAAACCAGTTTCAACGTTGTGATCTGGAAAGACATGGGATCAAGAACTGTCTCTGTGGAAAAAACAGAGTCGCTGTCCTGCTGACTACGTAGCACAGAACCTTGCCGTGTGTCGTCCAGCTTGAGCCCTTGATCATTGTTTATGAAAAGACACTTGTAGAAATTCAACGGGCCAGAAAGCGCTCCAAAGTCCATTAGAATCACAGGGTTTTCCAAATATTCCTTCTTGCTCGTAGTCAGTATTAAAAGATCGTTTGACGAGTAGTTTGGACTTTGCAATATTGTGGCTAAGTAGTCATTCGGGAGGGTGTATATGATTTCAGAGGTGAAATGAATCGATCTCCAATCGCTGATGATCTTCATAATGCTAAGAAGAGAGTTTAATCTGTGCTCGTCCGACCGGCACTCTCCTTCTAACATTGAGGCGTGAAGCAAGTCAGCAGTTCTCTGCGTCAAAGATTTGATATTAATTGCGTGTATAGGAAGCTTTGAAGGTTGAGAGAGATGGTCTAGAAGAACTAGGTCAGCCGAAACACTTTCCAAGCTGTTGACAGGAAGGACCAACTTATCAAAGTAGACTTCATCCAGCCCAACAATTCCTTGATCCTGATCTCTCGGAACATTGGCCGCATCAGCTGGTACTTCATCCGGTTCCGATTTGGAGTCATTTTTCAGCCAGGTTTGCACCTCATCCCTATAAGACTGGGGATAACACCACAAAGTTAAAGGAGTAGTGAGAAGTGTTGAGGCCAGTGCCATGACAATGAACATTGAAAATGTCTTTTCTGAAATTATTCCAGCATTGAGACCTGTGTCTAAAACAACGATTTCCACTATTCCTTTACAGGACATGAGAATGCCAACCGTAAGACATTCTCTCCAATATAGTCCAAAGAACCTAGAAGCAACAAAGCCACCAAAGATTTTGCCAAACATTGCCACCGTAATAATACAGATAATGTATGCCCAATCGATGCCATCACTCAAGAGACCCAAGTCAACACTCTGACCGGCCAAAGCAAAATATAGCGGAACAAACACAATGTTAACAAGGTCTTCAATACGTTCCGTGAGAGTAATCACATAGTTATTCTCTCTTGGCACAATGATGCCCACAACAAAGGCTCCAAAGATTGGATGTACGCCAATAATAGCGGTGAAAAAAGCGGAAATAAACATTAGAACCAAGATGATGGTGGTTCCCAGCTGCGAAGGTCCGTTCGGGTTATCAATATCCTTTATCTTGAACAGGAAATACCTCAGACCCCATTTCACAGGATACACAATAAAGAGACACCAGCCTATGGTGACAAGGCAAATATAGGCGGTAGTCTCTGATTTGTCTGAGTTGGCGAGAGTGATACTTAAGGCTAGGAGCATCCAGCCCAAAAGATCATTGGTGATTCCTGCTGCCAACACAATTATTCCGACTCTGTCCCTCACCAGTCTGAGTTGGGTGAGAATCCGCGCTAGCACCGGGAATGCGGTGATGCACATTGCGACAGCAATAAAGACCATAAATGTGGTAAACTTAATGGTAGATAGTGACTCGTCATTGACTCTGTACTCGTTCCAAAGTCCAAGAGCCACGGCACAACCTAAGCCGAAGGGAACGGCCATATTGAAGATGCCCACTGAAAGAGCAATCTTTAGGTTCTTTTTTATAAACTGAACGTCGACTTCACAGCCAACCATAAACAGAAGCAAGCTCACGCCAACATTGGCAACCAGGGTCAATCCAGTAATCGAATCTTCCGGAAAGACAGTGGCAGTAAAGTTTGGGATTTTACCAAGCACGCTCGGTCCCAGCAGTATGCCAGCAATCACTTCAGAAATTACCCTTGGTTGCTTCAAGTATGACAGGGGGTAGTTGACTATGTGGGAGAGCAGAATGATGAAGATTGCTTGGAATATGAACAGAATATAAGGCTCAGATGGCATGTATTCAAGAGGGTTCAAGCCGGCAATTATGCCTGCAGAGGTCGTCGAGGAGGTAGCCATGTTGGTGCTCGGGGAATATGTAGCGCTATTCCGCAGTAAGTTACCGCTCGGAGGTGGGAGCGCAAACACGCCTTCTCTAACAGACGCGTTCTTGCTATGTGACAGGGGGGGGGGGTGGGGTGGGGGCGGTGCTACTATTTATTTTCTGACGTGAAGCTGATTTCAGGGTTCTAAAAGAATAGACGCGTCGATCGACGAGGAAGAAGAATCCGGGGTTCACTGAAGCGGAGAATGTGAAAAAAGGCATCTTACGATTAAATTAGTCGATTATTCACACACTTTTCAAGTGCTCTCCTCGGAACGTTCAAAGTTGTGGGGGAGATGCTCATAAGTTTGGATCCTGTGCTCCAGCCGTACCTACAACAGACCATTTTTGCAGATGCTTCCGGAGCCAATTGATATTCCGAAATGGATTGCCGAAAATGAAGATCTGTTACAGCCTCCGGTCAACAACTTCTGTCTACATCGGGGCGGGTTTACCGTGATGATCGTGGGCGGGCCGAATGCCAGAACTGACTACCATGTCAACGGAACCCCCGAGTGGTTTTATATGTACAAAGGGGACATGCTCTTGAAGGTTGTAGATGACGGTGAATTTAGGGACATTGTGATCAAAGAGGGCGAATCCTTTCTACTGCCGGCAGATGTTCCTCACAACCCGGTGAGATTTGCCGATACAATAGGATTGGTGTTGGAGCAGGACAGACCAAAGGAATCATTAGACAGCTTGAGATGGTACTGCTCCAACTGTAGAAGGATCTGCTACGAAACCAGATTCTACTGTTACGACCTAGGAACGCAGGTGAAAGATGCCATCATGGCATTTGACAAAAGTATACCGAATCGGACCTGCAAATACTGTGGAACACTGAATTATTCACGACCCCAATGAACATGACTACGAGTCGTCTATAAATCTATAAGCTTGTTGTTGAAGGCTGCACGGAGCCAGTTGAATAACTTATCATAAACGACAGAATTGGCGTTGTTGTGGTTTATATTGTGGTTCGAGTCAGGGAAAACAAGCATCTCATAGTTCTCCACACGGTGCATGTCGAAAGCATCAACCAACTGGAGAGTGTTTTGGAAATGGACATTGTCGTCCGCTGTACCATGCATTATGAGGAATCTTTTAAGTGACTTGAAGTTATTGACTTCTGTCACTTGTGATGTATGTGTGTAATTGTCGTTGTTTGCAGGTAAGTCCATGTATCTTTCCGTGTAGATAGAATCGTAGAGAAGCCAGTTTGTTACAGGCGCAACTGCCATACCATATTTGAATGTTTCTCCCTTATCATATTCAAGGGTTTTCAATGTTGTGAACCCGCCGTAGGACCACCCCCATATAGCCGTTTTATCCTCATCTATGTAATTGGCACTCTTCATGAGCTTTCGTGCAGCAGCTGTAATGTCTCTCGGCTCCCAGTAACCAATGCTATTCTTGGCATATGACTTGTAGTTCCAGCCTTTTCCGCCTGTTCCTCTTGGATCAATATACCAAACTATTGACTCCAAATCGGATGCCACCACTTCCTCAAAACCATAGTTGAACTCGCAACTTAATTTTTGAGAACCCGGTGCTCCATAGACGCTGACCAACAGAGGATATTTTTGGTTCTCATCAAAGTCATAGGGTCTCTCTTCAATGACATCAATCTCGGTGCCATCATCCAACGCCACAGTAAAATGATTCTTGGACGGGACTTTGTAGTTCTGCAGTGAGGATTCTGCGCTTGAGGCCATATTCAAATTTTTGGCATTCTGATAGCCATCTCCAGTAATTTCACTTGTTTTCAACAACTTCTGGGTGGGCAGAGCGGGCCCATTATACGTAACAAACGAGTACTTACCACTTGGTGACAGTTTCATGTCATAAGAGCTGATAAGGCTTGTGTCGGTCAAGTTCTCGACACTCGGCTCATTTCCAAGTCTCGCTTTATAGAGCTGTCTTTCCAGAGCGCTTCCAGCAGTACCAACAAAATAAATGGCATCCTCATGCGAATTATACCCAGCAACACCATTAAAGACGTCCCAATTGCCTTCCGTTAGCACATTAGGTTCCGTAGTGTCAGTCGACTGGAAAAGACCCAGGTGATCATGGTGGTCAACCACAATTGAGTCGATGTAACTTCCATTGGGGAGAACAAAAATATCACCATTATTCAGATACCATCCATTGTATTCATCTGTATTAATGGTCCTCACAACCTTTGAAGTGGCTTTATCAGCCTTGTAGACTCTAACATCAACAAGACGGCTCTGTCTACTGGACTCTTTGACAAGCAATTGTTTTCCATCAATCCAGGCAACTTGATAAATGATGAGATCAGAGCCGACGTTGGATCCTTCATGATCAACAGTTTTAAGTTTGTCAGATTGAACATTATAAATATTCAGGGAGACTTGTGGATTATCATATCCAGGTTTAGGGTACTTCAACTCCTCAACTCTAGGATACTTGGCATTTCCAAAAAACTCCAAGTCATAGACTGGGACTTTAGAGTCATCGAATTTGATGAAGGCAAAGTACGATTCATCGGGAGCCCAAAAGATAGCTTTATCAGAAGAGAGAACTTCTTCTTCGTAAACCCAGTCGGGTTTTCCATTAGAAACATTTGCACTTCCATCCTCTGTGATCCTGGTCACCTTTGAATCGGAAATAGATTTGAGATATATGTCGTGTTCATGGACAAATGTGATGTAATTGCCCAAAGGTGACAACTGAGCAAAGCTGAGTTTTGGGAGCTCGTTATCCTTTTCAAAAATAGGCGTAATGGTTTCCAAATCAATATCGAGATACCAATAGATAGCATAGCTCGAGTGTCTCCATTGCTGCTCACTATCAGAAACTAAAAGAGCGGATTTTAAGTTAGAGCCCAGTTCGATCAATGAAAATTTGTGGGTTTGGCCGTTGTACGTGACTTCGTTCTTACTGAACAGGCTCTTTTTGTAACTAGAGTCCGATGCTTTCATCAGAAGCTCAAAAGATCCTGATCTATGCAGGTAATAGCCTTCGTCATCCTCCAAGCTTAGGTCTGGGATGTTTACAAAGTTCAGGTCATATCCGAAAACATAGTACAGCCCCAGCCTCAAATCATCCATGGTCATGGCCTTCAGGTTTCCGGAACCATCTGGTGGTGACAGAGCTGGAGAGGACGTAGCAACGCTTCCTTGGGTTGGAGATGCAGGTTCTTTGGCATTGTATGTTGAATCTGAGGAGTCATTTGAAGGGGACTTGCTGGAGTTTGAGAGCTTACCGTCGAGCGCAAAGGCGACGAGGAGACCTAGCCAGACGAAAAAGATAAGGATGCAGAACACCAGTGCTCGCTTCTTGTTCCTGGAGGACCCAAAACTAGCGTAGAGTCTCTGTCTGAATGGGATATGTTTTCCTGGGCCAGAGCTCAGCGGCGCGTGGCCTGTATTGCCTGAGTAGTATATTATGTCATCACCTTCGCTCCCGTCGTTGTCATCGATTGCAAAGTTACTGAGGTCCTCGAGCTCTATGGACTGTTCTCTTGAGCGCTGTTTGCCCCTCTCGAGGTCTTCGGGTGTGCCAGAAGACCGGCCCGCGCCTCTTGCAGCCATGTCTAGCAACTATGAGGGGTCCAAGGACGAATCGGTTTTATGGCCGTGGACGCAAATGTTTTGCTCAGCAGCTATCGCCCGTCTCGAGCCGCCCCGTTTCCCAGGCGTGCAACTGTCACAGCGTGCAACACCGCTCTGCTCTGGTCAATGTCTCGCCAGGAGCGCGCGATCAGCTGAAGCAGGGACTTCTGGTGCCTCCGCCAGGCCTCCCCTCCGCTGCGGTCAAACAGCAGCACAGAACATATGTTTGTGTGTGTGAGCTACACAGATTTTGCGAAGGGTAGGCGAGGCGGTGCTTGCATGCGCGTCGGCAAACGTAAGCACGAAAAGACCACAGGAGCAGAAGGGCAGCAATAAGCACGTGATGCAAGCAACGTGATCAAAAAGAGACAGCGAGAAGGGGAGCGAGAGCGAAAAAACCTTTCTTTCTCATGCAGAGTGGGAAGAGGACCAAGAGGAAAATTTTAGAGGAACAGGTCTACTCAAGCGAGAAGCCAGCACCGGGGAGCGAGCAGATAAGGGCACAGGTAGACACACATTACACATATCACACACATTACACACACACACAGACACAAAGAAGATGTCCGCGACGCTGTTTGACGACATCTTCAGCATTCACTCTGTGGACGCCGCGCGCTATGATAAAGTGTCGAGAGTGGTAGGAAGCTCCACGAGCTCGAGCAACACCAAGCTGACTCTCGACATCAACACGGAGCTGTTCCCAGTCACAACGAAGGACACGCTCACCGTGACTCTTGCAAGCTCGCTGGACCTGGACGGAAGCGGAGACGGTGAGTTTGTCTCCTCAAACGGCTCTTGGAGACCCCCTAAGCCCAACCAGAAATCGCTCATGGATGACTACGACTACGTGATGCACGGGACGGTGTACAAGTTTGAGGAGAGCAGCCGCGACAACATCAGTGTGTATGTGTCCTTTGGCGGACTGCTCATGTGCCTCGAGGGCGGCTACAGATCACTGTCAGCACTTAAACAGGAGAACCTGTATCTGCTGCTGAGACTCTAAGTTTATTATCAAGATGTACTATATTAGAAAAAAGGGCGGCAAACAATGCTCCAGTCTATGTAATGTAATATGTGTTTATCAGTCAATGCATTCATCTGATAATGTACCGGCTATATACCTTCTCGGAGGTCTATCTCGCTCAACCCGATGCCCCCGCCAAGGTTAGTGTAGTTCTCCATGTAGATCGCTCTTTTTTCCTTCTTGAGCCGAACCAACTCAGCCCAGTAATCCTTGTGCTGGTATTCGAAGTTAACATCCCCACCATAGTTGAGCGCGAGCTGTTCAGGCGGAACAAAGAGACTGAACGGCTCGTCAAATTTACACTTTTGCTTAGTGAAACTGTCCACAAATGGCCAACAGATCTTGAGAAATCCCCACACGATAAATGGAATGTTTATAAAGAGAGCACGCCCAAGCCTTTCAGGGTAATGGTACTGCAATATGCCCAAAATCTGTTTACCGAGCGTCACTGGGGGCACCTTTGGTTCCACCAGAATTGCCTCTGGGTACTTTTTGAAGTCCACGCACAGCGCCAGCTTGTCCTGGCCCTGAGGCATGAAGTCTATACTGGTTTCAAGCATGAACAAAAGGTGCTGAATCTGGCACACCGAGGCCTTTGTGTTTTGCCGCCCGTTGAGCAGAATCAGGCATGGCCGGCCGTCATTGTCGAACCCAAAGACCTGCAATTTGCCAGTTTCATTTTCGACCGCCACGAGCTCGTCGGTGATTTTTTCAAACTCCCCTCCTGCAAGCCCAAACTCTCTGCGCCAGGCTATCGAGTTGGTTATGCGCCTGATCGCTTCCGAGGTGTTCCAGTTGCATGCGCGAAGATATCGCAGGAGACATTCCCGAGTCAGCCATGCTTTTTCGTGCTCGTTGAGAGCTACGTACTCGGCCGGCTTGCAGTTTCTCTCAGCCACCGGGTACTTCTCCGTTTTTAGGAAATGCTCCAAGACAAGGCTGTACTTCTGCTTGTGATCGTCGTTCTCCAGATCGCCGAGCGCAGGCTTAGAGATCGAGTCTGATGGCGTGCCGAACGGCTTTGTCACGATCGGGCGACCTTCGTCCACCACCCACACTTTCTCCAGCGACCGCTCGTCCTTCTTCCCAAAGCCAAACATCGTGTTGCAACTCTCACAGCAGCCCAAAGCAGTGAGCAACCCGTGGAATGTACCGAGGAGACCCCAGCTCTTCTCCGTTAACCGTGCACGCGAACATGCAGCAGGCACTATATATTTCACTGCCGTACTGTATTAGGTGCTCCTGCCTCTTCGAGGGTCGCGCAAAGCGCAAATCTGATGAGTCGATCGACGGGTCGCTACAGAACACTTGAATAGTGGTGAGATGGTGGGTGGGGGGTGCAGTAAGAAAACTCATGAAAGAAGGAGGAGCGGCAGTAGCAACAAGAAGTGGAACAAAACAAATAGTCGCGTCGATAGACGCAAATCATATCATGCGCCCGCCCACGTTTTTCCCCGCCCCCCACCAATGGCCAAGACCATTTTCCCAATATTAGATGCCGTATTCAGACAGAGAGAGAGAGAGAGAGAGAGAGCATGTCTCGCACCTTCGAAGCCAAACATCTGGCTCGTTTTCTGTGCCGGGAGACAAGCTGAGAGTGCTGATAGACGTTCAGGCTCTATTCTTGCATAGTGCTTTGCCCGTGGCTCACTGGGAGGTGCTCAAGGGATAGAGGGAGCCAGTAAGTGAGCGAGGTGCGCAGATAAATATATAAATTTTCAAGTCCGTCTGTGTAGGCACGGACGAACAGTGGCGGACCAACAGCCTCTGAGAATCACCAATGCTCCGCTGAGAGCACAGCAGCGATGACACAAATGCCGTCGGGAAGCAAGGCAATGGACGCTTCCACGAAGCTGCACCCCCAGCTGCGACAGCCTCCCCAGCGCGGTGACTCGCCGCTACAGAAACAGCTCAATCCGCCCAACGGGCGAGTCCTTCTGCACTCGCAGCCGCCTGCTCCGGAAAATCGACAGAGCAGCAAATACCCCGCCAAAGCGACCCAGGCGAGGCCAGAAAATGACGGCGACCCCCTCAAGAGCTTCCCGCGAGTGGCTCTGCCCACACGGTTCATTGAGTGCTCGCGAGAACATCTCTGCG
Organism: Ogataea maris; assembly: GCA_030557505.1. NCBI lineage: Eukaryota > Fungi > Ascomycota > Pichiomycetes > Pichiales > Pichiaceae > Ogataea > Ogataea maris. Next base: position 9,214 of record JAKTPG010000024.1, read on the forward strand.
TCGTCATCTCCCGGATCCTCTCGTCGCTAATCTCCATCAACGACAGCCAGTCGGGGCTCGAGTCCGATCATCTGACGCATGAGAACCTGACGCGGTTCCATTCGCGCTCGCCGCCCCACATCTCGCTGCACTCGTACCTCTCGCGCTTGGCGCACTACTCGTCGCTCGAGAACTCTGTGCTCATTACTGCTGTGTACTATATTGATCTGCTGTCGCAGTGCTACCCGGTGTTTGCCATCAACTCGCTTACAGTGCACCGGTTTCTACTGACCGCCACGACTGTGGCGTCCAAGGCTCTGTGCGACTCGTTCTGCTCGAACTCCCACTATGCGAAAGTGGGCGGCGTGAACCTTCTCGAGCTCAACCTGCTGGAGGCCGAGTTCCTCAACAAAGTGTCTTTCCGGGTCGTGCCGCGAGACTTCTACGCAGGCGACCTGGGGAGCAGCCAGTGCAGGGGCTCCACGGGCGCGCTCGACTCCGCCTGCTCCTCTGCGGCAGCGTGTCTTGGCGTGCGAGCGGCAGAGAGCGTGCTCGACCTCTACTACCAGCGGATGATAATGCTGGTTGGCGACGCGCCGACCGACGCGGCTGACGACGTGCTGCCCCATATTTCCTATTGCATTGACGACGACGACGACAACCAACCCGCCCTGCGCTCCGCCGCGCCCTTCACGCTGCCCCGCGACAACTCCCGCAAGCGTGCCGCGGACATTCTCCCGAGCTCCGACCCGGTCCCGCTGTCTGCCGCCAAGAAGCCGCGCTAGATACTCAAAACACCTCCTCCTCCCTCCTTGTCCCCAGAGAGACTATGCGTGCGTCTCTTCCTGTCGCCCGTCAGACCCTGAATTTTCCGGACGGCACCCCCACCTTTCCCCCGCGCCCCATCAGCCGGTGCCGACCGATCGAATTTCCCTCGGGTACCACACACATATATATACCATCCCGGCCTCTGCCTGCCTGGCTGCGCTTCATACTGTGCCTCTCCTGTGATGCAACCCCCCTGCAACTGCGCGCGCGCCTGCCCTCACATGTCAGCCTCAGAGACGCTCGAGCGCGCGCTCCTGCGTGACGGCTACGCGGAGCAGCCCTGGATCCTCAACGACAATGCGGACCTCTTCACGGGGCCCAACAACCTCAAGCAGCCGCGCAGGATTGAGAGCGTGAAGATCCTCTCGAAGCTCGTGTCGGACCGCGAGCAGCTGCACCGGCTCCAGCGGCACGCACACCCAGACACTAGCACAGGCGCAGACCCAGCTACAGCGCTCGCTGCCGCCGCTGCTGCTGCTCCCGCCGCCGACAGCCCAGAGATCATCTCGAACCACCTCGTGGGGTTCTTCCGCCTTGGCAAGCTGCTCACGTCCCACCTCAACATCGTCCACGGCGGCGCCATCGCCACGCTTGTGGACGAGTTCTTTGTGAAATGCGCGCTCCCGCTCACGCCGTCCAACTTCGCGGTCACGGCCTCGCTCACGATCAAGTACCTGAAGCCGCTGATGTTCCGCACCGGCGACCTTGACGAGACCCTCGACGTCTGTCTCGACTGCCACATCGCGGAGCTCTCCGCGCGCAAGTTCAAGGTCTGCGGCCACCTCCGCAGCCTCGAGGCCGGCCACGACTACTGCTACGGCGAGGTCCTTGTCGTTGTTCCCCGGGCGGCTCCGTAGTGCAGCCCGCCTCACAACGCTGCTGCCGTCCCTTGCCACTACTACTACTACTACTACTACTACTACTACTACTACTACCACCATTATCATTATCATTATCATTATCACTTATCGTGATCACCACCTCTCTTACTGTGCACTGCCCCGCTCTCCTCCCCCGCACAGATAAGTTGAAACACCCCTTTTGTAGTCTCCATACGGAGGAGAAAAAACATTGACGTAGGGGGAAAGCAAAAAAAAAATTAAGTGAAAAAAAGCTCTAATCGGTTATCCTAGCAACAGCACCTATCGCTCTCCTGGCCTCTCTGTCAGCCCCGCCACGCCCCACGCTCCACGCCCCCGCCAGCACCAAGCCCGAGGGCCCCATGCCCCGCTAACACATAGGCCCTGCCCGCCTGTCCGCCAGACACCGCAGCCCGCCGCGTCCAGGACCCGACCACACGGCCGCCACAGCCAGCCAAATGCTGCCCGCCTTTTTCTCAAAGCCCGTGCGCAAGCAGCTGCCCAGGCACTACGCCGGCATTGGCCTTCGAGGCATCCTCTTGGGCCGCGCTCACACAGCGCCGCCACCACCCCCACGCCCAGCAGGCCCGCCCCGCCACCTGCCAGCGCCGAGAAGCCCCCGATGCGCCGCTCTCCAGCGGCCAAATCAGCACACCCTGATTCACTCACGATGCTTCTCCTATAGCACGCAGAGGGGGGCGCCCCCGAAAATTGCCGACTTCCTGCAGCGCAGGTACGACAAGCTGAAGTGGTATCTTATCAGGTCGTCGCGACCGTTCAACACCGACGACTTCGCCGCCTTCTTCTCGTGGCTGGTGGCAGGAAACCTCGTACTGCTCATCATCGGAACGACAACGTTTTTTTCGCTCTTACTCTTTACTATGAATACGGTCTTTGCCCAGGAGTTCGTGGCAGAGAAAATAGGCAATATCATAACCAAAAACACCCCTCTCTCCGTCACATTCGAGAATGCCATTGTACCAGACTGGAAGGATGGCAAAATCCAGTTCAACAACTGCTCAGTCAGTCGCCGCCCAAGAAGCATTAAAATGTTCAGGAAAAACTCTGCAGAGATTCAGAAAACCGTCTCAGAAAATCAGGCCGTAGACGACGGGAACTACACTCAGTTTGATCTGACCATAGACGAGGTGAATATCTCTCTCAGCTTCAGCCGGTGGCTGAGTGGGAAAGGAATTGTGAAGGACTGTTCCATCAAGGGGATCCGCGGGGTGGTGGATCGAACTCATGTAGTATGGAAGGAGGGAGATCTAGCAACAAATTACAAAAACATCCACAGACCAGGCGACTGGGAGATCGATAATTTCAAAATTGAGGACATGCTCTTTACACTACAGAACCCGCTTGGGTTCAGAACTTTCCAGGTCTCCATTTATAATTGTGAGATTCCGCTGTTTCGCAAGAACTGGCTTTTCTTTGACATGCTGAACAGCAAACACATCAACGGGTGCTATGATGGTTCTCTCTTCACAATCAACAAAATCCAGAGAACTGATGACTTCAGAGAGGAGCTCGAGATTTTCAAAGAGGTTGAACAGCTGACCGAGGCCAGGCAGCCCTGGGTGGGCGATGAAAGCTTCAAGTCTGTGACACGCTTGCGTATTGACAATCTCAAAATTGAGCATCTCAACGGTGGGATGGAAGGGCCATTTGGCTGGATACATCGCGGCACAGTGGACATGATCGGCGACGTGATGGTGCCCCAACAGAATGCTTCAATTAATCAGGTTTCATTGGAAAAACTGATAAAGTATTATAGTCGGTACCACAATCGGGATGCAAAGGAGGAGACAAATGGAGAGGTGGAACAGCTAGACCCGGACAACATCTTTGTGATGGACTTTTACATGCGTCTGAACAACCCAAAGGCCAGCATTCCGCTGTTTCCAAATGAGCTTTCCTACGTCAACAGTGCCCTGATTAGGCCGATTGTTGGCTATATCAACTCAAAGAAGACATACATTCCCATAAGCTGCCGTGTGGTTAAGAAGCTGAGCGACTTTGACGGGTCGTGGACTACGTATGACTCACTTCTCATGGATGACTTGTCACTTGGCGTTTACAACAGCTTTGTCGAATATGTTAGTGACGAGCAATTTCAGCGCCAGCAGCTTGTCAAGGTTGGTTTTTGGTCTCTCCAATTTCTTCTTCAGCTGATTCTGTGGGGCTTCAGCGGGATATGAGGGATGACGGCAATCACCCCAAACAGGGAGATTCGAATGCAGGAAGCTTCGGCAGTGCCGTTGCCACCGTAACAGGGGAAAAAGGCTGGGAAACTGATAGCCGGCGGAAGCCGCCGTCTCGGTCTGTGCCCTGTCCTGCTTCCCGGGAATCTCCTTCTGCGCTGCATTCAGGGAGCCCGCCCTCAATGACAGTGACCAGGGCGAGGGGGATTGGACGGGCAGGGCGGGATTGTGAGTAGCGAAACGTCTCAGACTTTCCAGCAGCTTCTCTCCTGACCCTGCTACCCAGGCTTGCTGGCTGTTCTGAAAACCCAGCCTGGTCAGCGGCTGCTCTCCCTCCTTTACGATAGGCTCTATGCATGGGCATCACCCTACAGCATTGTTGTGATCACACCCAATCTCAGATCATGCATAAGAATAACATCAAGGAAAAATTAATTTTATTTCGCTGCAGAAGCGGTACATCATCTGGATTGTTCCAGAACAATAACGACTTTTTTGTAGCTGTCGGGTGATTATATGCAGGCGCGTCTTGGCCGCAAATTTTGCGTAAAGTCTGTATTTAGCCGTCTTTAAAAGCTGGGTCGAATTTTAGAGAGCCCGTTGGTTTATATATATATATTTTTACGGAGGGACGTGAGGTTTACCCAGTTTTGAACCAATACAGCATAATAGAGAAAGGCCACACTACCAAGCGGAACTCAATTTGAGTAGTCGTGGTGGCTTGCACGCCAGTACAAGTTGTCAATGAGCTTACCCAGTGATGGGCACCCGGGGCAAGGGCCTAGTTCTTCTGGTCTGCCCCCGAGAAGTGAATCTCAGCCAGATAGCTCCTCAGAGTACCATGATCAGCACCCGTACATCCCTTCTTCGCACGTGTCACAGCATCAACCGCATCAACCACATCAGCAGCATCAGCAGCATCAGCAGCATCAACAGCATCAACAGCATTATCAACAACAACAACTACAGCAACATCAACAACAACAACAGCAGCAGCCCAGGTTCCAGATGCAACAGCTGTACTATCCAACTTACACCCTCCCGACATATCAGAATACTATTCCGTCGTACGCACCTCCCCATCCGCAACAAGCTATTCCGGCCGTGCCGTCATACCCGCAACATGGCCAACCAATGTACATGGGTACATACCAGGGGGTGCCTGCGCCTGCACTTGACATGAACTCGGGGTTTATGGTACAAACACCGTTTGCTGAGGGGCAGATACCTCAGCATCAGCTGTCATCTAATAACATCATGATCCACCCGCAAGGGATATCTTCCTTGGCATATAGAATCTCACAGACGACACCAATTCCTCCATTCGCCAACCTGGAGCCTTCGGCTGAGTCGCTGAAGGAACAAGCTGCAAAGCGTTCGAAAAGACGCTCGAAGTTTACAAAAGAACAGGACGACCTAATCATTGAGCTCAAGAGAGCAGGCAAGTCGTGGGTCGAGATTGCTGAAGAGGCCAACATTGGGACATACCTCGCAGCGAGAAATAGATACCAGGTTCTTATCGGACAGCAGGGGAGTGGCAACTCTGAGTGTGGACCAGAGGACGCCCTGGAGCTGCGGGATCTCGTTGACGAGGGCGAGATCGAGAAATTCAAGTATGTGGTGAAGCAGTTTGAAAAGAAGGCAGGCAAGACCGTCAGTGAGAGACAAGTCCGCGAGCTTCTGCGGTACCTTTTCTGGAAGAAGCCGGAGTCCTTCGACGTGAGCGAGGACTACCTGGATGAGCTGATCCGGCTCCAGAGCAGCAGGAAGTAGCGCTCTGCCCGGATGTGCTTGCAGCTGTGAATCTTATTAATTTTTCTTTGCGTTTCTGCCAGAGAGAGAGAGGTCTCGAACTTTACTGTGTTGCCGTTAGCCATTCTGGACCGCACTGGTGCCCCCCATGCGGTTCATATTCACTGTCCTTTGCACGGGCGCGCGCTGCGCGTGCCGTGCCAGCTCCCGCAGAGCGCCCCGATTTGCATTTTTGTTGGCCCCCTCCTCCCAAACGCCATGTGTTTTACGACTGGCTTACCTTCGTTTACGTGTATAAATCTCTATTTTGCATCCATTTCGCTATGTATATTTATCCTTGCCCGAGACCATATTACATAACTCAGTACTGAAAAGAGAATCGACTTGGTAGCAAGCAGCGGCTGCCGCGCAACTTTTTCTGTGTGAGCGTCGGATGCCTTCCCGATTTTGACTCTGGCAAAGCCGCATTGTGCTTGTTTGGTGCCTTTTTGCTCCCGTTTCGGCGGCGTCGTGCGTTTGATGGCTCCTTTCAAAAAATATCCTGCATTGCGTACTGCCCTGGTTAGCGAGTCTGCTGAGCGTGTGCGGGCGCCTGGAGGTGCTTTTCTTGGCCCGCGAGCCGCTTTGACGTGTTGTGCGACCGCCCTTGCCGCTGTCCTCGCGCCTGCCCATGCGCTTGCCTGCCTCTCTCCCCGGCTGGCGCACCGCGGCCGCCCCCGGTGCCGCCGCTGCCTGCGTGGGGCGTCGCACGCGGCAAACGTCTCTGTCCCAAAACGCGCGACCGGGATTCCGAAAAGGTGCGGTGCCATGTAATATCGACGCGGCCCACAGAGATCCCGCCCGCCGCTCCTGCCCCCTCCCCGCGCCCCCCTTCTCCCGCTCTGTTTATGTTTCCCCCCCTCTCTACCCCGGAGCCTCCCCAGTCGAGCCCTCGCCAAAATGTAACCTCGCACTTTTTTTTCCCCCATAATAATAATACAGCCAGTGTCAGTTGATGCCCGGCCAGGCACACATGACGGGTCGCACAGCCCAGCGTCCTGGACCGTGCTGAGCGGCCCCGTCCCCGTCCCCGTCCGCTGCCGCAACTGCATCTGCGACTGCGCTCCCACACCGGCCGCCGCCCCCCGACTGCCCTCCCCTCTGAGCTTCTGGCTCTTCATCACCAGCGGCCAAGGGCGCCCTCCCAGCACAGCTCCCAGCACCCGCTACCGTCTCTAACAGGCATCCGCCGCTGCCCCCGCCTCCCCTCCCACGCCGCACGGCTCCAATGACCAGCACCGCGTTCGCTACCCTGCTGCTCGACCCGGGATACCTCCCAGGCGCGCTCGTCCTCTGCAGCTCCATCCACGCAGCCCGCTCCAAGCACCCGCTCGTGCTGCTCTACTCAGCCCGCAACGTCGGCCCCGAAGTGTCCGCCTTCCTCGCAGCGTCCGGCCTCTTCGCCGAGCTCATCAACATCGACGGCTCCCTCCTCCCCTCAAACGCCCCACGCACACTCGACCGCATCCTCCGCCGCCCCGACCTCTCCCTCACCCTCTGCAAACTCAACCTCTGGAAACTCGTCCACTACGACAAGCTGCTCTACCTCGACGCAGACACCCTCCTCTTGCAGAACATCGACCATCTCTTTGACCGCCAGATCGCAGAAAACCAAGTGGCTGCCAGCCCGGACTGCGGGTGGCCAGACCTCTTCAACTCGGGCGTGCTCCTGCTGAAGCCCAGCCTCGCCACTTTCGACCGCTTGGTGGAGACCTACACTTCAACCCCTTCCTTCGACGGTGCAGACCAGGGCCTTCTCAACGACTTCTTCAATCCATCCCCCCACAGCGGAACTCCGGGAAGCGGCTGGACCAGACTGCCCTTCATCTACAACTGCACCCTAAGCTCCCACTACGAGTACGCTCCAGCCCTGATTAGGTTTGACTCCGAGGTGTGCGTCGTCCACTTCATTGGAGAAAAGAAACCCTGGAAAAGCAACTGCGGCCCCGCGCTTCGCAATGACCCGTTCCTCCCAAAGCTGAGCATACACGGAGCGAAGCGAAACTTCTACGAGCTCTGGTGGGACGTGTTTGACAGCATGGTGGTTGCCGGATTTGATCACACAACCATACTCAGGCTCAGCGGCAACCTTCAGCCAGTGCCAAGCCCACTCATCCCTGCAGAACCAAACACAGAGCCTGAAACGTCTGAAACTCCTTACCCAGACCTCAATGCTCTGCAGATCACAACAGAGCCCGAACCCGAGCGGGAACCTGAATATGACCAGACGCACCAGTTCTACTATAAGAAGCCCGAATTCGTTCCTGTCAGCTATCCTCCAGAGCTGGGCGAGGCTTGGAAACTGAACGAAACAAAGATCGAGAACCAATGGGACCAACCCCAAAAGCCAACCACTACCGGCAGCAGCACAACCACCACCACCACCGCCACCAGCACTACTACTACTACTACTACTACGATTTCAGAGCACACCACACAGGAGGCGCCTGTGTTACCCTCGTATACTCCCGCTGGCGTGAGTGTTTTTGCTGACCTTGAGCCCGAGGACGCGTATGTGGCGTCACACCCCATTTTCCCATGGGAGGTGGACAGTTCCGCGAGAACACCTCCGACAAGATCTTTCCTCACTCCACGATCCTCACCGCGCGAGCTTTTTGCTAGTTCTCCAGTGTCTTTGCAGTTGAGTGACAAAGGTGCTCACGTCAAACCGATGCCGTTCTTGATGGGCTTCGAAAATGGCTCAGAGCTGGAGAGGTATATGGCCACTGTCGAAGAGGAGCCTGTAGAGACTGAGAAAGAGGCCGCCAAGGACCTCGAAGATATCAAAGAGGAAAACCAGCTCGACAAGGACGAGGACGCCGTCGAGGAAGAACTCGCTGGAGAGTGAGCTAGGGCATACTCTTTGCATACTATGTATTACGTCCTCTTCTTTTTTTATGCATGTATGTATTTCGAAGCACACCTACTACGCATTCTTCCCAGTAAAGACATAACATTCCAACACAACTACTTACGAGCTCAGAAGTGTGCTCTAAGGCGCATATCCAAATGAAGCGCCAGGGACAGGAGCAGGCGCAGACGCCTGGGCCTGTGGCTGGAACTGCGAGTTTCTGGCACCCACGTTCTCTCTCAGAGCAGTGAGCTGCTTGGATCTGAATGTTTCGTAGTGCACCATAGCAGTCGACTCAATCAAATCATGTAGGTGAGTTCTAGTTAAAAAGTCTCTCAGATAGACAAACTCGGACTGGGTCACGTCCTCGACATTGATGATACCCCACTTGGTTCTTCTCCCTCTGATCGTGTCGCCCGAGGGGGTTGTGATTTGGTCCTCACAGCCGACCACGGCGAAGGGAAGCAACGATCTAATGTCGCTGTTCAACTGTCTTTCGTCTTGCGTGAGCTCATCGTCGCCACTGGCGTACTCGAAGGGATACATCTTGAAGTCGTAGTACTTGAACTGCTCCTGCAAAATGCTCTTGAGATTTGCTCTCTCTTCCAACGTCAGCGTGTCCGACTTGGCGATAACAGGAACAACGTTGGCAACCTCAGTGAGTCTTTTGAGCGTCTGGATGTCAACGTTCTTGAGGCCAAAGTTATTTGGCTGCAAGAAGTAGAGCACGCAGTGAACCCTGTTGTCCTTGATGTGGGCCTCTCTTGAGGCGTTTAGCTCCTTTCTGAGGTACTGGTTCTGCTGGTCCTTTATGTACTTGAGGATTGGCTCCCAGCACTTGTCGTTGTTGATCTGGTCGCCAAAGCCCGGCGTGTCGATGATGTTCAAGTTGAGCTTGACATTGTTCTCGACCAGGTTCTGGGACACGACCTTGATCTCTGGCGTCTTGTCGACGGGCTCGAAGATGGACTGTCTGCCGTTCGACGACGTGAGGTGGGAGCTGAAGAGCGTGTTGACGAGGGTCGACTTGCCGAGCCCGGAGTACCCCACCATCATCACGTTCAGCGTGAACCCGCGCTTGAGCAGCCGGTTCTCGATCTGCGTGGTGATGGTGTCGAAGCCCACGTACCCGCGGGGCTCAATCGCCTGTGGCAGCGGCAAGTGCTGCTGCTCCTGGAAGTCCGTCATGGCGCTGTTGCTTTGGCTCTCGAGCGGGGGGCGTCTGTGTGTGCGTCCACCTGGTGCTGGCTCTTGTCAGCTGCAACTGGAGGGGGCAACTGAGACGTCCGGGCGCGGGAGGAGCAGACCTGTGTGGAGCAGCAAGAACAGCGGTGGTCCAGCATTTATGCGCTCAAAAAAACACCTAAACGCGTAATATACGTATCAAAGAGAAAACACAGACACACACACAGAGGCACACACACACAGACACAGAGGCACAACAAAGAGCAAAGAGGGAAAAAAAAAACCAACGTCCTCCTCGCACCGCCGCATAACCCGCGCGCACCCGGCCGCGGCACTAGTGCTGAGGTAAGGAGAAGTGCGAGAGTCTCTCTCTCTTTCTCTCTCTCTGTCCTCCTCCCTTTTTTTTTTCTCCTTTTTTTTTTCTAATCATCGAGATGCTCCACTACTACATATCGTCTACACGGCCAGCCTCTCCTTGCTACATGGACCCTGCCTAGAACCAGCGCTCCGTCACCCCGGCCCACCCCCGCCCCACCTGGGATATGTCTCTCTCCATCGTCAGAAGTTCCGCGCTGGCAGGGCTCCTGGGCAGCAGCCTGCCCGGGCTCGCCACGCTGCCCCCGCTCGCGTCGCTGCTGCCTGCCCTCACCCTCCCCTCGCTGCTGCCGCTGCCATCCTTCCTGCAGCCGCAGCCTCGCCCAGGGCCGCCACAGCAGCCAGAACTGCCGCAGGAGACGGTGCCTCTGCAGCCGCTCGCCGACGCCTTGAAAGACGACGGCATCTTGAATGCCGCCCCCAAGAAGAAAACGTCCCACATGAAGAGACGCCAGCGATTATATGCCCCGGGAAGAAAACAGATCAAGCTCAACAACAGCTTGAACAGATGCCCAGCCTGCGGAAGCTACAAGAGAGCCCACGCCATGTGCATGTCCTGCATGGCCGACATAAAGCAGCTCTGGAAGGAGCAGGAAGCGAAAAGCAAACCCGAGCCTTACACAGAGGAGTTCAGTAACCCGCTCGATGAAAAGGTCCTCTATCCAGGCAAAACCGAGAGACCATACCAAAGAAAACTCAGAAAGAAGGACTACCTGGTGCAGCGTCCAAAGACATTACCTGTGGAGTAGATCCGGGGGTTTGATCCAGGATTCCCGACGCTTCTCCAAAGCAGCGCCCCTCCCTGTCTCTGTACATAGTTTATAGTTGTGCCGGCCCTTCCTACTGTGTTCCACCCCTCCCAGCCCCACTCTGCTCTCTCTATAGGGCTTCGTTCTCCGTATATAGTCCGAAGCCTTCCATCAGCGCGTCGATCGACCCAAAGCATTATTTTTCTGATAACAAAAATTTTCTCTACATTGCACCCTAGTTTATAACGTTAGCCCACATTCACTCTCTCTCATCTTGGCACTCTTGCCAGATCTGAAGCTGCCTGTCTCCTCACAAGATGCCCGGGACTGTGGAAGAAGGCCTCAAGAAGAGGCGCAAGCTGGTTGCTGGAGACCGCGCCGCTTCCCGCTACTTGCCGTCCTCGTTGCGGCTGAATCTTGCAAAGCATCCTCTCAAAATCAGGCCCTCGGGAAATCTCCTGATAACAGATGATCGCACCAAGAACTCACTCAAAAAGTCCAAAGGGGACTTATGTGTCCTCCCTGACGAGATTATCTACCAGGTAGTTGGTCTTTTGAACGCTAAATCTGATCTCGTTGCTCTCATGAGAGCCAGTCGATATTTCTATGGTCTCGTGAGCTTTGACGACATTTGGAAACAACTGTATCTCAACAATGAACTGTGCCATTTCAACAAGTGGCGCGGCTCGTGGAAAAAGTCAGTTTTAGGGTCTGACGAAGACTCCCCTGTGGATTGTCGTGTGATTTGTTCCGACATGTTGTATATTCCTTACCAAAATTCGCAGATCGACTACCAGCAGCTTTTTAAAACGATCATTGATGACGAAAGCATTGAATCACAAAAGGACCCGCTCAGTGCATTAACGAAGATTGATTGCAAATGCATTCCACGAATAGCAGAAACTACCATGACAAAGGAGTTGTTCAACACTCGATGGCACGACCGCCCTTTCATATTAAAGCCCCCTTCCTCCACCCGATGGCCTAATTGGACTCTCGAATCCCTGGTACGGAGGTTCCCTGAGGAGCGGTTCCGTCAAGAATCGGTTGAGTGGGAACTAAGGCTGTACGAAGAGTATTGTGCCAAGAACAGAGACGAATCACCGCTCTATCTTTTTGACTGTAACTCAAAGGCCACGAAGCGTCTCAAGGAAGAGATATCTAAACCAGACTTTTTTGGGGCTGACTATTTTGATGTATTCCAGATGCATGGTAAGAGCTGCAGACCGGATAATACCTGGCTCATTGTGGGCCCAAAGGGCTCAGGATCAACATTTCATAAGGACCCCAACTATACTAGCGCATGGAATACCGTCACCAGCGGATCCAAGCTCTGGATAATGCTCCCACCAGATAGAAGCCCTCCTGGTGTACATACGAGCGAGGATGAGTCTGAGGTGATGTCGCCTGTCGGGTTGGCAGAGTGGGTCCTCTCTGGCTTTTTCAACGACTCTTTGAAGATTTCTGAGGCTGCGTCCACTCAGCCAACATGTTTGTTTGCTGTAACGTTTGCTGGCGAATGCCTGTATGTACCTTCAGGATGGTGGCATTCTGTGATCAATTTGGAAGACACTGTTGCACTGACGTCAAATTTTGTACCAGAGTGCAAGCTGGGGTCTGTGTTGTACTTTCTCAAGCACAAGTCAAAGCAAATTAGCGGTTTCCACGGCGACTCTTTCTACTCCTTTATCAAGGAACTGCTTGAACGGGGGCTGCTAGATAAGAACACTTTCAGCACCTGTTTGGAGTCAGAGCTGGTTGGGCCTACAGGAAATGAGGACGTTGGAGAGCTAGAAGAGGTGAAGTTACCAGTTTTTGAGCTCTTCACGAAGTTGCTCCAGCTACGTGCCTACGACGAGCAGCTTGACAAAGGGCTGCGCGAGATGGGGGCCTTGGAGATCTCTGAGGAGCCGCAGCAAGTGAAAACATCAAAGTTGTGGGAGGAGCTTACGGGGGAGAGAGCCAGTTTTGGGTTCCAGTTTGAACTAGAGAGCGATTAAGTAGAATGACAGTGTATATCTATTAAATGTTCTATTTTGCATCCATATTTCTGAGTGTGGAGCTCACTGTTTCGTAGACACCGAGGAAGATAGCGCCCCCTGCGCTGATCCACATTGTTCTGGGTCCAATGCCTTTGAATAAAGCGCTATAGCCTTCTTCGGCGACGGTTCTGTTAAATGCCTGTGATATGGATATCTTTTCTTTCGAGAGCATGAGTCTTGTTTTCAACATGTCGAGAGGTGTTGTGAGGGCGGCGGCTACACCGCCTGCTACCGAGCCGCAAAGGGCTCCTTTTAAAGGGGAGAGCGTCGGGGTTTCCTCGCGCTTGGCCCACTCCTGTTTCAAAAACTCGTACAGAGGGAACTGGATAACGGTAAACGGGATTTCTCTCATGATTGTGGAGCCCCATCCTCTATAGAGCCCGGCAATGACGCCCTCGCCGGACCCGTTGACAACGATGTGCTTGAGCGACTCGTAGGAGGAGTGGAACTGCAGGGACTGGGTGCGCTGCTTGATGACCTCTGCGGGGACTCTGACGAGACAGGCGGCGACCTCGCCCATGGAGGCACTGATCATGTGGGAGACTGTGAGCACTGTGGCGTGGCTGTCTATGTACAGAGGTAAGGTTTTGCGCAGGTACGACTTGGCGGAGTCGTAGGTGACGAAGAAGAGGGAAGCTGAGGGGGCTGAGGCAATGACTGCGGAGCCGAGTCCTCTGTAGAGTCCTCTGAAGCCGCCGTTCGCGAAGAAGCCGCCGCGGGCCTGGAGGCGCGTTTTGAGGGTGTCTATGGGGAAGAATGCGAGGTCAGTGGCAGTTCCTGCCGCGCCGCCGCTCTGTGGGTGGAATGGGGCCTGTTAGCGGGGGGAGTCTGCAGAGAAGGGGGGGGGGGGGGGGGGAGTGGTGCTGGCGACTTACGATGAGGGAGACTGCCCAGGCGTCCATAAAAAGAAGGGTGGGGGCTGGTAGCTGGCGCGGGTACCTGGGAGCGGGAGGGTGCAGCAGGGTGGACCGCTGTAGTGCGCAGGTGGGGTGCGCAGGTGGAGTGCGCAGGTGGAGTGCGCAGGTGGAGAGTGAGTAAAGTAGGGGGAGCGAGCACGATGAAAAATCCGAGAGCTCCACCGGCAGGACAGGGAAGGGAAGCCCAGCGACGCGCCGGTCGACGCTCCGCCCCGCCCCGCGCCAGCAAATTTCTTTTTCCTCTTTGTTCTTTTTGCCATCCTCCAGATTGCGGCCGGGCCTCCCTTTTTTCCTCCTTTTTTTTCCTTCTCCCGCCTTCGCAGAAGGGAACTTAATTCATGGTGGAAAAAGCCGAGAAAAAACCGCCTCAACTTGGCGAAAACCAGCAACCTCCTCCTCCGCCCTCTCCCAGCACGCGCGGCCCTCTTCAAAGCAGCGACCCCACGCAAAGCGCACCGAGCCCCGCCTTCCCCCAGCGCCGTCCGTCCCCCGCCCGCACCCTCAAGCGCCGCCCCCCCAGACCGGCCCTTCCCCCGTGGATCGTCCAGCCGCAGCGCTCTTATCGGACAGCCGCAGCACAGCGCAAGACCCCAGCACAGCACAGCGCACCGCACCGCACCGCACCGCACCGCACCGCACCCCAGCCGTGATGTGGAGAAGCGCGTTCATCAAGCACGCGCGCGGCCTCGGCAGAAGACGGCTCATGTCGTCCTCCCTCGCCCGCAGCGTTTCCTCCACCGCCCCGCCCGGCGCGTCCCCCGTCTCGGGCGCCACAGTGGAGCCGCCACGCGGCTCTATGCTCAACCTCAAGAGCGCGTCCCGCGACCAGGCCCTCTACGGCTCGCGCCCCATCTACCTCGACATGCAAGCAACAACTCCGACAGACCCCCGCGTCCTCGACAAAATGCTCGAGTTCTACACGGGGCTCTACGGCAACCCCCACTCCTCGACCCACGCCTACGGATGGGAAACCTCAGAGCAGGTCGAAAAGGCAAGAGGCTACGTTGCAGACCTCATCAACGCCGACCCCAAGGAAATCATCTTCACCTCTGGTGCGACAGAGTCCAATAACATGTCCCTCAAGGGAGTCGCCCGCTTCTATGGCAAGACTAAGAAGCACATCATCACCTCGCAGACAGAACACAAGTGTGTCCTCGACACCTGCAGGCATCTACAGGACGAGGGCTTCGACGTAACCTACCTTTCCGTCGATAAGGACGGACTCATCAGCCTCGAGGAGCTCGAGAAGGCAATCAGAAAGGACACAGCCCTCGTGTCCATTATGGCCGTCAACAACGAGATCGGTGTCATACAGCCTCTCGAAGACATTGGCCGCATTTGCAGAGCACACAAGGTGTTCTTCCACTCCGACGGCGCCCAGGCATACGGAAAGATCCCGCTCGATGTCAACAAACTCAACATCGACCTCATGTCGCTATCCTCCCACAAGATATATGGCCCAATGGGAATGGGTGCCTGTTACGTCCGCA
Source organism: Ogataea maris (assembly GCA_030557505.1). NCBI lineage: Eukaryota > Fungi > Ascomycota > Pichiomycetes > Pichiales > Pichiaceae > Ogataea > Ogataea maris. The sequence goes on from JAKTPG010000024.1 coordinate 24,485, forward strand.
GAAGACCACGTGTGAGACTTGACCCTATTATCAACGGTGGTGGCCAGGAGAGAGGACTGCGCTCAGGAACTTTATCCCCGCCATTGGTGTGCGGAATGGGAGAAGCCGCCCGGCTTATGGCGCAAGAATGGGATGCCGACCACGCCCATATCACCAGGCTCTCCAACAAGTTGATGGACAGCTTGCTTTCCATGGACCACACCCAACTAAATGGCTCGCAAAACTCGCGTTTCCCGGGATGTGTGAACATTTCATTTGCCTACGTTGAGGGAGAGTCTCTCTTGATGGCTCTCAAGGATATCGCGCTTTCCTCTGGTTCCGCATGCACCTCCGCATCGTTGGAGCCCTCCTACGTCCTGCACGCTCTTGGAGCAGACGATGCCCTGGCCCATTCCTCCATTAGGTTCGGTGTCGGACGTTTCACAACCGAGGACGAGGTTGACTATGTTATTAACGCTATATCTGAGAGAGTTAAGTTCTTGCGGGAGTTGAGTCCTTTATGGGAGATGGTGAACGAAGGAATTGATTTGAATTCCATTGAGTGGGCTGGCCATTAAAGGTGCCCCCCCTTTTCTCTTTCTCTTCCTTCTGCGATTCATGTTGCGTTTATATCAGTTTCATTTTGTAGGAAATGTTAACGAATATGTCTTGAAAGATACAAAATAGTCTTACCTAGTTAGTATACATAGGAGGTGTCTCTAGGACATGCAGATATAAAACGACAAAAAGTATAGATGCTGGGAGGGGAGTGTATAGTTAGGACTCTGTGTCACTTAGGTCAGGGTTGATTACTCTCAGTCCCCCTTGGTTCCTTGCTTGAGGCAGCGGAGGCGGCCTCAAGGCAGCCCCAGCCTGACCCGCATTCCAGCCTTGGGCTGCAGCGTCCGGAAGTGATCCATCACTAAAGCGTCTTGTAGTTCCTAGCCGATCCAGACGATCTTCTTCACTGATGAATCCAAAAGAGTTGACACCAATCGGAGGGGGCACGCTAGGATTACCAGGGCTGTGCTTTTCAGAAATGCTCTCGTCGTCGTCAGAGTGCCGTCTTCTGTACCATAGTACGAACAATATGACTGCTACCAGGAGCGCCACACCACACACAACGCCAACAACAATTCCAGCAATCGCTCCTCCGCTCAATTTATGGGAGGAGCTGTTGGCGCTCTTGCTTGAAGAGGCGGCAGTGCTTGAAGCATGAGAGGAGGAGGACGATGCAGGTGATGCAGACTGTGTGATTGTTACCACAGAGGTCTTAGTTGTTCCAGGCGAGACCACTTCGGAAGTCACAGCCGTAACGCCAGTCGTTGTCGACGAACCGCTGGAGGAGGAAGTGGACGATGCCACCGTGGATGTCTTTATGCTAGACGTCGATGAAGATTCAGACGATGCAGATGAGGATAAACTAGAGGTCAACAACGAAGTGAGTGTTGAAGAAGACGAAGATGAGGATGTGGACGAGGAGCTAGACGACGAAGATGAGGATGTGGACGAGGAGCTAGACGACGAACTGGAGGGCGAACTGGAGAACGAACTGGAGGAGGGGCTGGAGGAGGATGAAGAGCCCGATGAAGAGATGTCTGAGAACGCAGAGTTAGCATCCACATCGGAATCCACGTATACAGAGTAGTAGTCGTCCCCTCCACAGTTTTCGTACGGGTAGCCTGAGCAGGCCTCCGAGCATTTGGACTCGCTCGCGCTATCGCCCGAAGGCAGTGTGTCTCCACAATAACATGTGTCTCCACTGATCAAAGCTGCTACCGCGTACCCCGAGCAGTCGCTCTCACAGTTCCCTGAGGACTGAAAGGTGTATGTCCCCACGAGTTCGAGCCCGCTCATGGCGGACGACGAGTAGCACCCGCTGTATGCAAACGTTGCCAGAGCAGGCGGCGCCAGCAAGAACAGCTGCGTCCAGATCATGGCAAGCGGTGGTTCAGCGTCGGGCTCGTCGAGTCGAGTGAAGTCTGCTTCTGACAGAGGTGAAAAGTTTTCAGCCTGTGGAAATCGTCCCGCGAAAAAGGGCAGAGCAGCTGTCGCACGCCTGCTGTCTGTCGGCCTGTCGATAGGACTCGGAGCGGTGGGCGCAGAAAGGTTCGTCGCCTGCTGCTGGAACACAGTAAGCTCCGCAGTTGCGACCACTAAAAGACGGTGATCATCGATACTTTTTTTTACTAACCTGTTGCTTCTATGTAGCCTTTGTTGATGCCCCTGTTGCGATATAAAAATAAACAACCCATATGCGGTGTAAGGACGCATCTTCTGCAGCACGCGACGCGTCGATTGGGGCCCCGCAGACCATAGATACGAACAAGGGGGAAGAGATGGAGAGCAAGAAAGAGTGAGTGGGTGTCAAACGATACTCGATCAGTGCTGGCGGCGGGCCTGCGTGAGGGTGTGCAGCTTAGCCTTACGCTAGCAGCTCAACCACACGGGCAGCGACAGCATCGCCTACTTCAGTAGTGCTTGAAGAGCCGCCAAGGTCCCCGGTCATGATGCCTGAGTCAATCACAAGGCCCACAGCCTTTTCGATGGCCCGGCCTTCTTCCACCAGTCCCAGAGACAGTCTCAGCATCATCGCAGCCGACAGAATGGTAGCCACAGGGTTCACTTTACCGGGGGCGAGATCAGGAGCAGACCCATGGCATGGCTCGTAGAGTCCAAATGCGGAGTTGGTATCTGGAAGCGATGCAAGCGACGCGGAAGGAAGAAGTCCCAGACTTCCTGGAATCACAGATGCCTCGTCCGAGATGATGTCACCAAACATATTTGACGTGACAACCACACCATTCAGTTTTGTAGGAGCGTTCACTAGAATCATGGCTGCTGAGTCAATCAGCTGGTGCTGGAGCTTCAGCTGCGGGAACTCGGTCTTGATCGTCTCCTCGACGGTCTTTCTCCAGAGTCTGGAAGACGCAAGAACGTTTGCCTTGTCGAGAGACCAAACAGGCAGAGGAGGCTCGCTCTGCAGGGCCAAAAATGCGGCCATACGGGTGATTCTCTGCACCTCTGGGACAGAGTAGGCCTCCGTGTCGCACGCAAAACCGGAACCGTCGTCCTCCTTTCTGTCTCCGAAATAAATTCCACCCACCAGCTCGCGGACAACAACAAAATCCGTGCCTTTCACAATGTCCTTCTTCAATGGTGACAGATCAAGAAGCTTCTCTGACACAAAGTTGCATGGACGCAGATTAGCATACAGGTTGAGCTCCTTACGAATCTTCAATAGTCCCTGCTCAGGTCTCACAGCGCCAGTGCCCCACTTTGGTCCGCCGACAGCCCCGAGCAGGACCGCATCAGCCTTCTTGGCAGCCTCAAGAGCGTCGTCAGGCAGTGGGCTGCCTGTGACGTCAATCGCGGCACCGCCGATGAGATGGTTCTGGAAGTCAAATGAAACGTCAGGTCTCGCCTTGGAAATGGCTTCCAAGACCTTCACAGCCTCAGCAATGACCTCAGGACCCACGTGGTCACCAGGGAGCAGAACAACAGATTTAGCAGTCATTTCTCTTGTACGTGATCAGCATAAACCAGCAGGAGCTTCTCAGGACTTGTCAGGACAACAGATCTCCCTCCCAACCGTTAAAGCATGTGACGAGCGCCCGCCTCTCCCACAAGCACCACCAATCTTCTTTCTACTTGAACAACAATATTGAAAAATTTCGCCGGTACCGGGGCCGAAAATAGTGTCACATGTAGAGTCATGTACATCTTTGCACCGTATTTAAGTTGGGGGTGGAAGAGAAAGCAAGAAAAAAAACAAAATTTGTGTGATTATGTCATACGGCTATTTCACTCTTAGTTATAGCTCAATTATAGATAGAGATACATGTGGACTAGATCTGTTCCTCGATGAATGCGTCAATGTCCACCTCTACAAGCGGTGCTCTTCCGGAGTTGCTGGGCTTATGAGACTTGAGGTCTTCTCTTTTTTCAAGTCGCTTCAGCTTGTTCAGGGGGCCCCAGCCGTGCACTGGTGCGCTCAGTTGGAAGGGTTCCAAAAACTTGATGCACTGCTTGAACCCATCACCCAGAGTGCTTATCTCGTGAATCACATCCTCCGCACAGATGATGCCGTGTTCGCCCAGTTTTTCCTCGATCAGATTGTTGTCGTTCAAAGGCACTGAGCGTGTGTTGCCGTCCTCGTCCGCGACCCTGACGTGGGCGCGCTTCTGCACGAGGCTTCTCACTGTGCTGAAAGACGGAGTCCCCAGCACAACGTACGGACTCACCAGCCGCAGGAGTGGCCTTATCACCGCGTTGGACTTCACAAACGTACCCGAGTACAGCTTCTCCAGTCTCAGGAGCGAGAGCACCTTGGTGCACTTGCTTGGGATCTTGGCCCCGTGCGGGCCCTGCACGCGCACGATGAAAACCAGCTTCTCTTCGGAGTCGTCGCCGCTGGCGGCGGGCGCAGCGGCCTCCGCGGCCGCCCGCTCGTTCAGCGCCACCCGCTTGATGCGGTACCGCTCTCTCTCGGACGATCTGTGCTTCGCCACCAGCGTCTCTGCGCGCACGAAACGGGCCTTTCGCTTCTGGTGCTTGCGTCTGCGCTGCTCCTCCAGCCGGAGTCTCGCCTGCTGCTGCTTCTCGATTCGCAGCCGGTCCGCGTTCTTCCTCTTCTTGAGGAGCACCTCCGGGTTCGTATTCAGCTTCTCGCCCGCGCCGCTCGCTGCCATCTTCAACGGTGTGCTGCTCAGCTCGCTGCCTCCTCCTCTTACGCAAGCAGACAGAGCCGTCTCCTCGTATCAACAATCCTGCACTACTACAGAGTGAACTCACATAGAGAGCAAAGAGAAAGCACTAAAAAAAAAAAAAGAAAAAAAAAAAAATTTCTGAAAATTTACAGTGAGATCAGAAAAAGACGTGCGCCACCCGGTACCTAAGACTCCCTCCTCCTCCTCGGCTCTCTTGGCCCTGTTCTTACGTGAGGCACTCATAATCATAACCGTGGTTTGCGCTAGTAGAACTGCTCAACTTTGCCTCGCTGAGCGCGCTTCAGGCTCTCCAGCTGCAGACTAAAGGCCACCACCTCACCCCAGTCCTTGGCAAACACATCTGTGCCAAACTTGCTCCTCGAGAGCACGCTCGCATTGCGCCGAACCCGGGCCTTCGCCTCCTCGCTGAGCCCCTCAGCTTTGCAGAAAACGTCCGATAACAGATCAAACTTCGTGCCGCCGCCTCTGTAGTCAGGGTCCGACGGGTCTTTGAAGAAAAACCCTGTGCGCGTCGCCTCATCTTGGAAAAATGCGTCGCTCTCTAATGCCTCGTTCTTTGCGACGTCAAACGGCACCACAATGTCAAGCAGCGGGCCTGCACTCGCATGCACAATAGGTATCGCCCCATACAGCATGTACTCCACGACCGAAATGCCAAAGTGCTCATTCCACATCACATTCAACCCAAAGTCCGCCTTGGAGAGAAGCTCCACAACCCGGGTCTTCGGGCAATTAACCTCAAACCTCACAAAGTCAGAGATGCCCATCCTGTCACACAGCTGCCTCAGCGACGCCACAGTCACCTCGTCCGCAGCAGACCTCGTGGACCCAGCTAGAACAAGCTGGTACTGCGGCTTCTCAACCGCTTGCCGATATTTCTGATACTGTTGCAGCAGCAAAATGTGCCGCTTCTCTGGTCTGAACTGAGCAACATAAAGAAACACTTTCTCTCGCTCGCTTCCGACAACATCAGGAAGATCCGCTTTGTCGAAACCGACAGGAGGGTATATTATAGACGGCGGCTGCGCAAACATGGAGCTCTTCCACACGGACTTTATATGCTCAACAGTCCACGTGGAGTTGCACAGAATCACGTTCACAAAAGTTCCACAAATATCATACAGCTTCAGCATGATGCTCCAATATATATATTTAACAAATCCATAAGGCGTCTTGATGTTCAGCTTGGCCATCATATCTGAGGAGATTAGTGGATAGTGGATATATGCCACAACAGGAAGCTTCAAAAACAAAGACACTATCGGGTAGCAGAACGGCGCTCCATAAGTGTCGATGAAAATGTCGGGAGTCAGTCTGCAGAGACCATAGAGACAAAGAAAAATGGAACCGAGCGCCTGTCCCACAATGGTGAAAAAGCGCCACGATGTGCCATCAATCACCCATTTGTACCTGTTTGGAAGCTGGATAAAGACAACTCTATCATGGAGACCATCCCCGAACAGGTCAAGTCCGAAGCTTGCTTTGACAGAGTTGAGGATGGAAGATATGGAGTCGGAGCTCGAGTTTGTAAAACTGTATATCACCACCACGTTCTTGTCTGACAACTTCAATGTATCGTACACAGCCTCCCACAGTACTTTCTCGCCTCCGCCGTTGGCCTCGCAATGCGGATGGAAAAACCCGAAAAGGAGCCGGCGAGACGGATTGGCAGGGTCTATGGGCTTGATGTCCTCTGTGAACCTCGGGTTTTCTTCCCTATCAAGCGTGGTGATCCGCAGTCTCTGATACACAGAATTCGACGAGTCCGTGTCATCGCGCGTGTTCAGTGGCATCGTAGAGTACAGCTGTGGCTTCAGAGACGCAAGCACAAATCGGCGTCTCAAGGACCCTTTTTTCACTCCGATTCTCTTCTCTGGAATGAACCCGGAGCTGCTATCCATAGCCGCCTGCACAACCGTCCGATACCCCTCAGGCGGGAACACCAGAAACCGCAAGAACGTCGCCTGCAGCGCCTTGTAGGAGACGAATATCAGGAGCACAGCACCAAAGACGACACTGACAAAAGTGTTCCGGAAAACCGGGTCATTGTAGAACGGCACCGGCTCCGGCGTCGCACGCGAAAACAGCATCAGCGGCACTTGAGGGCCTGACATCTGTGTGAAGCACCCACTCAAGCTGTCAACAGGTCGGCCAAAGATACAATCCTAGAAAGCGTCCAGAGCCTTGAAAGAGTGCCTGCATCAAAAGAACACTAGAGAGACCACCCCTTTGAAAGATGGAAAAATTAATCAAGATAAAGTTATTTGGAGGGGAGAAACCGAGAAGCTAACCAAGAACTGTTTGTAAGCAATGACATAATCGACTACATAAACAAACACGCAAGGAGCTACTAGAGGATCAGCAGCCCTTGGCTGGGCTTGACCTGGGCTTTCACACGAGTGGAAGAGTAATAGTATTTGAGTATACATACAGTTCAAAGAAGATGTTCAAAAATAAGTTAATGGAAACGGCCTTCCAGGGTCAATACAAAAGCATACTAGCAATAAAAGCGTGTAAGTAGTACAGCGCGCAAGGACACTCTACATTTGAGTCTCCTTTTGCGACCCATCTTGTAGCGGGGTCTCTCCTGCCTTCTGTACACGCTCACGGTCAAAATACCCATCCTTCTGATCTGTTTCTAGAGTATCTAACGAGCTGGCATCACCATCCTTGGTCAGCTTTTGCGTCGCCACAGTGGCCGAGGTCATATCGCTAATGTCTCCCTTGTTGGCCCAGCTCTCGGTGGTAGACACCGACCCGTTCTGCACAGGCAGCCGTGCACTCTTGACAACATTTGGCCGGCCCTTCACCGGAATGCTGGCCACCACCACGCTCTCATCCACCATCTGCTGGGATCTCAGACTCTTCGCGGAGGACGATGAGACCATCATTTTGGGAGTTCCCTGCGTGTTCTTTGGGAGCGAAAGCATAGTGTCGAGGGAGTTGTTAGTCATGGAAACGGTTCTCGAGTTCGCCGTGTGTCTCTGGAAGCTCGACTGGTCGCTTTCGTCAGGGTTTCTCTGCCTCCCGTTCGCTACGCTAGACGCGACCGATGTTGAAGTCAGCGAGGCCAGGCGATGTTGTTTCTTACGTTCCCATCCAAGGATCGATCTAGCCTCTGGCGTAGGAAGTCCCGTCAACTTCTTCAAGTCATTGTACCAGCTGATCATGAGATCATACGACTCTGCTCTGAAAACCCAATTGTGTCCCTTACGGAGCAAACCATTCTGTTTAGCATACAAAACAAACTTGTGATAACTGTTCGGGTTGCTTGGGTCTTTCCGAGAATGCTCTGCAACCTGGCAGTCCTCCAGCGCCAGAGACATGATCGGGACAGGATCTCGTTTTCTATCTGAAGACTTGAACTCATGAATGTAGCTTGGTGTCAAGACATACCATCCTTTGGAGTAGGACTTTAGAAACTTGGACTTTCTCTCCAAAAAGCCAGACCGAATCTCAAACGTTAGCGGGTCATTCTGGTACTTGTACCGTATCTCACTGAGATGTCTCATTGGGAGATTGATGTCAATGAAGTTGCTGCTGTCCTTGGAGACGTAGGAGTCCCATTCGAAAGAAGGGTCTTTGGTGAGAAGGCCAGTGTCTAGCTTGGATAAAAGGCCATCAAACACATTCTGAGCCTGTTGCCCCAGAAGTTTGGCGTAGACAGTAAGCGCACTTTGTACCTCTATGTACACAACTTTCTCTAGTTCCTTTCCGGCAGTTTGCAAATTGTTGAATGCCTCGTGAAGATAGTTCTCCTCTGTCAGCTGCTTTTTGATGAGCTTGTCAAGTGAGATTCTTAGTAGGTAGGGGTCATCCTTGGGCAAAAGTTGGGAAGGTCTAGTCTTAGAGGTCTCAATTGCGCTGATGTAGCTAGAAAGCTCGGCACCGGTGTCTTGTTTGTATCTGTTGACCTGGTTTTTGAAGTCTCCCTGTAGGGACTTGATTTCCTTGATTTTGACAAGCAGGTCGCGCTTGAGGTCTTCCAGCCGAGGTATAGTTGAGTTATTGAGCTCCTTCACGGTGGCCTGGGCGAGCAGCGCGGCGTGCGAGTGGTACTGGTACAAGATTGTGGGGACGTCTTGGATTGAGCCGTTGCCGAGAGGCAGGAAAAACTTCTGCGCAGCCTCAAAGTCTGGGTTCTGCTTGAGGAGCTCTGGGGAGGTGTCGTGGCCCGCATCGCCTGCATTCATTCTGCGCGGGGACGCCACGCTGTTGGCATTGACTTTCACCGGCTGGTAGTAGTCGCCGTCGAGGCCCTGTGTGATGAAGGGGAAGGTGATGGCGTGGTGCAGCCGAATCTGCTGTCTGCTGATCTCCTCGTGCACGGAGACGATCTCCTTGAGGTAGTGCACGAGGGACGCGATGATGGTGCGCCACGAGGCAAAGCGCTCCGAGAGCACCTCTGTGGGCGCGGCGTCTGTGGGGATGAGCACGGCGAGCGGGTCAGACGGGTCCTTCTTGGCCTTCTGCGGCGGCTCGCGCTGGCCCTGCTGGCGCAGGTTCTGGAGCATTTCCTGCGCGGAGGAGCGCGACTGGAAGCTCTTGGTCTGCTCTGCCTGCCGGAGCCGCTGCTCGTCGAGCTGCTTGAGCTGGAGCTGGTTCTGGTGCAGCTGCTGCTCCGAAACCAGGCTCATGGGTGTGTGCGTGTGCGTGTGTAAGCGTAAGTGCAAGTGTGTGAGTGTGAGTGTATCGACGGGTCTGTCTCTGCGGTCTTTGCTGCTACTGCTGCCGCCGCCGCCCTGCTGTCCTTGGCGCGCAAATCCGCTCTCTGCTTGCAAGAAATCTCCGGTCAGCCCAGCCGCAAAGAGAGAGTCTCCTGCTTTGTTAGCCACTCACTCAGTCATCTCCTTAGTTTTTAATTTAAAAAAAAAGCCATATATAATATCTGCTATATACAGTAGTGACCCCCCCCCCTTTTGCTTGTTTTGCCGTTTTTCGACGCAGCCCCGCCGCCAGCCGCCCCCTCAAACTGGAACACATCCCCAAACGGGAACAAACAAAACGCAAAAGAAAATTGTGCGTTCTGCCAGACGCACTTCCCTACACCAGCACACAGCAAAAAGGGGGGGAAACGAAGGGCCAACAGCCAAAACCAAAAAACAGCACAGCAGCGGCGACAAGCGTGCAAGTGGTGAACGGGTGTGGCACCCAAAGGGGTAAAAGGAGAAAGAAAAAGGGCTGCAGAGGAAAAAAAAGAACACCTAAACAAACAGCAAAAACCGTGTGCTGTTTCATGTGGGGAGACAGCATACGTAATGCGCTACTCAGCAAAAGCGCACTTTGTGAGCCGGGAAGAAAAGCAGAGGGGTTGCGTATGTAAGCAGAGGTTTTTCGTGGTGGGCTTCCCCCTGTTTTTTAGGCTGTGTGTGTTCCTTTTCCTGTCTATTCCCTGGTGCTTTGGGTCATGGTGCAGGGATGTAATGCTGGATGCAGCAGCGAGAGAGCGGGGTGCTGGCAAGGCGGGGAGAGGGGAAGGCGGGGGGGGGGGGCACTGGACTGCTACCACGCCCCCGCGGTATCAGCACACCACCGAAAAGTGGCCCCACTGGCGACAGCACCACGTTACTGCCCTCTCCTCTTCCCCCCTGCGCCCTCCCCCCGCAATCGGAAGCCCTGCTGCTATCAGAACAGAAAAAAGAACACTTGCACTCCGAGCCTCCCGCAAATAGGCAATCTCACGACAGCCCGTCACGTGACTCAGATTGTAACCTAGAAGATCTCGCAAGTTTCCGGATAAGGGCCGCAGAGCCAGCGAGCGTATGTGTCTGGGGAACCACTATATAAGAATAGCCTTTGCAGCCGCACGCGCCCCGAAGCCAACCGTCTTCCCCAAGCGCTCTGTCCCGCCACAGCACTCCTGCCCCGTTTCTTGTGCAGAGCAACTGTTCTCGCTCTCCCCTCGCCTCCTCGACATGGCCAAGCGTATCCTTATTGTCGGCGCAGGAGTCATAGGCCTTACCACCGCCTACACCCTCAGCGAGCAGGACCCCGACCTGCAGATTGTCGTCATCGCAAAAGAGCTGCCTGGTGACAATGATCTGCTATACACCTCGCCTAAGGCTGGCGCCCACTGGATCACAGAGGACACCCCCAACGAGGACCACATCTTGGGCTACAGAAAGTTCATGGAGCTCAGCAAAAACCCCGAAGCATGGGTCTCCCCGATAACTCTTTACAGAGGAGAGATCGGCGCCCCTCCATCTGCCAAGGAACCATGGTACAAAGACAGCGTGCAGGGCTACAAGTTCATAGGCGAGGACTCCAAGAAGTTCCCAGGCGTAGCAAACTTGTACAGTTTCACCTCATTCACAATCACCACGAGCTGGTACCTCGTGTTTCTCCTCAACACCATCACCAAGAGAGGAGTCAAGGTCCAGAGAAAGGCCGTCTCCAGTCTAGCCGAGTGTCGCACGTGCCGCACTTTGTTTCCCGACGGCCAGTCGCCCGACCTCGTCATTAATTGCACGGGTCTCCAGTTCAACAGCCTTGCGGACGGCCACGACCCGGACCTTCACCCGATCCGGGGGCACACTCTCCTCATTCAGAACTCGCTGCCGTACCAGGTCTTGTTCGAGGAACGCTCCCCTGCGGAGCCCGGTGAGTTTCTGATGTGCTTCCCGAGAAAAGAGTCTGGCGCCGTCTTGGGCGGAATCTACGACAGGCACTCCGCGCTCTACGACACCTCCATCCACCAGGACTACGTCGACCGCTTGCACGCGAAGGTGGAGAAGCACATCCCCGAGCTTGCGGCGCAAGGCGTGATCACGCTCAAGCACAACCACGGCTTCAGACCGGGACGCACAGGCGGGCCCCGCGTCGAGAGAGACCCTGTGCGGCCCTACCTGATCCACAACTACGGCTGCGGCAGTCTTGGGTACGTGGAGAGCTGGGCCTGTGCGCAGAAGGTGCTCAAGCTTGTCCAGGAGCCTGCCCTGGGGACAGGGCGCTCGTCCAAGCTCTAGCCAGCCGCTATCCAGCCGGCCCTATCTATAAGCGAAGCCCCGTCTGCTTTCCAGGGTACGCGTACGTAATCAGCAGTCTCTGTGTAATTAGATGTGTATGGTATGCAGTGTATTAATTTTTTTGCAATGTCTCTGAGCTGGGTACATGCCACTAATTAGCGGCCGTAGTTTCCCAGTTAATATCCGATAAGTCTCTGCCACTGATAAGCACAGCCTTGTATCACAGCAGACCAGTGGGTGGTCCGCGAAGCTGTTGGTTAGCGCGTCTGAGGCTTCTTCTCGGCACTCAGGTGAGTCAAGCAGCAGTGCGCCCTGGTTCGCAAACCACAGTAAGCAAAAAGAGATGGCGTCTCTGGGGAAAAGAGAGCTCATCTTTGCGGTGGTTCTTGCTGCGTGCATTATCGCACTGGTCTGGCCGTCGTACGGCGCCGCGGGGCACGGCTACGGAACGCAGTCTGCCCTCGCATACGGCCAGACCTACCGCGTGTCTGAGGTGCGCGACGAGAACGAGCAGAAGCTCCTCGACCTGGGTCTCACCCCACACCGCTCTATCCGGATAGAGACTCTCAGCGGCGACGCGATTGTGGACTCGACCGTTCTGCACGGGCGTTTCCTGCACATCACTGACATGCACCCAGACGAGCTCAGCCACGAGGGTGCCTCAGTAGCGACGAAGTGCCACAAAGACGACAGCAGGGCGCTCCCGGAGGATCTCTGCCACAAGTACGGAGACTCGCTGAACGGGTGTGACTCGCCGCTAGCACTCTACGAAGAAACACTGAACTGGGTGCGCACCCACTTGAAGGACAAAATCGACTTTGTGGTCTGGACGGGAGACAATATCAGGCACGATAATGACAGAAAGCACCCGCGTCTTGAGAGCGACATCCTGAAGGTGAACCAGAAGGTTGCCGATGACATGTCGGCGGCCTTCATTGATGATGGCGAAGCGAAGACTCTGCCGCTCAAAAGAAGAGTCAAGGTTGTGCCAAGCCTTGGGAACAATGATGTATACCCGCACAACCTGTTTGCACCTGGCCCTACGCTGCAGACCAGAGAGCTCTACAAAATCTGGAGAAACTTCATTCCCGGAGAGCAAATAAACACTTTCGAAAGAGGAGTTTATTTCTTCAGAGAAGTGATCCCTGGCAAACTCGCTGTCGTGTCAGTGAACAGCATGTATCTATTCAAATCGAATCCCCTTTGTGACAATTGCAATGACAGAAATCAACCAGGCTATAAGCTGTTTGAATGGCTTGCTGTTGCCCTCAAAGAGCTTAGAAAGAGAAAGATGAAGGTTTGGATCATTGGCCATGTGCCGCCTATCCCAAAGAACATGCACTATAGCTGCCATGCCAAGATGAGTGCCTGGCAACACGAGTATAGGGATATCATTATTGGCAGCATGTACGGACACATGAACATTGACCACTTTGTGCCCCTTGATGCTGCCAAGTCATGGAGAAAGATCAAGCAGGATTTGCGCGCATCGGGACAGGCTGAGGACGCAGAGCGGCTTGAGACAGCATTTGACGACGATGAAATGGACGATGACTTTGACTTTTATGAGGAGTTGAGACTGCTGGATGAGAACCTTGAAGTCGATAGAGTATCGCAGAGATACAAGAAAGCTCCCTCAGGAAAAGTTAACTACCTTGAGCACGTCAGAGACCAGTACTACGCGAAAGTTAAGGGTAAGACGAAGGGTGGTGAGTTTGGTGAGCGGTACTCGCTTGCACATATTTCCGCCTCTGTTGTCCCCACGTTCAACCCGGGCTTGAGAGTTTGGGAGTACAATATCAGCTCCCTGTTGAGCGCGTATGCGGAGGAGCCGGAAGAGTACGAGCCGTGGGACATGTTCTTTGAGAGAGTTGAGGCAGAGCTAGCCGAGAGCGACAGGATAGCGGACATGCTGGAGTCGCTGCCCGAGGACGATGCGCGACACAAGGAGTTTTCTTCCCTGGCCAAGGACCGCACGATTCCCCCTTTGATGCCTCCCGGCACGCCTCTTGGGCCGGCGTATGTACCGCAGCTGTTCACGCCTACGAAATATGCGCAGTACTACATCAATCTGGAGGAGACCTGGAGCAAAGGGCCGTCATGGAAGTTTGGGTACGAGCTCCAGTACACGACGGACGACCAGCACTACGGGATGAAGGATTTGACTGTGTCCAGCTGGCTCGGGCTGGCGAAGCTGTTTGCCAAGACATCCCCGGTGACAGGCTCCGAGGACGTAGACGCTGAGCTGAGCCAGCAAAAGACAGAGGCGGTGTGGAATGCTTTCATTGACCGGGCGTTTATAGGGACAGGCTACCAGGACAAGTCGTTTGCGCGCAACTAGTGGAGGAGGCTAGCGCTGTTGACGGTGTTGCCGCTGGCCCCCAATAGTTGCTCCGTATCCTTTCTTACCGCTCTACTCCCCAACAGCTCAGCTCTATAAGGCCTGACAAATTGAAGGATCGAAATTAAGGGGTGGGGATGAAAAGAAAGTTTATAAAAATCTAGGCGCCTGAAAATGAGAATGAAAGGACGCACACCATTTGAAGGGGAGGTGAGGAGAGGACACGAGTGGCAACCACTCTACATGGAAGGAAGCGTCATCTAGCAGACCACAGGGACATCAACAAGATCTGATTTCGGATTACAGGGTACATGGTGTTCATTCGGAGATTTGAGGACGGACTCGAGCGCCTGGGACTCGAGGGTGCGAATGCTACGAGTTTGCGAGAAAACGCCGGAATCAGCTATTCCGGCACGAGTGTGTCGGGAGAGCTGTTGTGGCGGAAGGCGCTGTTTGAGAAGGCGGCCGAGCCGCTGAGGCACTTCTTTGACAGAAAGGACATTGCCGCTGCTGTATTCATTTTGGGGTGCTTTTGTGTATTGCTTGCAGTGTTTTGCGGAACCGTCTATCTTGGTTGTCGCGAATACCACCTGCTGCTCAAGAAGATCGGCACCTTTGAAAGAAACGTCAGCTCAAAGTCGGCAAGCCTCGTGCAGAGCGCCATCTCGTCCTACCCGAACGAAGGCTCTGTCTCCCACAAGGGCTTCTCCTACGGAGAGCTGCCGCTGAAAGAGCAGAGCCCACACCTGCGGAGTGGCGGTGTCACCGGCCGCTTTATTGGCGCTGACTCCGGAAACATGAGCCACGCTAGCGGCAAGCAAGAACGCTTCAGTCCGGCTCAGCGCGATCTCGAGAGCGCGCTAGTGACGGACCACGTCTCGCAGGACCCCGATAAACTGAACAGCGCTCAGCATCCCACACTAGGGCAACTGGATAGATCTCCATATGTCAGTGATTCTCCCCTGCCGCTGGGGCGCAACGACAGCATAGTGAAAAGATTCAAGCTGATCAGAAAGTCGATCGGCAGATTCTCGCAATTCGGTGGCAGACGAAGAGACGGCAAAGTGAGCTCTGCTGACTCTCCGGGAGCCATATCTGCGGGGCTCAGTGAGGACGATATCTTGAAGGGAAAGTGGGATTCTATCATGGATGGGCGCATATCCCCGCCGCAGATTATTCGATTGATCCAAAAGGGAAGCAGCCCAGAATCTGTGGGGCTCGAAGGCCCCGACAAAAGCAAGTCTCCAGCGGTCACTGAGAAGTCAAGCTCGGTTACTGCTTCTGCCGTGTCCAAGATTGAGGAGGAAGGCGAGCCGTTTTGTAGTACCTATACAATTGATCAGCTTATGGAATATAACGTGGCCCGTGTGATTACCGAGTTTGAAAAGGGTACAGAAGGCAAGGATCTGGCAATCGATCTCTTCTTTCCTAAGACACCTCTTTTGCCAAGTGGAAGCCTTCTTGAGCTGGAAAGAGAGCTCATGATGATTCGCCTGAGTCTGTTCCATCCCGACGTCGACACAGCAACGAGAAATATTGAGCTGACGAGACTTCTGGCGAACTCTCTGGGACTCCAGAAGTACAACAACCCAAGAATATTCCTACTCTCTTATGCGCTGCTTATTGAGAAAATTATTGACAGCGAGCTGTTTACGCATCAGTACGTTTCGCTGCCTCCAGCTTTGGCAAGTGCTCTCCTCGAAATGGTGGTGATGTACTGTATTTGCAACTGGAAGT
The DNA here is from genome assembly GCA_030557505.1 of Ogataea maris. Classification (NCBI taxonomy): domain Eukaryota; kingdom Fungi; phylum Ascomycota; class Pichiomycetes; order Pichiales; family Pichiaceae; genus Ogataea; species Ogataea maris. The sequence goes on from JAKTPG010000024.1 coordinate 40,237, forward strand.
TTGAGAGCTCGAAGCATACGAAGATAGACAGAAAGTTTGCCGAGTGGAAGGTCTCGCCCTACGTGGTTTCGAAATTGCGCATTTACAAATACATACTGAGTTTGCTTGCGTCCGGACACAAGCCTGAACTTCTCGGAGAGGTTTTGATCTTCTTCTCCACTCCGCCAACTCCCCGCAATCTGCTGTACGTTTTGGAGGAGTTTGAGCCACAGGTGCAAGGCAGCCCTGAATTGATGGAACTCATGGTGTATGTCCGCAAAGAAATCAGCCAAGAACACATTGTCCAACTGCACAAGCCGGGTCAATCCCGAAGCGGGTCTCCATCCAAGTCGGCATACCGCTCTTTTGACTCCTTGGGGCTCACCGACGATGCTACAATATACGAATTCAAGAGAATGGATAGTTCGAGTTCTTTGGCTAAAAGAGCACTTCCTGGGTCTCTGGAGAAAGAGAGTTCTCAGTTAAGCCCGACCAACAGACCTGACAACTGGGGCTTTAACTCCAACTGATTTGCAGCGGGGAAGAATGTCGCGGTGGAAAGTTCCTCCTCCTCATCTCTTTCTCCTGCTTTATTTGATATTTTTAACTTTATTCAGTGGCCTTTTTTAATCTATTGTAGACTATGTGGTGTTTTTGCACGGTTTCAAATGCCGTTTCTGAAATGATCGTAGTTGATAAGTGCTTGCATGCATCCCCACTCAGAGAGCTTATTTCTGAGCCACTTTAGCTGAACGGGCTTAGTGAGATAGTCGTTGCAACCAGCAGCCAGAGCCTCCTGCTTGTCGGCAGCAGAGGTTGAAGCGGTGAGAGCAACAATTATAATTGGAGAACGGAAAAGATTCGGGTCAAGACGGTCTGTTGCAGATATCGCTACAGACGTCGTGGATGGTTGTGGAACATTTGCAAAGTTCCCAATTCGGTTCAGTCGTTCAAGGCGCCGTATTTCTTGGGTCACTTGGATTCCAGACATCACGGGAAGCTGGATATCCATAAAACATAAATGAAATCCGCCTTGTCTCCACATCTCAAGTGCCTCCTTACCATTTGAAGCAATCTGGAACATCACGTTGCAACTCTTGAGATGCCTGGCCATGATCTTCTGGTTCACCAAATTGTCTTCCACAACCAACACATTGATATGAGAGAGAATTTTATTGATGCCATGTTTTGGCTGTGTCTTGATCCGAAGAGCTGATGCCACCTCTTCTTTTGTGGTATTTGACCTTCCCATGCTCACCGACTGAACATGACCTGAAGCGGCTTCTCTCTCTGATGAGTCTGCCAACTTCTCTTCAGAAATATTGTGGAGTTCGTTGTGACCTGCAAGCCTCATCTGTTGTAAACGTGTCGAGTGCAAAGGTTCAGATGAGCCCATGCTCCTTTGTCCTCCATCGCTGATTTCACTTTTTCCTCCGTTGGCAGTCTTGTCGAGCTTTGAAGTCGATGCGACCAGCACATCTGTCTTATTATCAGGTTTCGTCCCCTTTGGAAAGAGTATCACAGTAGAGGGCGTTGATATTGAATCAAATGAAGAACGACCAAACTTGGAACTATCCCTTGGTGAGGGAAGTCGATGGTCTCCGAGAACAGCCACCTTGCTGGCACTTGCCGGCAATCCAGAAGGGAATCCGGCATGTGCCAAGTCGCTATACATGGTATCATTTGGCGTTATCTCCTTGTTGCCAGTTTCTGTGGAGTTATAGAGAGGAGTGTGGCTGCGATCAGTAACCCGCGATGAATCCATTGGCGCTGTTGATGGCTGGAAGCGGAATCCATTAATAACAAATGGGCGCTGGTGATCCGCGTCTGGAGCAAAACTGCGGTGGAAATTTTGCTGCACCGCATCACGGGGTGAAGGAGGGAAATTCAGTGTGTCCACTATTAGTGAGTCCTGCATTCGCATTCCGTTGGGATAGTAGCGATCAAGAATCTTCCACACCACCATGTCCGGCTCAAGAACAACAAGGGTCGTGCCCTTCCGCAGTGGGTCTGTTGTGACTGGCTGCACAGTTGCAGAGGACTTTAGATCATAACGTTGGACGGCAATGTCCTGATGCGATCGCGAAAGAAGAGATGACTTCGAAGCAGCAAGAGGGATGGGCGACATGGGGCCAACCGACATGGACTTCTGCATCGGATGGGGAGCAACCGCTATCTGGGCTGCTGCATATGGAGCCTGTGAAGAGTCCATGGATGTTGCTGACCCTGTTGAGTCGGCAAATGGTACGCGCGAGCGGACAGGTTTGGGAGCAGTTATACTTCCCACGCTGTTGGCTGCAGCATGGTGTGAAACATGGCCGCTGCCCAAGCTGGCAAAGCTTGGCAGGGAGCTCGATAGGGCTGTAGTGAAAGAAGAGCTCTCTTCGCCCCTGGCCTGTGAGTCTTTGGCTGAGTGGAAGGAGGATGGCGTGTGTGTGCCAGATTTCGAGGGAGACGGGGATCTGGGCAGTTCTATCTTCACTGTGAGGTCGGACGGGTCGCACTGGAGCGCAAGTGAGTTTGGGTACTTCTGCAACACCATGCTTTTCAGGTCGTCAACTATATCGTTTGGGCCCACGTAGAGCGCGGTGGCCGTGTGGTTGGGTCTCCTGACCCAGGCCCGTCTCTTGGTGGGTGTGGGAGGCGCGCTGCTCTGGTACGACGAGGCGTTCATCTGCTGCTGCTGCTGCTGCTGCTGCTGCTGCTGCTGTTGCTGTTGCTGTTGCTGTTGCTGTTGCTGTTGCTGTTGCTGTTGCTGTTGCTGTTGCTGTTGCTGTTGCTGTTGCTGCTGCTGTTGCTGTTGTGGCTGCTGTTGCTGTGCCGAGTTGGCGTAGAAGGGTGTGCCTGTGCCCCACATCTGTGGCTGCTGGTGGCCCTGCTGCGGCTGATGCTGGTGCGGCTGCTGGAAAGGTCCGTTGCTGCTGTGTCCAAAGAGAGGCGAGGAGCCTGAGGCAAAGAAGGCGCCGCCCGACGGCTCTGAGTTGCCCGCGCCGGGGCCTCTTTTGGCGAACATCTAAAGGAGCGTGCTGCCTTCGCGGGTGGCTTGCAGGGGGCAGGAGGAAGCGGTGGAGCTAGCGGTCTGCAACGCGTGCTGGGACAGCACGGAGCAAGAGGACGCGTGTAGAGGAAGACCAGCTCGGCGCACTGGAGAGACAGACTTGCAACAAGTACCACACAAACGGACCGCCCCGTTCGTCCGCGTCTGCGTCCGCCTCGTTGTCGTCGGCCTCCTCCTCCTCTCCGTATTGAAGGCTCGGGGCAGAAGAAAGGGAACAGGAAATCTACAGGGTTAAATGAAAGGGGACACCAGACACCAGCAATACTCAGTTCTGGCGGGCGCACAACCTTGTGGGTTGCCCTTGCATTACGTCACTATGTGTAAGCAAAGTTTCTTTTACGTAAGCTCTGTGGGCGGTGTTTTTGTGTGCAGGCCAGAAGCGCAAGAAAAGGAGATCACCAGGACATGATACGGAGAGTGCGGAGGGCTACTACTACGCGACAACGAGCGGGGTGGCGCTGGGAGAGCTGTGTGTGCGTACCGGCTTTGCGCGATGCAGCAGTAGTGAGTGCGGGCAATGCTTTGTGTCGAGCGCAGGACCCTGCTTCGTGGCGCCGCGCGCAGGCTGTCGTCTGTGCGGCGGCTCGTGGGGCTCCCCGCCGCGTGCAAAATGCCGAAGGAGCGGCCCAAGGAGCGGCCGAATAAACGGTCGAACGGACGGCCCGCAGAGACAGTGCAGGAAGAGCTTGCGGAGTCGACCGGGCGCGCTCCCAGCCTGAGCTTCCGCCAGCATACCGTGCCCCTGGTAAGGCCAAGTGCCGAGAGTGCAAGTGCAGAGTTGTCTGGGGCACTGCAGCGGGTGTGCAAGCTGCTGGGCATCCCGCGTCCCGAGCAAGGACCCGCGCATCCTGCGCAGGATGTGCGGGTCGTCTTTGTTTCTGCCAAGGAAAACGGCCCGCGGCTGATAGACATGCAGACGCTCAGCACAGAACTTCCGCCAGTCCACCAGATCAGACCATTCAAATTTGATGCACGCAGGTACCCCATCTCTGCAGACGAGCTCCGGCGAGCGCCAGCAGCACAGCCTGAGTCCCAGCGCGGATGCATAACGTCCACCACTGGGTACGCTGAGAGCCCAAGCGACGTGAAGGGAGTCAACCAGGAGCTGTACTCACTGGCCTACGAGGCAGGAATAGTGCGGTCCCAGCCTTTGCACTCCTGCAACTTTTTCTCGATGCAGTTCTGGCATAAATCACACTATCTCTCCAAGATCAGGAAGTCGAGGCCAGCAGCTCTTTTCATCAGCGCAAAGAAGCTGCTGCTGAACGACCCACAGGTCAAGGAGAATACCCCCAGCCAGTACAACTTCAGCACTTATTCGTCCGCCGTTAACCGCTCCAAGTACCGGAAAATGTTCAGAAGAGAGCTGTACGAGTGCTTCGCTGGCTGTCAGTCTGCTAAAAATAAGCTGGACGGGCTCTATATATTTACATTCGGGCAGTACCCTATTGGAGAGAAACAGCTCAAGGAGTTCCAGCGGGAAATGCGCGCCGCTCTGCGGAAAGTCCAATCACTCAATGAGTTGGAGCTGGCCAAGAAGAGCAGAAGGGAAAACAAAAAGATCAACTGGAAGAAAGTGTCCAAAGTGTCCCAGAGGTTTGGGCTGCCTCCCATCACTCCCAACTAGAGATAGGCCATTCGGCATTCATAATCATCTTCATGTAATATAATATCTATCTTGGCTATATCAGGGGCACCACGAAGGGAGCTCCGCTTTGTAGCACCATGCACTCTCCCCGGAGGAGTCTTGCTTATAGTATTTCTTTGCGTGGAGATAAAGTACCAACGACTTTGGATCCGGATCGCGGAAAAGCTTGCGGCCACACTCAGGGCATCTTTCCCCGGTCAGAAGCATGTTCATTCTCTCCCGTGATCGGCTCTCAATCGTTTCAAAGGCACAACCAGCATCTGAAAGGAGACCTTTCAGAGCGGGGTTGTACAACGGATCGTTCGCGATAGGAAATCCCAGGTCTCGAAGATGGATCCTGATCTGATGGGTTCTTCCCGTCAAAGGCCAACAGCGTACAATACTGTGATCGCAATCGGGGAGGTAACGCATCTTTTGGAACTTGGTGTATGCCGAGCGTACCTTCAAGCCGCCTGAGACAGACCGCTTCGTGTCAACGACGACAATATCTGCCTCACAGACCTGCTCTCCGTCAGGAAACTCGCCTTGCACTCTCGCAACATACTCCTTATGTACTTCTCCATCCTGGATTTGCTGCTGATACCGGGATGCACTCTGCGAGCTCTTGCTCAGAAGACACACTCCGCTGGTGAGGCTGTCAAGGCGATGGCATGGATACAGTTCGCTCATGTGCCGCTCGTGCTTCAGAATCTCAGATACCGAGTTATAGAAGTAGTTCTGCACCGGATGTATAGGTATGCCCGATGGCTTGTTGATGATCATGAGATCGTTGTCTTCATAGATAACCTCAATGTCCGAGTCCGACACCGGCCGTTCGTGTTTGTGCGTCTTGTACACGACGAGGTCGCCGGACTTGAGAGGCGTCGTCAGTAGCATCTCGCCTGAGAGGGTCACCAGAGTGCCTCTGCAGCGGCGAAGCACCCACATCTCGCTGGCCAGAATGCGGGACCTATAGTATTCTTCGTCAAACTCCCTGAACTCCTCGGCAAACACCTGCAGCACTGTCTTGCCGAACCAGCGGCCCTTCGCTGTCGTCCTGTGCGTGTGGTAATAAGGCTCCACATACCGCAGCCCATTTTTGAGCAGGTACTGCGGGGCCGTCATAGCGCTCGCGTCGTCCGGTGCCTGTCACACAGCACAGACTCTGCAAGCTTCTTACAATGCAAACAATCTTTGATCTATTTTTTTTTGCTCTTCAGCTCACATGTATGAGACTTTTTTGTATTTTTTCTATGTGGGAGCCTTTTGTGCTCCTTCCCTTCATTTTTGACGTTTCTTCAAAAAAAAAACGCCTCTTGATGAGACAGTCTCTATGACTTGTAGATGCCTAACAGATACGCCAACCGGGTGACCATAAGGTCAATGGCCATCCTCACGGAGTCAGTAGAGAGCTGCATTTTCGAGCCGTCGACCTCGTGCCAGTTGACAGGGATCTCGGCGATCGGAATGCCCTGGCGGATGGCCAGAATGAGCACCTCGACGTCAAAGATCCAGCCCTCCGTGTGCATAAGAGGAAAAATGCGCCTCACAGCCGCCTTGTTGAACAGCTTGAAACCGCACTGGGTGTCCCTGATCGTGCGGATGCCAAAGACATACACCAGAATGTGCAGCGAGTACATCAGGAAGTTGCGCACCAGCGACCGCTTGATCACAGCATCTGTATTCACCATGTGCGCCCTCGATCCGATCGCCACGGCCGGAGTGTGCTCTGGATCGCCGCCGTCCAGCTGCACGATACGCTGCATCAGGTTCTCCACGTCGCGGAACGACGACGCGCCGTCGGCGTCTGCAAAGATGGCGTACCTGCCCCTTGCGTGCTGGAGCCCCTGTGTCACCGCGCCGCCTTTCCCTCTATTTTTCACAAAGCGCAGCACACGGAGCACGTGCGGCGCGAGGCCGAAGCGCGAGCTTGCGAGCGAGACAGCAAGCTCGGTCGTGCCATCGCTTGATCCGTCGTCCACAAGCAGCAGCTCGTAGCGCCCAGCGTACTGCTCCTCGAGGAACTGCACACAGTCCTCGAGCATGACTTTGATGCGAGAGGTTTCATTGTAGCAGGGTATGATCACCGATATCTCAATCGAGTCCTGGGCGGCCGCGTTCTTCTTGGGCAGGGCGTACTCCGTGCTAAGCCCGTCATCGTTCGTGATGTACAGCAGCTCGGACGGGTAGGGCTTGCGTGGCGTGCGTGTCAGGGCCCATACAGCAAAGTAAAGCTACATCCAGGTCAGTAGGCGAGCGTAGAGAGGAGAGAAGAGGTTCCGCTCCGCTCATGTCGCAAAGCAGCGCCTCAAACACTTACCAGCACGGGTAGCGCAGCTGCAATGGTCACCACATACGTCCAGACAGAAGGCATCGTTCCAATATGCGTGCTGCACCGTCCAAACGTCCTGCCAGATACTTCATTCTCCCCCCGCCTGGGAGACTGATTTAGGTGAGCAACGCTGTTTTTTTATTTATACACTGTGTTATTTTCGTTTTTTTCTTGCTCACCCACATCGTCTTTCTGTTCTTGGATATAGTCACTGTGAAAAATTATACTACGGACCACCGCTTCTCTCTGTCTCTCTCTCTCAGTACTGAACGCTTAGCTGCCGCGAGATGATGCGCCCATTGTCCAGGAACGCCTGCACCAGGTCAACGTAGTACAACGGGTCGTCGCCAAGCGTGTCCATGCTCCTCAAAAGCTCGCTCGTGCCCAGCTCCAGCTCCAGCTCGTACTTGGTGTTCTTATTCTCCTTCACCTTGGTCAGGTCGATCCGCGTAAACGTCGCCAGGTGCGTGTAGCTCACTCGCTCCTTCTCCCGCTCCAGACTCACCTTCCGCTTGAAGCTCTCAAACGCAGAGTCGTTCAGGTCGTACGGCAGCTCGAGAGAGAGCGACAGCCGCAGATCAAAAAGCGAGTTCGGAAGATAGATCATCAGGTCCGCAATCCGCTGCTTGCGTATGCTCGCCATCTTGCGCTTCGTCGCAACGTCCACAGTCACCCGCCCAGTTATTGGGCGGTCGTTCCTTTTCTTCTCGCTCGCAATGAGGTCGATCACATGCGAGTTCTCAATGACAAACTTGTTGTTCTTCGTCATCACCCTCTCCTGGGCCAGCTTCGACAGATAGTTCCTGATGTCATTATACTGCTTCTGAGGAACCCCGCTTTTGAAAAAACACTCCGAGTGGAAAAAGTCTAGCGACAGAATGGTCTCTGTGCTTATCGGAAGGTGCAACCGCTTGTCTTTGACTTTCTCCCATATATTGCCCACCTTGAGTTCCAGCTCCATGTATTTTTCAACGTTCGGCACATCCGAATAATCCTGCTTCAGGCCCTCGACGTTCGCCCAGATCCACTCTGTCACGACCTTGTTGAAGTCGTTTCTTGGCACCGTACCGGTAATAGAAGGATTTGCAAACTTACTGCCCAGCGCGACTATGCTGTGCTTCGTTCTGGTCGACTTCCGCGCAGTGGGGATAAAGTCCTTAGCCCACGCTGGCTTCTTGTGGTATCGCCGCGGTTTGCCGCTGGCCGCCCTGGCCTCCCCGGCGTCGTCTCTGGACTTGAGCTTCTCGAGTTCCTTGATCTGCTCGTGCAGTGAGGTCTTGTCAGGCTTGGGCTGTGCCGTCCCTGGGGTCGACATGTCGACCTCGGTGGAGTTTGCCGACGATCTTCGTCTGGCCCTGTTGGGCGTCTTTTTTCCGTCTACATCGACGTCTTCGTCGTTCGTCAGGTTGGTTATGCTGTTGCGCTGTCTGATGTCTCCGGCGTGGGCCCCGTCGGCAGAGATGTAGCTCGAGTTGCTGCTGGTCGGCACGGTGGTGGTGCTCGCCTCGTCCTCGCCAGGCTTGCGCGGCTCGGCGGGGGGCCTTTCCGCCTGCGCGCCGTCGTCGTTCATCAGGTTGTGTATCGACAGCCGCGGCTGGGAGTCAGCTCGCCGCGGCTCCGGCGCGCTCGGCGACTCGGTCAGGGACGCGCGCTGCGCTCTGTCCTCGTCGTAGTCGCTCTTGGATATCAGATTTTTCAGGTCCATCGCAGCAGTTGCAAAACAAGGCGCGTATGCGAGGGAGAGAAGGGGGCGCGGGTGCAGGGCTCTCGCAGGACGGCCTCAGTGATACAAGCAGCGGCAGCACAACGCCGTGGACCTGGTCGGACCCAGCAAGCACAGCAATACAGAGCTCCCGTGCTGCTCTTTCTCTCTGTCTCTCTTTCTCTGAGTGTTGATTGCAAAAGAATATCTCCACCTGGACTTGTTTTTCTTTTTCTCTCCCGCTTGGGAGGGCTTTAAAACACCCGTACCCCACAAAGTTAGGGCGGCAGCGCCTCAAAATGACAGACGTACCCTGTAAACAGTACTGCATCTGTATGCTCGTACTCAATGCTCATTCATTATGCCGTAACGCCTGTCCTACAGATAGACAGACAGACATCCTACAGATACTTGAGGTGGTCAAAACTCATCAACGGACACCTCGCCGCGTTGCGTATCGCCTCCAGCGGAACAACCATGTACTTCGGGTCCTCGGGCGCGGCCGTCTCGCTTGTGTGATCGACGCTCGAAAAGTCGTAGTTAATCGTGTGCCCGTCAAAATAGACAAGCCCGTAACTGCCCCGCTTCTCCTCAGCGTCCTCAAAGCGGGAAGACTCCGCGTCCCCCGCCGTCCCCAGCGGAAACTCGCCGTCCGCCGCTGAACTGTGATACATGAAGCCATTCGAGATCGTCTCGACCGAGATGTTCCGCTGGCCTTCCCGCAGAGGGTCCAGAAATGGACCAGTGGTGTCCTCCTCGTCCTCATCCTCGTCCTCATCCTCGTCCTCATCCTCGTCCTCATCTTCGTCCTCATCTTCGTCCTCATCTTCGTCCTCCCCAGCTGCTTCGTCTTGCGACTCCTCCAATGGCTCCCTCTCCGTATTTACTGTATCGTCGTTCGTCTCTCGGCTCAGTAGGTCACTCTTGGATTGGCCCAGCAGGTCGCTCTTGGATTGGCCGAGCAATGACGAGTCCCCAGACACCACAGAGTCTGAACGCAGGCCCGCCTTTCGCCTCATCACTTCTTCGTGAGACGCAATATTCATAGCAGAGTACTGGTCAACCAAAGAGCTGTACTTCTGATTGGCTCCCGGCGGTGACGAGCCTCTGCTGCTCCGGACTTGAGAACTCGATCCAGCATGCCCAACAGAAGAGATGGTACGCCCACGTGGTCGGCCCGTGATATCCGTGGCGGAATCAACCTCGGGGGACCCATACGGCACCATCGCTTCGTCGGGCACATACTCGTGGTTGATGAAGTTGCATTCATACTTCGATTCATCAATGTTAACCGCAATTTGCTGAAAGTATGGGTCCTCAAAAAGATCTCGCAAAGTGAAACGGGTCTTGAAGCTCGGGTCACAAAGCCTCCAAAACAGTCGCACTGTTTGGGGATTCGGAAAGCCTTGCGAGTATACCCCCTGGTTTGGTATCTTGGTTGGGTCATTCTCCGTGAAAGTAGTGTGAAGTTGGCAATAGAGCCGGTAGAAGTAATCGTACTTCTTGAAGCCAGGGTCCGATGCAGAAGCTTCTCCAAACGGGATCCTGCTCCATATGAAGACAAATAGGATCATACCAAGCGACCAGTAGTCAAATTTGAAAGGATCGTATTTTGGTCTTTTCTCAAGAGGGATGTTTTGCAATCTCGCCACCTCTGGCGGCTGGTAAGGCGGTGTACCTACAATTCTGTCTCCCATCTCTATGGGGGAGTCAAAGTTTCCTGGGTCCGTGTGCCCAAAGTCGCAGCACCCAAAGTCACTGATTTTCAGCACGCCTTTGCTGTTCATCAATATATTTGATGGCTTGAGATCCAGATGCACAAGGTCCAGTTCGTGAAGGTACTTCACCCCAAATGCGATTTGCTTGAAATAGCACAGCTTCTCTGAAAGCTGTGCATTCTTCCAAGTTCTCTTGCGGATCACGGTCAGCAAGTCACAGGAGCAGCAGTCCATCACCATCCCCCAGAGGCGCCGCAGATTCACCGGCAAGCGCACAAGCTCGTAGGCCTTTATCGTGTGCAGATGCTTCAGGTTCTTCGTAATCACGTACTCGCGAGAGACCCTTCTGTAGTACCTGGTGGGCGACTCGTTCTCAAACAGAGTGAACTTCTTGAGGGCAAACACTTTGCTCGGATTTGACTTTAACGCGATTTTCTGGATGGAGGCTGCCCCTCCGGAGCCGACAAAGTCTGGGAAGTCGACTATGAGCTGGTAGTTCTCGTCCAAGTCCTGGAGCTCCTCTTGCATCTGGTAGGGGAGAAACTCGTTCGGCGGGCTCGTGGGGTAGGGCAGCAGGCCAGGCTTTGGGCCTGACCCGGCCCCGACAAGAGCTGCCTGTGTGTGGGGCGTGTAGATCCCGTACGGGTTGTACTCAATTGCTGGTTTCTTAAAGACGGAGGACTGGTTGCGCCGCACATTGGCAAGCTTCGAAGGGGTTGCGCTCTTCAGGGGCGCCGGCACAGACTGGCTGCGCTTGCGCCGCGCCTCCTTCGCGGTCCCAGCCGCGTCCGGGTGTCGGTGCAGCTGGCGCGGCAGGTGGTCCGTGAGCTTGTGCAGGATCTTCTTGGGCCGCGAGCGCGTCGTCGTCTGCGCCCGGGCATGCTTCTGACTCTCGTCCACGTCAAATTCCACCGCCGCCGCGCCGCCGCGCCCGCCGTCTCCTCCGCTATCCTCGGGTTGCTCTGCTAGCTGCTTCGGCATAGCGTCATCAGCAATGGCTGCTGCTTCAGAATCCGCCGCCTGCACACCTGTCCTGCACTGTGACTCGAGCGAGCAAGGGCCTCTCCACACTGACTGCCCGTATACTAAGTTCCGTCCGGAACCACGCTCCCCTACTTATTTCCACCTTGGCACCCTACCGAGATTCCGAATGATGTGATGTCACGTATTACGTAATAAACTCCGAAAAATGCGTGCTGCGCAGCGCCCGTATTGCACTATCCTTGTGGCAGGTTCGGCGTGTGCCCCCGCCGCGTGCGCCAATCAGGCGCCTCCTCTTCTCCTTCGCACCTCGCTCACCCCACCAGTGCCGTGCCAAGCCCGCTCGCTGCGCGCCCTCTTCAGGCACCCCACCCTTTCTCTGTCTCTCCACTTTTCTCACCTGCTCCACTAACTAACTAACCTTCCCACCCACACCCCCCACAATTCCCACCGCTTCCCCAAGCTTTCTTTGCTATATGCATGACATCCCTACACCACATCACATAGACTGTACACTGTATATAAAATCTGTTAGGGCTTGTTTGAATCTTCAATTTTGCGTCATTCACGACTTTTTGGAACTCTATTCTTCATCAATTTCTCTTCATAAGCCAATTAGGGACTTCTTCATCAATTCTTCTTCATCAGCCGCTCATGCGTTTCTTCAATTCTTCTTCAATTCTTCTTCACCTTACTTTAAAGGGGCAGTAACCCTAATATGACACTTATTGTGTCAACGTAGTTGGTTTACGGCAATACATAGAGGTTCACGGCATTTTGTGTAGCTTTCAAGCACATATTTAAGAATGACAGCTTCCAATATATATATTTATGACACCAAAAGATGATAGGGTAAAATCCAGGCGGTAGACTATCAGAAGAGACAGCAGAGGTCGTTTTTCGAAACTTTTTTCCCGTGCTGGTTTCCTTAGAGGGTCGCTTGGCTACCACAGACAGTACTTCACAGTCGGTTCCGTCTTCTTGCTCCTGCTCTGGTACCAACTCCTGCTGCGTCATTGGTTCACTATAAACTATTGGTCGATCGACGCAATCGACCTTTGAAGCTTTTTTGATTTTTCTTCGATTGATCTTAGGAAAATTCACTTTCTTCATCAAAAATCTGTGTATTATGTAAGCATTATATCAGATAAGTTTCTCCGGCAGTGTCTGTGGTGATAAAGGGAGCGCGCGGGGTCGGGAGAAGGGGTAAAGGCAAGGGAGGTTGTTCACACCACAGTGAGCGCTCCGTCCACGACAATATCGGCGCCGGTGGTGTACGTCGAGGCCGCAGACGCGAGGTACAAGTACGCACCGACGAGCTCGCGCGGCTGGCCCTCGCGTCCGAGCGGGATCATGGACCACCATCTCTGGCGGACGTCGTGCGGCAGCTTGTCGTTGAGCGTGGTAGCTATGTACCCTGGCGAGACAGAGTTGACGCGGGCAAAGCCGGCAAACTCCACGGCAAGAGACTTGGCCAAGTGTTTTACTGCCGCCTTGCTGCTATTGTACGCAGCCTGGTACATCGGCGTGTTGACGATATAGCCCGACATCGAGGCGGTCAGAACAAGCGACCCGCACCCCTGTGTTCTGAATATCTTGCCGGCCTCTTTGCAGCAATAAAAGCAGCCATTGAGGTTCACGTCCACCACTTTGTTCCAGGCCTTGTTTGTGGCGTCATCCAAGCACGTCGCAGATGATATGTTGATGCCGGCGTTGGCCACAAACACATCAATGCGGCCAAAGGCAAGCACGATCTGGCTCACTGTAGCCTCCACCTGCGCAGGATCTGAGACATCCGCTTGGTATGCCCGGCACCGCACTTTGTACTTCTCTGACACTTCCTGGACAATCTGTGTGGCATCATTCATGTCCCAAAAGGCTACTTCTGCGCCCGCCTGTGCAAGGGCCTCAGCCACATGAAACCCTATTCCTTGCGCGGCCCCAGTCACCACTGCGACCTTATCGCGCAGCGAGAACAGATCCAGCACATTGGCGGCCAGCTGCGGTGCCGGTTTTGGCAACGGCGTCTGATCGTTGAGGATGTACGATGTTTCGGCGACGTTCTGTGCAAACGCTTTTGTCATTATTCAAGTGTTGGGCCGCTGGAAGGAGAGAGGCACGCTGGAACACGGAACCTGCTCGGGGCCTGCGGGAGGGTGCGGGGACCTCTCTGCAAGAGGCAAATGCGCAACCTTATATACTCCGGTGCCGGCGCGGCGTAGCACAGCTTCGGCCTTGATGTAGTCACTGGAACCACTGGCCTCCGCGTCGCTCCCTCCAATTGGACGAGACGAAGGGTTTTCTTTGCGATGCTGCTATCGGATTGATGGATTCTAGTTTTTTGTGGTCATTGCACCAAAACAGGAAGGAGACAGAGTCTCCGAGACCTCCGGGAGCAGGGGCGCGGGGGGGTGGTGAGGCATAATGCGTGTCCATGCGTGCTCTGCTCCGTGATTGCCGATACCAATACGTCAATTGGCTGCGTCTCAGACCTGGACATTTTTCAGATATACTTGCGGGCCTCTCTGCACGCAGTTTTTCGGGGTCCGACACCCAGTTTTGCGACTGGCACATCAAAGAGCCGTTTCGCCCCGCAACGTCTCAAGAGGGCCGTCGCCCGCCACCCGTAGGGGATGTGGCATGGTGTGGCTGGTGGCCCGCAGGCAAAGAGGTTTGGGGGGTGGGGAATGTGCTTTGGAGCCCGCGTGAGAGGCAGCCGTATCACAGATGAGACCAAAAGGAACTAGACAACTTTAAAATATCAAGTAAATTAGATACAGAGAATTTCGCAAGCTGCCCACCAGGAAAAGTGCTCAAACCCATGGTTTCACCTTTCTCATGAACCCACCCGTGTTGCTATATCTACGGTGGCTTGCCCCCATTAACATTCACGAGACAAGTGGCACTTGCTTCCCATCAGTCCTCTAGCACAACATGTGTACTACATTCAAGCGCGCCAACTAAGCATATTTTCAGCACCGTGGCGCAGTGGAAGCGCGCAGGGCTCATAACCCTGATGTCGTTGGATCGAAACCAACCGGTGCTACTTTTTTTTTTTTGCAAGATTAATTAAATTAATAATAGGCTTATCCATCTATCTGCTGATGGATGCGTACGTCTGTGATCTCTCTCATCTGGTTCGGGGAGCGTAGACGAACGCAGCTAGAGCGCACACCGCCAAGCCAGAGCCTGCACTGATGGCCAGTTTGAGCAGCCGTCGCGAGCCCCCCCACGAGCTGCGAGAGCGCCGGCGCGGCCACACTGTGGCGCTCGTCATGTGCCTTGAAAAATCGCACTCCGTGAAACCGTAAAAGTTGACCATCCCGCTGTCAACCACAGCCACCATGATCGCCTTCCCATGTACTATGGGGCTCTTAGCGCCGCCAGACCGACATACTGAGGAGCTGCACATCACGCTGCGCAGAGAGCTGATGTCTGGGAACTGACCCGCAGAGTCAGCAACCATCACCTGGAAGTCTGGAGGCGGAGGCGCCCGCTTCCTGAACCCTCGCACCGGTTTCCATACATTATACACTATGGCATCAGACAGGGGCGCCGGCTCGCGAGACACCCTCTGCGTGTGCAATAAGGAACTGAGATGCTCAAACACACCCAAATAGTCAAGGGCTCGCTCTGTACCCAAAAGGCCCGTCCAGCAGCGCGAGAACCTTGACCACAGCCGCGTAGAAGCAGCCATCTCTGGACGCGATATGTCCCACTGCGGCTCATTGGAAGCCCGAGCCACAATGTATCCGTTCCGTTTTAAGTTGCAGTAAACAAGTAAGTTATTAAACTCCCCGGAGCTGGAAACTGCGCACGAGTAAAGGAGCTCGAGACTTAGAGGCTCCTCCTCCTCTGTTTGGTTCTCGAGCCGTGCTATGCATGTGCCCCGCTCCACGAGATATACTGCTTCTTCAGGAGTCATCCAGCAGACGCCGTTTCGGTCGGTCTTTCCCATGGACTCCAAAAACTTCCCTTTAGGGTTCCTCATGAAGAACAACACTGTTCCAGGCGAGCCGGTTGCGGCTCGCAGGTAGATGGTGAGAGAGGTAATGCCGCCATGGCTCGAGATCACGCCGCGCTTCTTCGAGAGTGCTTGGAACATTGTTTCTCTGGCCAGCGACAGCATTCGTGCATCGTAGTCCAGGGCCTCAGCGAGGGGCGAGGCTTCCTTCAACGGCTCGAAATCTTTAGTGCCTCGTCTGGGTAGAGACTGGCTACTGAACTTGGCCACCGCTGACCAGTCCTGCACGTCGTTGTGATCGTCTTCATCCCCCACCGCGGAGTATACTCGGCGGTCTGCCTCGTCCATTCTTGCAGCCGAGTAGCTCTCCACGGCTCGACTGCTTCACCCTGCTCTCCCGTCAAAGCCAAGACTCTCAACCTGCAAAGATGAAGTTACAGAGCACGGACTTTTGTGCGCGCTAGGGGGGGTGCGAGGGGAGTCTCTGCCATTTTTGTGCACGGGCGCAAAAGAACAAAAGAGCATCCCAAAAAAAAAAAAACCATACTAATTTCGTAGGGCGATATGATTGCAAGCTACGAGCCCCTAGAAGCTGATAGCAAGTCAGCGTCCCCCTCACGCACGAAAAGGGCTCCAAAGACTCTGTGTGTCTGCGCGCGCGCTCCGCTTGCTGAGAACTTGAGTTAGAACACGATGGCGCAGGTGAGCGAGCCGCTGACGTACGCGTCGCTCTCGGACTCCATTCTGGAGAACATGATGTCTGAGATCACCCACGAGATCATCTCGCGGTCGATTCTCGTGGAGAAGGTCACACGACAGACGTATGGCACCGTGGGCGAGCCGGTGTACATAGACTCTGCGAACCCGCTCCGGAGCGGAGCGGCAGCCGCAGTGCCAGGGCTGTACAGCTCGTCGGCACTCGCAGACAGCGACTCGCTGCCGCTGTCTGCGCTGCGCCGGGCTCCCAAGGGTAACAATGCACCTGCCAACGATTCTGGATCGTCTTCAACGTCCTCGTCTGCTGGCGTGCTGCAGCGCGAGGACCTACAGAGCGCTCGAGACCTGGGTCGGTTTGCGTTCGCCGCGAACGGGAGGGACATCTTTATCGGCCTGCCGCGACCTGCCGGCGGTGGGGGTGGTGGTGGTGGCAGCGCTGCTGCTGCCGGAGAGGTACAGACTGGGCGACCCGGGGCAGAGAACGGGAACAGCGCTTCTAACGGATCAGACACATACTTCCGGTGTCTGAACTGCGACCGCAAGATCGCCGCTAGCAGGTTTGCTTCACATCTGGAGAAGTGCATGAGCGGACGCACGCGCAAGTGATTTATCGTTTCTGGCACGTTTCCTATTTTCTCGCACTCGCCGTTCAGACCGCTTCTAAACGACAAGGGCTAGATCGAGCGGCAGGGTGTAGCCGGGGGCAGCCGGGGGCAGCAGGAGCAGGAAGGCCGGCTGTCTATTGTGGCACGTCGCTCATAGGCCGGGCCGTTGGGGTCGGCTGTTTGTCTGTGCATGCGCACAGACATAAGGGGCGGAGCGCCATGCCGCGCTGCCCTACGCTATGCTAGTCTGCACTGGCTCGCACGCTGCGCTGCGCTCCCTCTGTCTGTGCGTGCGCGCGCGGCGCGTCTTTTGTATAATGGTGTGCAGCGGGTGCACGTTGGATTGTCCTGCTCGTTCTCCCTTTTCTGCCTGCGTATAATCATCACAAACAAAAGAGAATTTGCCGACGATGCACATCGCCCCAACAGCTCCAAATGCCGCTGTCGCCCGTTCGTTACCCGCTCCTCCCCCCACCTCCCCTCCACTTCGCATCTCCCGCCCCAGCTATAGCACATCCGCACACCGCGAACTACCCTCAGGCCGGAAAAAGAAAAACTAACAATGCACATTAGAGAAAAAGAAAAGAAAAAACACGGCTGTGCTGTGCAGCCTCGCTGGAAACACCACCCTCAGCCCTTGCCCAAAAACGTGCATCCAAAGGGGCCAGCCCCCAAGAAAACCTTGCGACGGCCTATGCACGTTTTGGGACATCCATCAGATTCTGCAGCGCCGAGGCGCGCCAAACCTGGATTGCTATTGTCTTATTATTTACACACTTCCTATCTGGATCATGTCGGCAAACCAAAAACCGCGCGCGCACGACCTTTGCATTCCTCGTTTCTTTTCTCAGCCTCTCTGCGACAAGGCTGATGCTGGAGATCCGATAAATAAACCACGCTTTTCCGTGTATGGGAAAAATGAACAGGAGGGGGGTTCGGCGAAGGGGCGTTGTTATTTTTTTAGCAAAAGCCGAGCCTCTCCTTCAGCATCAACAACGGCACAGCAGCAGCGTGTTCCGTGGCTACACTTCACCAACTTGTACACTCCTTTATTACAAGCTAGCACGCCCCTCTTCCCCTCTTTCCCCGCTGCACCTGCTTCGGTCTGTTTTTTCACTCCTTTGTACACTCGTTGCTCTTGTGCCGACTACCGTTCACTCCTTATAACTCGGTCGGCCGCAGCATCAGTCAACAGCTCTCCGACACAGCTACGCACTAAAGAAGAACACGCAACAGCCCATATCTGACACTGTCATGAAGTTCTTCAACGCTGCCTCTCTCTCCGCAGTGGCCAGCCTTGCCGCTTCCACAGCAAGCGCAGGCTGCTCCTACATTGACGGCAACTACTACTGCTCCCAGGTGGACACCATCGTCTACGAGGGTCTCGGATATTCGGGCACTTACTCCGATGTCACCGCCATGGACGAGGACAGCTGTGACTGTACTCAGGAGGACCTCACCTTCTCCGGAACGATGGCCCCGCTAGATGAGGAGCTTTCCGTCCACTTTAGAGGTCCTATCAACCTGAAACAGTTCGGTGTATACTACCCATCCAGCTCATCTTCCTCAAAGAAGCTTGCTAAAAGAGACACAGACTGTACCACAACCAAACACATGCACCACAAGCACAAGAGAGCTGCTGCTATCGAGGTTGTGGAGCTCACTGTCACTGTCTTTGTCAACGACGAGGGAGAAACTCTGACCTCCACTGGCGCCAGCACCAAGACACAGGACACCTCGTCAGGCTCAAGCACCGAGGTCACCACTACAACCGTAGAGGGCACCTCCAGCTCGAGCGCTGAGACCACATCAACCACGCTCAAGACCTCTACCACTTCATCAACTTCCTCAACGAGTTCTTCTGAGACCACCGCTGCCGCCGGAGCATGGACACGTTACTCTTACTACGAGCCAGGCTCTTCCGACAATGTGACTTTCCTGAACAACATGGGTGGCTCTGAATCGGGAACTTGGTCTACGTGTTTCGGCAGCTCGTTGTCTTACTGCTCTTCTGACGGAACCGCGGCTGCATCATCTTCCCAAGTTCTTGACGATGTTACAGTTGAGTCTGACACTGAGTTTATTATTTTCTCTGCGTCGGACTGCTCCGACAGCTCTGTTGGCGACTGTGGCTTCTACAGATCTGGCATCCCAGCGTTCCACGGTTTTGGCGGTAAGACCAAGATGTTTGTGTTTGAGTTCCAAATGCCTACTGCGACGGACGACTCTTCCACTACCAACTACGACATGCCTGCTGTCTGGCTCCTGAACGCCAAGATCCCAAGAACTGCGCAGTACGGCGACTGTTCGTGCTGGGCTACTGGATGTGGAGAGGTTGATCTTTTCGAGATTCTCTCTGCCGGTTCCGACAAGCTGATCAGTCACATCCACGACGGACAGGGCGATGACGGAAGTGCGTACGGT
The DNA here is from genome assembly GCA_030557505.1 of Ogataea maris. Taxonomy (NCBI): domain Eukaryota; kingdom Fungi; phylum Ascomycota; class Pichiomycetes; order Pichiales; family Pichiaceae; genus Ogataea; species Ogataea maris. The sequence goes on from JAKTPG010000024.1 coordinate 59,344, forward strand.
GGAGGTGGATCGTCTGACTACTTCAGCAGACCTACCGACTCCACGATGAAGGCTGCCGCGATCTTTGACGATGGGGAGATCCACATTGTTGTGCTGGACGACGACGTTGACTTTGACAGCTCTCTGGACGAGGACACTGTGAACGACTGGCTCTCCTCGACGGGAACCTCTGTCACAATCTCTTCTTAGTCGCTTTATCTCAGGACTTGGTGTTTTAGCTTGGTTATATATATAAGTGTGTTCGTTTCGCTCTTAAACTCGAGAAAAAAAAAATACAAAAACCACCACTGTTTTCGATAATAAGTAATGGCTTCTTCGTTGTATGGTGGCTTGCTTGTAAACCGGTTTCCTTCCCGCCTGTCTCTCTCTCTCTCTCTGTCTCCCCCCCCCCCCCGTTTTCCCCTGTATGGCGGCACTTTCACCACCACTTGAAAAGAGTCTGCTTAAAAACACAGCCCCCCTTTCCCCCCCCCCCCCCGCGCCTCCCCCACACCAGCCAGCCAGCCAGCCCCGCGACGCTAACACTGTGAAAGCCAGCGGTCGATCGACGCGACGGATCTCTACTTTCTCTTGTTTATTTTTTCTTACCCTACTTTAGTTCCCCCTTCCCTCCTCTTCAATGTCTTGTTCCTTGGATGAGGGACGTTCCCCTTTTCCAAACTACAACACGCCCGTCTTCCTCGGCTCTGCACAGTGCTCCTCGTCCTGAAGCAGGCGCATCGACGCGAGGCAGACTACACCCTACGCCGCTTCCTGCTCCATGTCCGAAGGCGCAGAGCTGCGGCACGCAAGCGGGGTCCTCTACTCGCTGCTGGACAGGGACGAGAGGGCCGGGACGGGCGCAGCACACGAGGCGCGCACAGGGACCCGCTGGAGCGGGGCCGCACTGAAGGAGAGCTCCTCCCCCCAGCAGGCTCAGCTTGCACGGGCGCCGTCGCCGCCGCGGCCCGAGGAGTCGCGCCGCGGCGACAACGACGACGACGACGACGTCTGCGACGAGAGCTCTGATGCGTGCTTTTCACACCTGAACCAAAGCACGTCGGTGAGCTTCTGCGCGCAGGGTGACCAGTATCGGCCACAGATCGACTCTGCCGGAAAACACCAAAACAAGCTGCTCGCGACTCCAACACTAGCCCAGCGCGGTAGCAGCCTCCTGCCCACTTGCACGGACGCATACATACCTCCTCTGGCCCGCTTCAAGGAACATGTACCCCACAACCAGATCTTGGATACCCTGGAAGAAACCTCAGCGACATATCTGGTGGAGGTAATTGGCCATCTCAGCAGTAAACGGGAAAAGGCAGAACTCAGGCTCCAAAACAGCGAGAGGCAGCTTTTCGAGGCCAACAGGAAACTCAGGACCAGCCAAAGTACTGCCCTCAAGTTGAAAGATAGGCTGCAGTCAATTGCAGCACAAATGGCAGGCGCTAAGAAAGAGACGAGATACTTAAAGGAGAAAGCCTCGGAGATATCCGCAGCCTCCAGCACACTTCAACAGGAAACAAAGGAGATCAAAGCAAGACTGGGTGAGGCGTACGACCACATTGACGTATTCCGCAAAAGATTCGACACCTTGAAGAATAAATTGTCGCTTTGTAACACAGAGGTAAGCAAAAAGGAAATAGAGCTTACCTCCGCTCGTCTGAGACTAGATGATGTGGCTGGAAGGCTATCTGAAGAAAAGATCAAAAATGATCACCTGGTGAAAACATTGACCGATTGCAGAAAGTCTCTAGAAGAGGAAGTCTTATCGGAGACGCAAGCGTCTAACGCTATGTTTGCTGAAATCCTAAGAATCCATAAACACCTGAAAACTGACCTTTCAACCATCTTAAAGTAAGTCTTTCAAGATATCCCTTGATACCCAAAAAAACAAAAGATATACTAACCAAATACATATTGCATTATAGCGATTTCCAAGAATCAGGCTCCCTATGTGACCGGAGCTCTGTAGACAACTCGCTCAAAATGGAAATGGCAGAACTGAAAAGCTTCTTTGATTCTTACAAGCAAATGATTGAGTCTGTTGCCAGTGCCGATTTTGCTAAGCTGCACGAAATGACTGAGAATATTTCTCGGAACACAGCTAATCAGGGAAAGTGCACTCTGGAAGCAACCGATGAAATAAAGAACTTGCTCAATCAGCTAAACCATAAAGTCGCTTTGTCTCAGACCAAGTGTGAGACTTTTGCTGCTCAACTTCAACGAATGGAGACAGACATCCCCACCTCTTCAACGTTTGAAAGTCTTGTTGCCGATATCAACTTAAACGTATGCAAATCTCTTGAGAAAGAAAAGAAAGTAAATGATCTGCAGGAGTTGTGCAATAAGCAGCTAAAGATAATAAACGAATTGCAAGCATCAAATGAGGCATTAAGAGTAGAAAAGGACAACTCACTAGCGGAGGCAATAAACATGAGAAAATTGACAGAAAGGCATGAGAGCGAGATGCTACAAAGCCATGAATCTTTTGAGCGTGAAAAGGATGAAATAGTGAAGAATTTCGAAACAAGGTTACGGACACAAGAAGAGCTGTATAAACTTGGCCGAATTCAACAGCGAAAGCTAAAGCGGGATTCGAAACTTAATAATGAAACACCCAAAGAAGGTGAGACGCTGTCCTGTTCCAAGCAAAAATCCAACAAAGCAAGATTGTCGCGAGCCCCTGAGTCAACAAAGAAAACAAAGTCACAAGAGCAGCTCATGACTGTAGAGCTAAAGCCAGCACTAACCAAGCAAAGCAGTACAATTGATGAGCACACCAAAGATATAAAAACTACTGATGACGCTAGAAGCACAGACAATAGTGAGAGCAAAGGTATCCAACACAAAAGGAATTATAAGACTGAAATTGCAAGCTCCGCCCTAGAGACTGAACATCAAAGTGCCAAGAAAAGACGAGTCAGAAGAAAGCTAATTACAGTCCTTTCCCACGATAATGCACCAGAAAATTCTAGTGAGTTTCCAGTTTCACAAGTTTAAGATTCCCTATGAGAATTTCTCAAGCCAGCATGCGCGCTTGCCGCAGTTGGAGACCCGACACCTGACCCAAGAGTGAGCATGATGAGAACCAAGATTCCGACTATGCAACTAGTCCACAAAACCAGTAGAGACCTGAAAACAGCATCATTTTCCAATATTAAGGGGCTAGCTTAAATGATGCAGATTAAAGCTCCTCGCTTAGTTCTTCCACAATTTCTTGCTCATCAAATCGGTGCATGAACTTAACACTTTTGAACCCTTCTCTATCGATATGCAAGACTGGGACATCATATCTGTATCGTTCAAACCATTTCTCATTCCCACTTGCAGTTATATCTTTGTTGGTAAGTTCTATGCTGGTTGACAGAATGCTGACCCTAGGGTTCCTGAGCGCTGATTCAAGCTTGATCTTTGCTTCGTCGCAAAGCCCGCAATTTTCTTTGCCAAAAAAAGTGAGCTTTATAGGCTGGCAATGCAGAAAGGAAGATACATGTATGAGCCTTTTACCCAGTCCCTTGCCATAAACGAGGGACATTGCACTGACTATTAAATCCACCGATATCAGGACCTGGCTCGCACATGGCTCGCTTTTCTACCGAAAACTATTTAAAATGTCAAAGCGCACACACAAGGTGCTGTGCTTACATCATCATCATTAAAAAAAAAACAGGTTTTATTTCCAGTTGCGCAACTTGAAAGATCACTAATAAAAAAGGGATTCGCTACATACATGCGACTAGCAAATGTTCCCGGGGAGGAAGGGAAGGACGGGGGGGATTGCCGCTTCACCACCCAATATAGTCCCTACCGACTACTCTGAAGACCCTCAGTTTGCCAGCAGAGAAATCACCCAGCTTGAAACTGTTAGCTTGGATGCCTTTTGCTGTTTGCTCGATCACCCTTATCTTCTTTTTAGGTTCTTCAAAGCCTGAAACTATCGCGACATACGGCTTACCACCGAATCCGAGTTCCAGGGATTTGCTTTTATGGAAAGGACCCGCGCTGTGGCTCTCAAGCTTTCCTTTCACAACGACAAAAATGTCTCCAGCTCGAATCTCTTCTGTTTGCAGAACTTCCACATTGTTGTTGTTTTTGTAGATAGTAGCTCCATAGGTCTTGCTGCCCACCTGTGGCAAAGCTGTATTAGGCAGCTGTTTGAGGATCCAGCTTGCGAGGTCCTCGGAAACACTTCCAGACGTTCCTAGTACGGACGTGGCCAGCGTATTAACAATGGACCCATAGTTCCGCGAAGCAGTCAAAAGAGAGTCTGCGTCGGCAGCAGGCTTCTCCATAATGGTTTCACGGAAACCCAGTAGCTCCGTTGGGTTCTTCTTTTCATAGCTGAGTTCCCATAGCTTCACCGAATAATCCTGATTTACAATGTAGTAATCCAAGTATACCACTGTTCTGTCCCGTCTCTTTTTCAGTTCGTGTGAATCGATCTCGTAGTATGTGTCCTTGGACAGCTCCACAGGGAGCTTCCCATAGAGCCACCAAGCAGTTGTAGGATCCTCAACCGAACAAGGTACCAGAGGAGTAACTATCCTATCATCAGAGCTGAACGCTCCAGCAACAGGCGGAGCAGATGGCGGGGATGGCGGCGCGTGGTGTCTCACAGTGGTCCTGGATGATACCCTATGACCAGGCACTGCTGATCGCGGACTGTCAGAAGATTGCACAGTCACCGATCTTGGAGCAGGAACTGGAGCCGTCGGGGCCTTTGAGGGTACAGGAGGCGGCGTAGGAAGCGCAGCAGCAGACGGAGGTGGCGGAGGGGGCGGGCGAGCAGATACTGAAGGTATTTCAGGCACGGTGTACGCCGGGGCAGAAGGAGCATTTGGCTGCTCCTTGAAGGAAACTCTTGAAGCTGGAGCGCGAACAGTTCCAGCGAGCGGAAGAGCGGGCACAGGCGGCGGGATAGTAGTTGCGGGCGGTGGCTGGTGAACAGGAGATGAGTCACCTTGTATGTGCTCAGTATCGTCATCAGCTTCATACCCTGTGGTGACTTCCTCTTCACTTGGAGCCTCTGCGTTATATGGCCCAGGGGATGGCACTTCATGGGACGAGTCAACACTCTCAGATCTAAAACTGTGCTCATCATCCGGAGAAGATTCTTCTTTTGTAGGGCCAGGAATAGGGACTTGGGCAGCGATAGAATCGGGAATAGGAACTGGGGCAGGGGCAGGCACGGACGCCACAGGAGGAACAAGAGGAGCTAATGGCGCTTCCGCGGACTCAGAAATGGCATCAGATTCATCAGACAGCTGTTTAGCAGAATGGGTGAGATCAATCATGACATGATCATCGTTAGAGTCAGACTCGGAAACAGACTCTTCTCGGACAGCAGCGTCGGGGACGGGAGCGGCCGTAAATCCTGGAAGAGGAACTGGCGTGGCGCCTGGCAGTATTGGGACCGGAGCTGGTTTTGGAGTGCTCGCCACGGCAGTATTTGATTCTGCAACCGATTTTGTCTTCTTTGGCCCTTTGGAAGGAGGCGAAGCGATGGGAACACCCATGCCCATCATGCCCATCATTCCAACACCTCCAGAGAGTTTGGCCATTCGTTCACGGAGACGAGTTCTCTTCAGTTCCTCGTCATCCTCCTCCTCTTCGTCGTCATCATCATCATCACTTTTGTTGTCATCTTCATTACCTGTCTGTTCCCTATCACTTTCATTCCTGACAGCAACAGCGTTCTCATTCTCTTCTGCCGATTCATATTCCGCCTCTTCACTTTCGGGTTCACAGTGGACTGCTTCTAATTCCTGGGTAACGCCAGATCTCAAATGAGAGTCGCCAGTCGACAATTGATCTAAAGCGCTCCGCTCCGAGTCGCCTGTTGGCGACAGACCTAGTGCTTCGATCGGGGCTCCTGTAGCGGGTGAGAGAGGTTCAGCGGTGGTAACCGAGGCTGTGTCATGAGTCGAAGACGACTGCCGTCTCTTTTTTTCCTTTTTTTCCTGCTTCTTCTTCAGCAGCGCGGCCATGGCTTCCTGCTCGGCTCTCTGTCTCTCCTCTAGCATTTTCATACGCTCCTTGAGTGTCATTCTCGGGGCCCCCTTCTCCTCCTCCTCCACGTGTGTGGCCTCCGAGACTATCTCAGATGCAGGCGCGGCAGGCTGTACCGCGGCCACCGGCGACTTGGGCTCTGTGTATGTCTTGCCCAAGGCCGGTGGCACGTACGACGAGTGGGGCGAAGCGGCGGAGAACGTCTTCTTGACGTGAGTTGGCTCAGCTATCTTCTGACCAGGCATTGGAGGCGGAGCAGCAACGTTGAAGGCGTTGAGCTTGTTCTTGAAAGCGTTGTAGGCGTGGTGGCCCTTTGGCACTGATGTCTCCAGGGACTGCGCTTCGGACGCCTCTGGCTGTTTGGGCAATGGAGAGCGGGGCGACTGTGGCTCCGCAGCAGGCTCGTCTGGCTCCGCTTCCGCAATGGCAACAGCAACCAGCTCGGGCGCCGCCCTCACAAAATTACGGGGAAAGAACCCGGACAGAATGTCCCCAGATTGCGCGTCCTTGTACGACCCGTACAGCCAGTCGTCGTCAACAACCTCCGTCACTGTGATCACCTGTCCGCTTGCAAACGGCAGATCATCCCCGGCGTTCGCGGCGTCGGGCGTGTACGGATACTCCGCGACAACAGAATACGGAACAGACATGGCGCTCCCGGTGCTCTGCTTGGCGTCTGTGTGCTGATTGCAAAGGACCCGGTGGCTTGTTGGACCTCCGCCCTGTATCGTCCTTGAACCGTCTCCTTCTGTTTTAGTGAACAAAAATACTGACCGCCCACCCACCCACCCACTGTGGAAGGAAAAAATCGACATAGCTAAGTCACGTGCCCACAGTAGTGTGACCTGCGCCTGGGCGCAGGCCATCCCCCCGCTCTCCCTATTAGCGGGGTCGGCTTGGCGCTGGGGCTTAGCGCTGGGGGCGTGCGGGAGCCACAAGAGTCACAGTCTGCACCAGAGGGGCCAGCTGGGTGACTAATGACATCGCACAAGGGCAATCAGCCGGCGGGCGTGGCATAGCCAGCCCTTCTTTGTCAGTGACAGTGAAAAAGACACAGTAGATACATAAAACTGTAAACTCACTCAAGAGGGAGGAAGAGCGGTATGCCGGCAGGCCACCGCCCTCGCTCCCCCCATACGCACAGCGTAAACTCGGTCAGAGAACACGAGCACCACTCACAGCTTGGACCCGCGCAAAAATGATTCAACAAGCAAAACAGTGCGGATAGACATGCCATGGCTGTTCTGGTAACCTGCACCGGCACACCCGTAATTGTGCACAACGTTGCCAACCCCAGGAATGACTTCCTTTTCTATTCTAGCGCCGCCCTTGCGTCCTGGTCTCAGACCACATTGGACCTTTACAATGTCCAGGTCTCCGGAGTCAAAAAGCTCCGGGCAGAACTTTCTTGCTCTAGCCTTGGTGCGCTCAAAAAGACCCTCGTCAACAGCGGTTGACCACTCGTTTGAGCGAAAACAACCCCCAATGATGGCACCTCCCTCCTTCCGTGGGATGACGTAAAATGCCTCTTCAGGATACCCTTCAAAACCAGGCACAAGAGTCATATTCCTGCAGCGGTTTCTAGTAAGCATCACCTGGCCCATGATTGGGTAGACTGCCCCGTCATGGACTCCACCGAGCTTGCTGGACATCAACCCTGTGCAGTTAACAGTAACATCAGGCTTCCCTTGCGCGAAGAGCTTTGCGGCATCGCCAATGTGCTCTAGACGGGCCCTGGTCATTTTGATGTTTCTTTCCAACAGCTGCTGGAACACATAGTGAAGGTAGAATGGCACAGTGAGGGACACGGTTGTGTACTTAAAGCCATTGACTGCACCCTCTGGTAGCTCGCTGCTGGAGAGGTAGGCAAAGTCTCTGACAAAGTCCTTGAACCACGGATCCTCCACGTAATTGAGCACGTAGTAAGTTTTTTTGGCGACGCTTGCAGCTGGCACACGTTCTGCCAACTCCATGAACTTGAAGTAGCCCAGTCTATCCCACTCCTTCATGTCTGCGTCTCCTTCAGCAGAGGCAAAACTCGACCAGTTGCCTCCAGCAAAGGGACTGGTATAGTTGGCATCAATATCGCCCGGAAAGTGTGCAGCCACAATTTCGACATGGTGCCCTCTCTTTGACAGATCGAGGGCCACAGTCATCCCCACTACACCGCAGCTAAACGATAGAACGAGAGCGCGAGTTAGCAGCCGAAACTCAATTCCGATAAGATAACGCACTTCAGAGACTCACCCTATCACCTGTATTTTACCCATTTTTCCGTCACCTCTCAAAAGGAAAAGCCTCTCTGCAGTACTCCACCGCCTACCATCTCATTCACACATCACTCAAACCCCTAAACTTGCGGGAAGAGACCTTATATAGAGCTATCTTTGTTATGGCCTCCACCCCCCCACATTTTTCAAAATCCTGATCAAGTAATTTTCGGTTATTCCGAAGTGGCTCAAAAGTGCAAGAAGCCTCCCGCATAAGATTGTATGGAGATTGTACAGCCGGAAACAATGGCGCGCGGTACTCACTACCGACAAACCTATGGCGCCAGAATGCACGGCGTGCTTGCAAAGCACTCATATCTATCGTGGCCTTTTGCTCTCTTTAGGCTTTGCCGAAGCTTCGCCACATTCTCCGCTTTGCGCGGAGTTTAAGATGAGCTTACGTAAACATGTTTTTTTCAACATATGGCAGCGGCCTATATGCATGGCTATTTCTATTAATTAATCAAGCGAGACTCGTGAAAAGATCTTGCTCCTTTGCGATCGCCGGCCAATAGACATGTCTTCGGCCGTCCGGGTTCTCCTTCCATATGCGCCGAAGCAGAGTAATCGACACAGTGATGTTTCCACATCCCATTCTCTGATGGAGGCTCTCGAGAGAGTTTAAAACCCATTTCCGGAACGTCTGGCCTATACTATCGACCCCCAAAATAAACAGAGGAAACAGCAGCGCTGCATCAACCACAGTTCCAAAAAGCATCCTCAGCCCTCGCAGAAGGTTTGCCACTATAATGGTTGTCTTCAGGGAAATGGGGGCTTCCATATATACACACTGGCGCAAATAGAGCACAGCGACATTCTTCAGAACCTCGAAAAAAGTGAGATGGTACTCGACAGTTCCGGACTTGAGCATTTTTTCCGTCAAAGGAAGCGGCTTCACCTCCTCAATAAGCCTTTCAATCTCAGTGCCTTTCTTGAGTACTGTTTCCATTTCTTGCATGTTGGAAGCAGCTGAATGCTCCTTCGACAAATCAAATATCTGGCCCAATATCAGGTAAACAGGCCGGCTGATTCCCATGTAAGCCTCCGGAGGGTACGAGCTAGAGGATGCCATCAGAAGATACGTCGATGAAAAGTCAATGTCTGCACGCGGAAGCAGGCAGGGACCCATGGCCATGTGGTACATAAAACTGTACTTCAGCCAAGCGTACTGCGACGATTCAATTACTGGAGCACTCTCACTTTTGACAAGCCTTCGCACCAGTATAAGATAGTGCGCCCACTTTCCTGTGTGTTGTCTGTTTTCCATAGAAATCAAGATGAGTAGTAGAGCCATCGATACTTCAACTGGCATCCCACCATCTTTAGAAAATATGGACGGTAAGACCTCCAGAACTATGCGTACTAATTTTGACCTCATGTCCGCGTATGCAGTGCCACGCTGCCTCTCAAGGTCCATAGAGACCCAGGACAGTAGGCCACATAAAACGTAAGAATTTTCCGCAGCGAGAGGCAGGTAAGTCCGTATCAGTGAGTTGGATTCTTCCTCGCATATACTCACCATAGTGGCCACTCTTTCGCAGAAATAAGATAGCAGCTCATTTGCTATGTCTCGAGACACAAATTGAGGAAGTTTCGCCATACTGAGTCCTAAAGAAGGGTATAGTCTCATCACTGCAGCATTTTGAGACATGGGTTCGGCATCAGCAAAATCAGACGGGTTGAATGGTTCCCTAGAGAACATGTCGTTTGAATGATGCTTGGCACACTTCGCAAGATTCATTCTGTGCGAAGGTACGTGTGAAAGTGGCAGTTCCTTGAGGGTTGCATCCTGACTGGTTGAGGAGAGTATAGTCGGTCCCAAAGCTTTTCCGACTGGAGCGCCATTTCTATCCGCATCATTTTCGGCATCGACATACACATCCGATTCACTTCGAACGAATTTGACAATGCGGAACGAACTGCAGATAGGAGTCGGCACGCGCTTCACAGTTCGTGGCTCCAATGGGACAGGCCCGGGCGTAATCACTTGCCACCTATCATTGAGTGGCGGATATATGCATTCGAGCCCAAGCCGGGTGCAGGCTGAGCACTGTGGCAGCGCTCCGTCACACTTTTTCCTTCAGATAAAAAACGTAACCATGATTAGTATAAGCTTTGCTGACGGCGGAAGAAAAGTGACCTACTTTCTCTTGCGGCACGTAAAGCACCCACTGTAGCTTCGGTTGTAGGTCTTTTTCGCTGCCATTTACTTGACTTTGCCTCATGTGTTAGCGGACAATGATCAAGCCCACAAAAACGTGCGCGACCATACCGTTCTTCCTCGCTTTTGCAGCATGATTTGATTCGATTTGATTTCTCTGCAGCTGTGAGAACTGCCTGGCACGCACGCCGGGTAACACGATAAGGGGCCCTAATGGCGGGGCCCCCCGCGATGAGGCCGGGCGGACGGCATTTAACTACATCTGTAGAGCAGCTGCCAACGGCTGACCTTGGGCGTGCCTGATCACAACATCTCTTGGCAGGCATCCAATGAGAGCTACCCAGCAGCAAGTGCCAGGAGCAGCAAGGAAGCTAAGGGGGTAAAGAGAGAGGGGGGGAAGGTGTCGGGTTAACACGTGATCTGACACACGTGCTCTGCATTGTGATTCTGAAACATGCAGCGACGCGCTTTTTATGGCAAAAGCAGAAAAAAATCAAGAGGCTTTTTGCACTGTATATTGATACATCACTTCTATGAGCCCCTGATCTCGAAAGCATGGCATCTGGAGGCTGACTGCGGGCCCAGGAGACGATGCAGTCCAGGTCACCGTCAATTCGCAGGGCCAAGCGACATAAGAGCGAATACAATGCCAAGAACGAGAACGATGTGTTCTCAGATCAGAGCTCAAAGCATCGCCGCGAGAGAATCCTTCCTAAGGATACTTTGACTAGGGCTTCGCCCGACTTCACAGAGCCGGCAGCTCCCGCAAGAACGGGCACTAGGCGGCAGGGCTCCGCCAAACCCACCGCTGAAACGAATCCACTGGCAAGAAAGGATCCGAATATCGTCAATGCATATCCTGCTTCGAGCCAGGAGTTCCAGCTGAATATACGAACCCCGCGCAAGCCTCACAACAAGCAAGACAACGCAGAGGCCGTATCCAGTCTCGAACTGCGGCAGCATCCAAGCTCAGACGACAATATCTTTTGGGCCATGACCCCCAGCTGTGAAAAAGAGAAGGCGATCGTGTCCAGCGGTGGATGCGAAAATAACGAGGCCAGCTTCCCTTCGTCTCCTCTTGTAGAAGGTGCAGCTCCAGCTGCCCAGCTATTGGACCCCCAGTTGAAGAAGATGCTTCAGAAATATAACAGCGTATACCAAGAGGATTATATGGACGTGTCGGACGCATCCACTTTAGGCCGCTCTGTATCTGACCCCAATTTCCTAAAAGGTATGAGCCATACTGCCGGAGAGAGCACCCCAATAATCGCCACAAAGGAGTCACTAGGAGAAAGCATGGCTAGAACCTTGAACAAAATTCGCGCAACAAGAAGGCTGGCTTTTGTCACTGGTACAAAGGTGCCTCCAGAGGAGACGCCCTCTACGCCTTCTGCACAAGGGAGTACTTTAGCAGGAGCTTCAAGGGCAAAAGAAAGTATCTCTCAGCTATTGATCCAGATTAGCAGTACTTTGTCAAACAACAATTTGGATGAGGACTCATGCACTGATTTAGATAGCAGAACTGTTGATCCGTCTTTAGCGGCTAGCGTCCTGGAATCAGCACCAATATCAGCGGAATTGAGTTCAGACAAGGAATGTAACTCAGACGACGCCGACGAAGATATCTTCAGTGATGATATAGATATGGAGGAACTTGATCGTCTTTCCAAACGAGCGAGAAGTAATCATGACAGTGTGGAACAACTTAATCCTCAAGAAGATGATACTTTGGAAGACTCATTCAGTGATGACGGCGACGAAGTTCTCAAAATCAGGGAAAGCCAGGGCAGAGAAGCAAAACTTACTTCTTTCGCTGTTTCCAATAACGGCACAGTTTCCAGGAGTTTGACTCAAAATGAATCACAGCTGTCAAGCAGGTTGTCACTCAAAACGCATAATACCCTGAGACAAGAATTTAAACACATGAAATTAGAGTTCGATAATCAGAACAACTTTGATGAAGTCACAGTATCTACCAAGGCCATGATTCAGCATAAGCTATGTCATCGGTTCCAAATTCTAGAAGTGGTGAAATCCAGGTTTCAACGCAAGTCAGAAATAAAAAAGCAGGTCATTTTGAAATGCTCAACAGATGATGATTCTAAGAAAAACATAGTTGTGAGAGACCAATGGGCGGACCTTGAGTTCTCTCCCACTGACATTATTCATGTTATAACTGATACAGAGGAAGACAACCCACAGCTGGTTGACAAGGAACATAACTTGTTAATTTGGAATCCTGATATTCTCCTTTCTGCTACACTGATTTCATCAGCTGTGGATTGCCAACGGAAAGCCGTACTTTCATCCAGACTTCGTGCACCGGGAGAGCATTCGGTGCATTTAGTTTTGGGGATAATTGTGCATCAACTCTTCCAAGAATGCTTGCTTACAATGGATTTGTCTAATAGTTCGATTGAAAGTTTTGTCGAATCAGAATTGGACGCAAATATAATTGCCATATTAAGTGCTGGGTTAGATCGGGATAGCCTGAAGAGCATGGTGATGGAGCAAGTTATCTACATCAAATCTTGGTTTCAAGAGTATATTCAAGGCTTTTCCACCGGAAAATTTCCTCAAAGAGGACCAAAGTTCAGGGTGTCTACTATTTTAGACATTGAGGAGAATATTTGGTCTCCAATGTTTGGACTCAGGGGCCTTATTGATGTGGTCATTGAAGCAAGGCTTGCCAACGGGAACAAGTTTGTTGTTCCAATGGAGATAAAAACGGGAAAGGAATATATTACAAACAGGGCTCAAGCCACCTTGTACACCTTACTTGTGAACCAAAGGTATGGGGTAGTGCCAACATGGCTATCTTTAGTTTATACCAAAATGGGGCATGACTATTTTGAAGCTGTTAACAAAAATGACTTGAAAATGTTAGTCAACTTGAGGAATCGCGTTTCTTTTTACATGAAGTACGGTGAAACGAAGTTACCTCCTATAAAAGGTATGGCAAGCTGTGAAAGATGCAATTCTTTGAGTGAGTGTATGGCTTATAACAAGCTAGTTGAGGGAGGGGAGGCAGTTGATAGTGGGATACAACCTGAACTTTTCAACAATCTTACAGGGCATTTGGATAATCCTCTTTATCGAGAGTTTTTCATTCATTGGGATGACTTGATCACAAAGGAAGAAGGGTTATCTAACAGCTTCAAGAAAGATTTGTGGTGTCTATCTTCTGAAACGCGGGAGATAAATGGAGGTAAATGCATTGGGAACTTGACTATAGCACAGATGGAGGAAACATCTGGAAAGCTGCTGTACACATTTCAAAGAGAAGGTGACTCGCAAGGCTCATTCCTATCAACCCAACTTGTTAAGCATGATAGAATAATTTTGAGTAGCGAGCATGGTCAATTCGGGTTAGCATTTGGTTTTATTGAAGCTCTTAGGCCTAACGCGATCACTATTTGTACAGACCGAAGATTCAACGCCCAAGTAAAGATGGCTGGATTTGATAGAGATACGAACCAAGTGTTCCAAAGTGTGCTGACGAATAAGCCGATCACGAGCAGTGACTTGGAAAGTTATAGAATCGACAAAGACGAGATGTTCCATGGTCTTTCTCTGGCTCGTTACAACTTATTGAACCTGTTTTTGGATGGTGGCGATGAAAAAAGACGGAGAATGGTTGTAGATTTAGAAGAACCCAAGTTTTCACAAAGGCCAAGTCTCTCGCAAACATTTGATAACTCTCACTTCAATTCTGATCAGCAGCGTGCATTTGACAAGGTTTTGAAAGCGGAGGATTACTGCTTGATTCTTGGCATGCCTGGCACAGGAAAAACTACTCTGATTTCTTACATCATCAAGTGTTTGGTTGAAAACCAAAAAACAGTTTTGATTGCTGCTTATACACACTCCGCTGTTGACAACATCGTTGAAAAGTTGATGGAGTTAATTCCCGGTTTGAACTTATTACGAGTTGGAAGTGCGTCTGGAATCAAAGACAAAGTCAAGAAATACTCCATATCGTCGGGCAACACTATTTATCCAATAAAAGACCGAGACGACTTTCAAAAAGCATTTCTAGATACCACAATCGTTGCGACCACTTGTCTTGGTATACAAGACACCGTTTTTATACATCGTCAACACTTTGATTATTGCATAATTGACGAAGCTTCTCAAGTTTCCATGCCTGTTTGCTTGGGACCGCTACGTTTTGCGGACAAATTTGTACTTATCGGAGATCACTATCAGCTGCCTCCATTGATTCGAAGCCAGAAGGCAAAAGGAGGCGGATTAGACAAGTCCCTTTTTAAAACCCTCTGCGAGAAATATCCTGCCAGCACAGTCGAACTAACTCATCAGTATCGCATGTGTTCTGATATCATGCTTATCTCAAATTGTTTAATTTATGATGGAAGACTGAAATGTGGCTCTGATGTTGTTGCCAAGCAATGTCTTAAAGTTCCTTACACAGAGAGGCTGGCTGATTACTCTGGTAATGTGCCAACAAACCTAAGATGGATGGACCATGTTTTTGCAGAACGGAACAATGTAATCTTTTTGAATCATGATGATGTTCCAGCGCGCGAAAATGCTGTTGGGGACAAGATTGAGAACCCTACTGAAGCGGTACTGATCTTGCAAATACTCAAGTGTCTCGTTTCGTGTGGGGTTTCTCCGTCGTCCATTGGACTGATGTCGTTTTATCGGGCACAGCTCCGTCACTTTTACAGGGCTTTGATTAACCATAAAGACATTGAAGTTTTAACTGCGGACCAGTTTCAAGGGCGCGATAAAGAATGTATTATTATTTCACTGGTTCGTTCGAATGATAAATTAGCGGCTGGTGACCTACTAAGGGAATGGCGCCGGGTAAACGTCGCTATGACACGAGCAAAGTCCAAGCTCGTTATACTTGGATCCAGCAAGCTGATGTCCACTATCCCACAATTCGAAGGGTTCATGCAACTTCTCAGGTCCAAGAATTGGATCTATGATCTCCCTGCCGAGGCGGACAAAGTTTACAGAGAAGCTTTCTTTGAGTTCGGGCAGCCCGAGGCATTCAGTGAAAGCCGAAGTCTTGCTGGCAAACGATTCAAAGTCGGTGCTGGATCCAAAGTCATACAGAAAACACACGTATTGAAGAACATAATTGACGAGATGCTTTGATAAACCAATTATCACATATGTATACATTATATAATGATAATGGAGACATTACTGCTTCAAGTTCAAGTAATTCCTTTTCCAGTCCCAGTACTCCTCAAATCTCCGAACGGTATACGCGCTATAGTCAAAGTCGATGAGCGAAATGGTGCTTTGAATTGCTGCCCATATCCCCCAGTAAAAGCCGGGAAGGCCGTAGTAGAGTCTTATTTCTTCGATCAGATCCTCAATTTCTTTGTGGCAGTCTTGGCCAACATTCAAATATGACGCACACCAATTTCTCACAAGTTCGTTTTCAATTGTGAGCACAGGGATACGGGATCTGTCGCACTCAAGGCCCTGCCATTCCATAAAATGATTAGCAATATCAAACGCTCTTGGAGCTCGTGTCATATACTCATAATCAATGAAATAAAGCGGATTGTTCAGCTTCAAAGAAGAAAGTTCCGAAGCGGTCAGCTCACCACCCGACACAATAGTATCAGATAAGCTGGTCGGAATTATTATATTCCCACTCAGCAAATCACAGTGGCATGCCACGTAGGACGACTTGCATGCTATTTCACTCATGAGCCACTCAAGCTCTCCAGTCAAAACAGCAGCAACATCTACACTTTTGGTGGCTTGAATGCCTTTATTCCGCTCACACAACTGAGCTATGCTCTCAAGCTTAGGAAGCACATGAAGCCAGCTAGATAGCAATTCCCATATATTCGACGGCTTTGGTTGGAAGTTGACACTCTGCTCGAGACCACCTTCGGCGGCGCCAAACTTTTTATGAAGCCTCTCTAATGCATCATCGATAGTGTCAATCTTCACTAGTGTATGCCATTGGCCCAACTTTCCAGCCACCAGAGAGGAAATAATAGGGTTTTGTAATTCGTCCGAGTTTAAAGATCTGCCATTTATAAACCCATACACTAGACCATTTCCAAACCTTGCGTGGATTGGAGGTGCTAGACCAACTGAGTTGATCACCAAGTGTGAAACAAACTCGCGATCTCTGTCGATGATGAGATCCGTCCCTCTTCCGTAGGCTCGCACCAGCACCCTTTCCTTTATATCTAGACTAGGAACTTCTCTTGTGCATTTCAACAACATATTGGTGATGCCTCCCTTAAGTCTCTCTACCGATATAGTCGACTTTAGGTCGTCTTGCGTCCAGTGAGGGAAAGCCTGAATCAAAATTCCCTGAATGTCCTGCGCTGTGATCTCCTCCTCTAGTTGGACATATTGGGTCGGAAGGTACAGCGAATGCGCGGAATAGTGGTTTAAGAGATTGGTGATATCTCCAAGATGCGAATATTGGCGGAGGGACCCGGATAAAGGATCTGCGGAAAGTGAGTTCATGGAAGTTATGGATGAGCACATAGATGGTGATATCGAGTCATAATCAGATGCTATGTCGTACGTTGACCCTGTCCGGGGGCTGGCGGAGAGAGAAAGAGCGGTCTTGCTGGCTAGGAACGGAAAATAGGAGGGAAGGTCTTCCGGTTCCGAGTCAGTAGTGTAAGGCAAGAAGTGGAGCCCTCCGCCAGACAAGAGACAGTATGTAGAACTGCAACCGGACGACTGCATGGCGTGAAGGTCATATAACCTGGGAAAGGAAGGGACAAAGGGAGAAAAATCAAGTGGAAAAGATGTAAGGCTGAAACTGGAACGTGCAGCGCTGGGGAAGCTAGTTGACCTGGCGCGGTATCAGGGAGCAGAGAAAAAGATATAGAGAGCGTGTGTGCGTGTGTACGTCTGAGAAGGCACCCGTTTCCCAAAACAGCGCAGATGAAAGAAGACAAACCGAGAGGCTGAATCTGGGTGCACGCTTGCGCAAGACTCCGCTTTCAAACAGCCGCTTAGACGGGAGGCAGAAGAATATTCTAATGTGTGTTCATTTGAATTTTCATATGACTTCTGTAGTTTTTTTAGAATCGCGCTTTCAACATTTTCCATGTGATACTAAACGTTACCCGGCCTTCACAGTGTCAACCCATGGAGGTTAGCTCATAAGACACCACGTCGGGGAGACGAGAGGCTCGTATCTGCGGACATCTCCTCGTCGTTCTGGGGGGCCAGAAGGTACGCATTACCGCGTACATAGAAGTCGTTGGCGTTGTCGGAAGTCAAGTCGCCGCCGTTGGCTCTTTCATAGAGCAGCATGTAGGGCACATAGCAGTCAGAGTGCTTGATAGGAGGGAAGAGCCGTCTGTACGACCACCACGCAATCAGGATGCCTATTATTGTGCCAAGGAGGACATCTAAGAAGTGGTGTCTGTAGTCTTGTGTTCTGGAGAGAGCAACATAGCTTGCGAGCAGACTAGGGAGCAGCGCCACAACAGATCTCCAGGCGCCGCCGTGTACATGCTGCACCATCAGCTGGCCCATCAGCCAGTAGGTGACGTACCCGAGGGAGGAGAAGCTCATGCTGGAGTGGCCAGATGGCGTTGTTCTGTAGCCTTCAAGCAGCAGAGCGCGGTTGGTCGTGGTGCAGATCTCCTTCGCGAAGTAGAGCGTGTCTTTCTTAGCATCTGAGCTGGGTACACAGCGGGCCAGGAAGTCGGGCCTGCATCTGCCCACCCAGTTCTTGAGCACGTCCGTGATGAAAATGCAGGTGCCGAGCGAGATGAAGAGCCCGACCATGCTGAGGTAGAAGATGTATAGTTTGTGTCTGCGAGGGGTCAGGACCAGATTTGCAACAAAAAGAATTGCAATCGGGACGACTGTGCAGAGCTTCAGCAACAGGTACACGTCTACTCTTTCCACCTCCGCCATCGGGTGGCTGATCGTGAGGTCATTGATGTAGAACTGCCGCTCGTAGGGGTCGATGTTTTCAAAGAAGAACCAGTCCGCGAGAAGAATGCCAACCACGTACAGCAAGTCTGCAAGCCTCCACCGCACAAAGAAGGTGTGGAACGGAAGCCTCGACGTCCCGAGGCTCTGTCTGTCCACACAAAGCTCGCTGATCTGAAAGGCCATATCGCACGGACTGCTGAAGGAAAGGGCTGGCAGCTTACTCGGTTCTATGACCCCTCTTCAAGGCTACTGCCAAACGTACATATACATACACACAGAGTGAGACACACCCCCGTGCTTAGTGTGCCCCTTTTTTTATCTACTTCTGGGAGAAAAACACCTTGGGAGAGGTTTGGGCGGCCCACGACCCGCTAAGCATTGGCTGTTAAAGAGACTTTTGGCTTACTAGAGCAGACGCGCTGGAGGCCGTGAGCAACCAAGCTAAGCCAGCTAAGCCAGCTAAGCCAGCCAAGCCAGCCAAGCCAGCCAAGCCAGCCAAGCCAGCCAAGCCAGCTTGCTACAGCGAGGGAAGGAATCGCTACAGCGGCCCGCCGTCAGAACACCTACAGCTGTGGCAGAGTTCGCCGGGCTTCACACTGCGCACGCGAAGCTCGCAAAATGCCGTACCAAATCATATCAATTAACGCCTTCCAGAAGGGGCAGCACCCTAGTGGCTGCCCAGCTTCCTTTCAAAATCATCAAACATCTGCTTGTTCTGCAGAAGCAGATCCAGTATAAACACGTGGCCCCCGTTCAGGCGCAGCGTCACGAGCAAGTCTCTCACAAACGTGTCAAACTTGATCAGCGCAAATCTGCTGGCATCTACCGTAAGAGACTCCTCCTCAAAGTTCTTCACCTTCACTGGCTCCGGCTTCGGCTTGAACTTGCTCAGCGCCACAAACAGCTCCTCCGCAGAACCGAACTCAGAGTAGTTTTTCCCCAACATGTCGCGGTACTGCAGCAACTCGCTGTAGTGCTTCTCTATAAACTGTGAATCGTCAGGGAGCTGCTTATAATTGTCCGCTGTCTGGGGGTCATCTGGCAGACTGCCAAAGTATTTTGCAGCACTAATGGCAGAATTGCGCTCGGTCAGGTCAGCTCCAGGTAGAGAGTCTGTAATTAGATCCTCAATGATTGAGTTGGCAACAAACTTTCGACTCTTCTCAGATGTGTTGATCTTAGCTAACAATTGCCGCCCCGAAGACAGCTGCCTGCAGCCCCTAAGAGCCCGCACTGTTAATACACGGTAATACAGCAGCATAGTCTCTCCTTGAAGGCAGGCCTCACGCAAAGTCTTATCTGACTGATAGAGCAAATGTAACTCTGGCCACTCTTTTTAACGGGGTCTAGTTGGATCAGCAACAAGCTAAAAACATCCTTGCACGCCCCAATCAGCAAGCACTTTTCCAGGACTTCTTCATAATAGGCAAAGGGGGGTTGGAGGGGGAGGCCTGCATTTAAGCACCCCACATCTTAGCTGCCTTGATGAAGTCCTGCGAGTTCTTGCTCAGCTCAAATAGTGGACCATCTTGGTAATTCCAACTGAGTCGAGTCATCATCGAGTTGGCAAGGTTGTTCTCCTCCTCACTCAACTCACACTTAAAATCAAGCCGCAGGTCATATCCGTATTGCTCAAGACGCTTATTCAACAATTCAACCAACTCCAACTTACCTTCTCCAAGATTCGTTGCCCTGTAAAACTTCTTGGCAATAAGCCCATAATATTTAAAGTTTTTTGCTTCAACCAGTCCCTCCAGTACTATCATGTATAAGGAAGACAGCATCCGATAGTACCTGGATATATCTGTTTGTGGTGATCCTTGAAACAGATTTATCATGGCCACTGCGTTATATAACTGACCATTATCACAGTGATAGCGGACAAATTTAGAGATAGTTTCGCCATCAGGCAGAGGGTCATCTATAGCGGCTACCCTCCAAGCCTGTTCTGGAGTTTTATCCTGTAAGTATATGTCAACACCAGCAGTAATAAATTTTGGTGATAGCTTATCGAACTGCACTGAATTATTTTGCAACCATGTCATCGCTTTTTGAGCGCTTCCTAGCTCACGATACTTGAGTAACAGTATGTCTCCTATGATGGGGGTAACATCACTGGAAATTGGGAGTATATGAGTGAGCATTTCAAGCTTGCACTTGTCAGTCCGCAAGCTTTGGAAGAGAAGATACCATGTTGCAAGATCCGGTTGAATCCTCAAAGATGTTAGCAGATTAACTGCCCGTGACACAGGTCTCAAACTCTGTTTCATAACTCCTTCTAAAAGGATAAAATTGATCAATTCACAATCCATGGTATATTGCTTTGATTCCAAAATTTTCAGAAACTGGTGAAATTCTTTAAAGTTACCATTCTGAAGCAAAAACCGCAGACACTTACTAACCATGCTAGGATCTATCTCATTTACTTCAACATCTTCAATGAATTGCAACGTTCGCTGCTTCATCTTTCCGGGGCCACCAGAAATATGCTGAAGTACTTCCACAGACCCGTCAGCTATGAGCGGCTGTCTTTTGCTCGGAGTTGATTCAGAACTTGGCTTCTCAAAAAATGTGCTTATTTGTCTAGTGTTCCCTACCACATATGATAAAAATAACTCCACGATTCCATCTTCCGTCAGCCGGAAAAGACCCAATTTTTCAAATAATCTCCGTCTTCTTGATTTACATTGATCGTCATTATCCTCCATTGGTGATTCATTTAAATTCCTTTTTAGTCGTTCCTTCACCACTCTGGCAAAGCGCACATGCTCAGCCTCAGGGCGATGCTCATGTAGAGTTTCATAAAGGTTCAGCGCAATATATCCCCCCGATATGTCACCCTTCTCGATATAGTAATTCAAAAGTTTCTCAAGCTTGCGAGAAGAGAACATACATCTGGGATCCGATTTAGTGAACATGAATTGCAGCGCATCTTCATCTCTATTTTCCTTTAAAAGGCACGTAAAAATGACATCATAGAGATACAGCGGAATGTCATCAACATTTGCCAAAAGTTTATTCTGTAAAAGCCATTCAAACACAAGCTCCAAGCTACCCAGTTGACAATGCTTTGAAGCCAAAACACTTGATAAAATTGGCTTTAAATCCACACTCTCTGTTATCATTTCTTCAATTAGTTGGCAACGAATATCATTAACCTGCAGACCTTTGAACATAATATACCAGGTCGAAAAGTCAGGTTTCACGTTTCGATTCTTAATGAAAGAACACATAAGTTCATGCGCTTTCCGTAGCCCCATACGTCTCTTGCGAGTAGTCATGTAAGGCAGTAAGCTGTAGTTCAATGTCACAGAATCTGCTATCATTTTCATTTTGCCCATCTTCATCAAAACTTGAGACATTAGGGAAAATTTGTAGCTGTCTCCAACAAACCTCAGAATTCTATTAAAGGACAGTAAATTAAGCTTTTTGAAACTTGAAAGTAAACATTGTTCGATAAAACGAATCAATGCTATTCTTGTGTCATTATCATATCTGTATGTGGGATTCAGTAAACTGAAAATAGTTTGATTCAAATTCAAAATATTGTTAGATTTAGGCAGACGAGAATCAAACACCTTTTTTTGAGCCAAAATTGTTGATTCATACACTGAGTCCACCTTCACAGTATTACCCTTAGCAAGTATAAGAAACTCCTTTATCAATTGAGCTTCTGAAATAGACTTATACATAGCGCCCATGAAGTGTACAATCTTGTCCTGCTTTTTTGTCAAAATGGATTCCAATCCTTTTTTATCAAGGCTTGATAGCCCTTCACGTTCATAAATATAATCTTGAAGAAGTGCATGTTCCTCATTCTCTCTCAAACTCATAGCTTGGCTTATAATCCTTCTAGCTTGCTTGTCAAATGAATCATCACCTGTTTCATCTTTGTACAGTCTCCAAATAGCCGTTGCTGAGTAAAAATCATTCTTTGAGCACCAATAACAAATAAAAGGCAGTAAGAAATTTGGATAAAGATGCAGATTTTGTGATTTCATAAACCTCAGAGCATCGATTGGGTTATTCATCTTCAAGTACGACTCAAGAACCACCTGATACAGTGCTCCCGGAATAACTTTCCGATGAGTTAATGTACCTTGTTCGCGCAATACTTTGAAAGTAGCATCAATGTCATTAAGTTTCGCAAAAACAGCACCAAAATAACCTGCACATATGGGATGGATATCGATACCTAAGGAAATCATTTTCTCAACAAGTCTTAATTTTTGGTGCGGGGACTCGAGACCCGCAAATAGAATATAGAAAGTAGACCAGTCCACTTTGGGGCATTCCATATTTTCAATTGCACTGATGCACTTAAGAGCCATTTCAATAGTATCCAATCTTTTTGTGGATAATGCAGCTCTCAAAACGTAGTTGAGTGTTTTCGTATCTAGTTTTATATTTTTGCTCTTCAACAGCCTGTTTATGGGCTTGAAAGTATATCGGTTGGCAAAGAATCTTAGAATCATCTTCCAGCTTTCAGGTGTCACCTCAGCTGGGAGACTATCTATCAATGCATCAAAGTATTTAATTATCTTTTTGGTGTAAGTTTGTTGAAACAGTGTATCCTTCTGTGCAAGGGTAGCCACTGTTTCGTTAACATCATGTAAATGAGCGTTCAAGTCAATGGGTTCGCCATATGTGTGGCTCCATGACGAAGTTGTAAAAGAGAAATAGGTTGACGTATCATTCTCGATGGATGCAGTCTCAATCATTGTGAGGAACCGGTCAACGACTTTTTCATCGCGGAACAGCATCTTATATTCTTTCCAGGCGGCACTTTCGCTTCCAAGTAAAAGCCATTCGTAAGGATTTGACTCTTTTATGTGTGATTTTGTGAGTGTGATGAAATCTTTGGAAATTCCTTTGTCCATTATTTTCAGTTTTGCCATGCTGTGCAATAACGCCAGTTTCACCTTCGGATCTGTCACGCATCTATATATCACAGTCCACGTTGTCAGGTTCGGTTTGATTCCTTGTGTTATGAGCTCGTTGAGATATTTATAAGCCAGCGTAAGCCTTTCATCGCCAGGGACTAGGGAATTAAGGGTAGATGAAAATAGGAGCGTGTTTATGGTATCAAGTGCTGGGGGAATCTTCTCTATGCTCTTCATCCTGCGCAGCAGCTGGTCTGCAATCTCCAAATTGCCTTGCTGAGCTAAAAAAAGCAACATTTGTTTGTACAGTTCAGCTGGTATCCTGCTGTCTTGGTGGTTTGCAAGTTGCTTTATCAGCAGGGTAAGCTGCCCCACATCTGCGAGAGCCTGAGGAGCTCCAGGAGATAATGCTTTTCCGATGATCTCGACCAAAGTACCAGAATCATTTTCAAGATCGGTGGTTTTGCCGTATACACCGATGCCACTATGCACTCGACCGGACGCCAGTCTCGGGGACCCCCGAGCCGAGCTCACCTTGGACCTTTCTTTCAAAGTAGTACCTTTGGCATAGGAGATGAACGCACTGATGAACTCCTCGTCGCTGATGCATCGGAGTGGCGTGCGGGAAAAGCTCCTCGATATCAAGCAAGCTGCTCTGTGCGTATATCGAAGATGTCCCAGCAGCATGTAACAGACAGAGAATGCCTGGTCAAGCGGCTTCTCGAGGAACGAGGTGCCGGACCTTGAGTGAAATCTCTCTAGCACGAATTTTTTTCCTCTTCTTTCTACGCTACTTGGTATTTTTTCTTCCAGTTTTTCTGTTAAAGGGGGTGTAGTAAGGAGGACGAACTTGATAAGATTCCATCGTTATTGTGATTCATTACTCGTGCAGACTGCCAACGGTCTCTTGGCGCCGCTTAACGTCAAGCGCATATATACACATTCGTAGGGCTCAGTGCAATCGCATCATCCCCAAGTCTTGAGACGCACGCTGAACTAGTTTGTGTGACTTCTTCCTGCTTGGAGGAAATATCTTTTGGGCCTCCAGGGTTTCGTCTGTCAAAGGTGAAGGCTTATCGGTGTCTGAGCTCTGTTCGGACACAATCCTTCGCTTGGAGCGCAAACCATCGTCGTCATCTCGGAGTCTTTTTTTCAGATCTGTAGCATCAGAACTGGCGCGTTCTTCAGGCTCATGCGGCAGGTTGAGATCTTTGCATTTTTTAACACTCCAAGCTCTATTGGCCTTGCTCACAATTTCGTACTTCTCCAAGTTCGTTGCGCCTGTGCTATTCATCTCGGGTAGCGAAGATGTCGCTATTTTGGAGTGCAAGATCTTCTCCTCATCTCGGAAGGACGAGGTAACGATCGACTCATGCCTGATTTCTGTGTCTAGCGGCGAGAACTCATTCTGGAGCTCGGTCGCGATCCGCTTGAACGATTTCGATTTTGGCGTCAAAGCCTTCTTTGAGATTATTGTCTTTAACCGGATATCTAGAGTGCTGTCCAGCAGCACCTCAGGACGGTCTGAAGATAATCCTGAGGAATCTTTTTTCGACTCCAGCCTCAGCCCGCCAGCCAGAGGGGAGGCCACATGGTCCACGCGGTGGTTTACGGTGTCTGTCGGTGTTGACTTTGGAGAAGCTGGGGCCGAGTCTATATCCCAGTTCAGGAGATCAGGCAGACTTGGCCTCCCAGTATTGAAGGAGCTGTGTCTGCTGGAGAAGGTGGAGGGTGAGTACATTTGTCGCGGAGTGCCCAGGCCGGAGGAAAAAGTCCTTCTAGGCCGGCGGCTGGTGCCGTCTCCTTCGCGGAGGCCGCCATCGGATTCTGAACCGTCTGAGTCGCTTGAGCTCTCTATTTCCATTATGCTATGTCGCTTGGAGATTTCTCCAATGGTGCGCGATATTCGCAGAGTGGAGGAAGACTGCGCTCTTTCCGGGTTGGTCTTGGGCGTGTCAAAGTAGTTCTTCCCCGCAACGCCGGCAACCGGCGTCATCGGCACGCCGTAGGAGGGCGTGTCAAATGCAAGACCCGTGGTGGTGGTGGTGGAGGTTATGCTTGGTGCTCTATCTTGTCTGAAAGCGGTTTGTGGGTGTCTTTCCACGTCCGCGTCCGCGTGCCTCTCGGGTCCGGCCCCGCCGGAGACTGTGCCGTGCGCTCTGTCGGCCGACATCCGCATCGCTGGATGAGCTGTTAGAACGAGAAGACTCGCAGCAACGAGAGGGGGGGGGGGGGGCAGGCTTGTCCAGGGCCTGTCAAGCCCCCGTAAATCTCATTTTAGAAACATTACTTGCCTGATAAAAAAAAGAAAAAAGCGAGCACCAGCAAACAGTGCGTCACTCAGACAAGCGAGATCTGGGCGCAGGCGGGCAGTGGCGTCAAACCGCGTAGCAGAGGCCAGAGGCGCGCCGATCGACGCGCCGCCGCTGCGCCCGTGCTCTTTTTTTTTCTTCTTCTCTTCCTCCTCCTCCTCTCACTTGCAGCATCATATTTAATCGCTGCGTTTGTTTGTCATCTCGGCAAAACGTGGGACCCAGAGCCACCAAACCTGCGCCCATCACGTTGTGCGCGTCTTTGCCCAGCGCCAGAACCATTGTTGAGCCTTGTCCGGACCTCGCCGAGCCGGCTACCTACAGCGGCAAAGAAAGAGACCAGCCCACTTTGGACGCCTTGCCAGCAAAGGAGACCACCCCCGCCGTCCCCGCTCGCCCCGCCCCCGCTCGCCCCGCCCCTGCCCCATCTGTCAACAGCAAAGCAAAGCCATTGGCGGAGAGCATACAGCAAAAAAAAAAAACAGGCACACACTCACGCACGCACGCACGCACAGGGACCCTTCCTTTTGGATAACACAGCAACACTAGCACGCCACTCATAGGTATCGCGGAGCATGTCCACGTTCAGACTCACAGGCCTTGTAGGCAGATTGACCGAGAGAGCCAGCATGAGCGCCACCAGATCCTTCTCAGCGTCCGCCGCCGCGCTCTCCGACACCGTGAGAGCCAGGTCCATCGTGTACTCGGAGTATGGCGAGCCATTGGACAAAATCAAGTGCTTCTCCTACACGCTCCCTTCGAAGCCAGGCGCCAACGAGGTTCTTGTCCAGACAGTGGCCTGCCCCATCAACCCATCGGACCTGAACCAGATCCAGGGCGTTTACCCTTCAAGACCAGAGCTCAGCACCCGGCTGGGCACCCAAGAGCCCAGCGCCATCGGGGGCAATGAGGGTCTCTTCAAAGTCCTCGCGGTCGGGGACAACGTGAAGGACTTGAAAATCGGTGACTGGTGTCTCCCAAGGACAGTCAATTTTGGCACGTGGACTTCTCACGCCCTCACCACTGACTCCATGCTGCACAAAATCCCAAAGACGATTTCTCTGAACCAGGCAGCTACCATCACGGTGAACCCTTCTACCGCCTACCAGATGCTTACCATGTACGTGGATTTGAAGCCAGGCGACTGGTTTATCCAGAACGGAGGCAACTCGCAGGTGGGTCTCGCTGCCGTCCAGATCGGAAAGAAGCTCGGCCTCAACTCGATCTCCATTGTCAGAAACAGGGACAACCTCGATGAGCTGGTGGCCAAGATGACCAAACTAGGCGCTACCAAAGTGATCACCGAGGAGCAGAGTGCGTCTCGCGAGTTTGCGAGCACGATCAAGGAGTGGACCGGTGGGAAGCCAATTAGGCTCGGCTTGAACTGTGTGGGAGGTTCTAACGTGAGCAACATGGCGCGGAAGCTTGGTCATGACGCCACGCTACTCACTTACGGCGGAATGTCTATGCAGCCAGTGTCTCTGCCTACGACGCTCTTTATTTTCAAGAATCTTACAGCGAAAGGGTACTGGATAAGCGAGAACGTCAAGAAGTTCCCGGGCTCGAGGGAGAAAACTCTTGTGGAGGTGATCAAGCTCATGGAGGACGGCGATCTGGCAGAAGTCGAGGCGGCTCACAACGTCGTGGACCTCTCGTCATGCTCGGACAATGAGTTTTTGGATGTTTTCAAGAAAGCGATCAGCAGCTCACCAAAGGGAAAACAGCTGGTTGTCTTTGAGTAGTCGAGCTCTTCCCCTTTCCAGCCCAGCTGAGAGCACCGGGAGAGAAAAAAAAATCTAAAAAAAAAAAAAATCTATGAATATATTTTTTTGTTCAATATATATATACACACACATATTAAGTAGACTAAGCAGCTTTTCTCTTTGGAGAGAGGGCCTTAATAGCGACAGCTTGTAGCTCAGCTTGTGTTTTAGAGCAACGATGTCAGCTCAACGGGCACTGAGCGTGTACAGAGAGGCTCTGAGAGCCACGTCTGTGGCGTTTAAGGGAGACATTTCTACATTAGAGGCCGCACGGCGCGAAATCAAGAGCAAGATGAAGCTGGTGCAAGACCCGCAACTGCCGCAGATGACAGCCGACGAGCGCGTGGGGCACCTGCATCAGGTGGCCTCGTTTCTAAAGCGGAACATAGTCCAGGGGAAGAAGGCCGAAGACGACGGGAAGTACATGCTCAACATCCACAATGAGACGGAGCTGGGCGACAACGACGACATCAAGAAGAAGACTGGACGCGGGCTTCCGAATGCCGGTGGATGCTGTGGAGGCAGCCAGGTCTAAGCGGCGAGGTAACGCACACCGGGGAGGGCAATCGGCCGGTGTTCAGCCGCAGCTGTCTGTATATAATAAGGGCGCCTGCCCGCCGCCTGCGCCGCCGCTACTGCTATGGGCGGGGCGTTGTTACTTTTCTGTATTGGCTTTATTTATTTATTCAGAGCATGCGGAACTGATTCCCTCTGGGTCGTGAGAGTAAGCCCCGCTGTGCTGCCCCTCCGCCCTCCTAGAGCGCTCCCGTGCACACGCAGTGCGCACAGCCCACACACGCACGTACGCACATTACGTACAGTACAGTACTGTGTATTTTCCGTGGACTACACTTTGCACAACATCCCTGCACCGCCACCAGGAAAAACCCGAGAGCGCAACTGTGCACTGTGCAGTGCGTATCTAATCCATCGGCAGGGAGAAATTGCCCTATATGTCAATAGATTCCTCTCTTACACTTTGCTGACGGGGGGGGGGGGCTGCAACGGCGCCAGGAGTGCTGAGGCTGCCCTCTGGCAGCCTGCTCTGGACGTCCTCTGCGGGCCGCCCATCGCCGCCCCTCCTTCGCTGCGCCCGCTGATTGCTGCGGATCGTTTTTGGCTCTGTGCGGGGGGAGGAAGGGAGAAGGGGCGGGCGCGCTTTTTCATTCCCCGCGCTGACTAAGCCTCTCTGCTGCGCGCTGGTTTCTTCTTTTGTCATCTAGAAATTTTTTTTTTCGCCTGCAATTTTTTTTTCATAGGGGAGGGAAAGGGAGAATTTAGCTGTGTTTTCTCCCGTGCGGATTTCTTTGCTTCTTTCTGTTGCCGCAGATAGGCTCGCCTGGCAGAGCTTATAAGCACATCCGTCTGCGCACTCGAGAGAGAGAGGAGCAGCTACACCCGCCAAGAGCTTGCACCACCACCACCATCACCACTGGGGCCTCTTCGCACAGCACAGCACAGCACAGCACAGCCAAGCTTAGCACAGTTAAGCTCAGCAAAGCACAGCGCAGCCCGGTTCCTGTGGCGTCTTGCCTTCTTCTGCGGAGCCATGTCCGACTACAGAGTGCTGCTGCTCATCCACCCAACGGTGGTCACAGAGCCGCAGCTCGTCGAGACCGCCAAGAAACAGCTCCTCTGCGAGCATCCGCACGCAGACCTCGTGCAGCACGTCATCGACAGGGTCGCGCTCGGCCAGCAGGAGCTGCCTAGCAGCACATACTCCGTCATCCACTACCTGGCCCCCGAGGAGGCCAGGCTCAACAAGTTCACCCCGGCGCTCGTGGCGACACTCTTCGATGCCCTGCTCCCCGAGGGCCGCTTCACCGGACTCATACCAGACGGATGCTCGCTCGATGCTATCGTCAGCGGCTTCACCGTGAGCGACGACAACTCCCGCTGGACCAAACACCAGGCGCTCGCACCAGCGGCCCCCGTGCCCTTGAGAAAACAGACGCCATCTGCAGGCAGCGCCCTCCCATCTTTCAAGAAAACCGCCTCCGCGAGCCTTCCGCAATTCAAGAGACTGGCTTCTCCTCCCGGGCTCACTGACACGTCCGCCTCCGACGCCTCTGACGGAGCCGAGTCTCTCCAGGAGCACATCAAACTCAAGGAGACAAAGCTCACGTACTTCGACGACGACGACGACGACGATGCCATGTCAGGTTTAGAGTCGACTGACGACGACCTCATTGACGAGGAGGAACTCCTCGCCGCCGTGGAGCTCTCCGCACCAATAATGGCCACTGTGGAGTGCCGAGCAACAGGAAAGAAGAGAAGAAGAGCTTGCAAAGACTGCACCTGCGGACTCAAGGAGGAGCAAGAGGAGCAGGAGAGAAAGCAGCGCAGCGTCCAAGCAAATGTCCTTGGCCAAATGGCAATGTCCGCTACACAGGAAGCCATCAAAATAGAAGAGCGACTCGCAAAAAAGCGGGAGGAGGCTAGAGCAGCACTGGGAAAGAAAATCAAGTTTTCCGATCAGGAGCTGACCGAGATTGACTTCACGATAGAAGGTAAGACAGGAGGTTGCGGATCATGTGCATTAGGTGACGCATTCAGATGTGACGGATGCCCTTACCTGGGACTCCCTGCTTTTAAGCCAGGGCAGGTGATAACGCTGGATGCGTTCGGTGAGGACATTTAGTATTTAATTTATCAAGAGACGAAATACACGCTCTCGTATATAGCAGATGTTTTAACGTAAGATTTATCGGGTTTAGGAAGAGCTTGGCAACGTAACATGCAGGTTATCTATTTATTCATCTATCTGTCCTTCTATGTGTAGCATTCTATCGAGAAGACTTTTCAAGTCTGTGAAGGAGACCCTTCGTTGATCGGAACCAAACAGGTACTCCTTACCAATCTTGGACTGAGTGGACAATATGCGCCCATCAAATGCCTGCCAGCCATGGTGGTAACATATCATACCTAAATTATTGGCATTAAGGACGCCCAAGTTGGGGGCTCCAGAGGCGCTGATATCCGTCATAAAGTCATAATAGTGCTTCGCAGAGTTGATTTCGTTAATCTTCACGAGCTGGCAGAGTATGCTGTAATACACCTTGGAGTCCAGCTTCATTATGGACCCAAGCCTAGCGCACAACTCCGCTGCTTTCGAAACATCTTCATGAGCCAGTCGTGAAAGAATGTTGCTTATTTCACGATAGTGAGGTTTGCTGTAACCCATATCTATAGAAGAGATGTATTTTTCCAATAGATTAGCAGCAAATATAGGCCGCTTCTGTACATGCAGAACATATCTCAAAAATGCTGCCAGAACCGCGGTGCTATGGCGCTCGGAAGAAAACGGGTGGTTGTAGTCTTCTTTATGCAGTGTCACTTTCTTTAAGTAGATATTAAACAGGACCTTTGTTTGCAATTTTGTGGGCTTGTGAGTGTACAAGTACTGCGTGTAGACAAGTCCTATTTCATCCATGGTTGGCATCACATCTCTGAGAACAAGTTCGTCGCGAACTTCTGGATCTAAAAGATCGTAATGTGACTGATATGCGGAGACCGCATGCGAGCTGTAGATCATGTCAATTAATCCTGTCTCTGAAAGAAGAGCCCTAGCTTTTGGGTAAAACTTGACGAGATAGCCCAAAATAAGCTCTGCCGAAGCATCCTCTCTTCTTGCCAAGTGCTTCAAAAAATAGCGATTTATGTTCATAATTTTCGAAGTTGTCAGCTGTGCGCTCGAGAGAGCCAGATAACGGTTCAAGATCTTTAGTGCTTTCTCCAAGTCGTTCGCTATCAGAAAATAGTACTTTAGAATCAAGTCAATGCAAAAATGGATAGATTTCTCCTCTCCTAAAGGGTGCTTGCCATGCTGGAGTCGTACATTGTTTAGGAGCCTGTAATACTCGCCACGACAGTCATTCTCATTTAATGATTTCTCGTAGAGGTGTATAAAATGCATGGCCTTTGCCGAATAGCCCTTGTCCACCAGCCGTTTGATGGTGATGATTCTCATTTGTTCTGTGTATTGTGAAAGAAAAACCTCAGCAACACCGTGATCTATCGCTCCTGTAAAGGAAAATTCGCTCGGCGATTTGACACCGCAGTTCATGAAGCATGTCATCTCTCGTTGGGTTCCAGACGACAGTCTGTTCATCACCCGAGCGATGGTATTGGAAAACGTAAACACGTGTCCAGCTTGCACGGCATGTCCGAATATGGCCGCGTACCTGGACGGATCTGCCCAGTTCAAAGCTGTCGCGAGCGCTTCGTGAGACACTCTCTGACCCGCCTGGGGCAGCGCATCCATCAGAAGTCTCGTTTGCGACTCGCGAGAGTACTCCTTGCATGCTGGCAAAGCACGCAGGCGGCGGTCTTTTTGGAACCCTGAGTTGTGCTGTGTGAGATCTGGCAGGCCGAGGGCGTTTGAGAAAAGGAGCGGGTCGCTGTAGTAGCTCAGATACCTGGGGCGTCCCACAGGGAGGTGCCGCGGTCGGAGCAGTAGTTTCATAGCGCCACACAACCTTGTAGCCAGACGGCAGCGCCCACGAAGCCGGCCTGTCTATGCCCTCGGGTGCGTTCTTGAAGCCTGAGAATGCCGCTGACACACAGCCCCTTGTTTGCGGCACTGCGTTTGCGCTGTCTATCCCCACCCCCGCCAAGGAACAGCTTTGGTCAAATTGTTCACTACAGCACTATATCAGCTTTCCCTCAGCATTCGCGGTGGACGGGTGTCGAGCACAAACTCGCGAGCAGAACCTGGAAAGCGATAGGGAACTCTGAAGGACAAAAAACAAAGAAAAAAAAGGTTGACGCGCCGATCGACGCAGACCCCGGAACGTGCGGAGATCAAAAGCGACAATTTGCGACCCCGGGGAAAAAACATCGGACTTCTGCAGGCGCCTGCCTGGACCAACGGAGGGCGGGTGGGCTTTGGCGCCGCCAGCCAATAAACGCGCGGATTTTGGGCATCGGAGTTTTTTTTTCGCCCAGCAACACCCGGTCCCGGCTTACCTCAGCAGGGGAGGCAGGGGAAGGGGGGGGTCGTGTTTTTTCTCCCTTTTCCCTGTGCTGGACGGCACAGCTTTAAATAGCCAACAAACAGAGAGAGAGAAAGGAAAGAACGGGCCTTGAAAGCGAGGAGTCTTCAGCAACCCCCAGAAACCAGAGCTCTCCAGCTAAGCAGTATAGGCGAAGAACAACTAGCATGTTGAGATCCATACATACGGGAGTCTGCCGTGCCCGGCTGGCACAGGCTTCTCGTGGATTGGCCCGCCATACCACCAGATCCCTGGCCACCGGCTTTGACAGCTTCCTGCAGACAAACAACGCTAATTACATCGACGAGATGTACCAGGCCTGGTCCAAGGACCCTAAGTCCGTTCACGTCTCGTGGGACGCCTACTTCAAGAACATGAACGGCAAGGTGCCCGCCTCCTCGGCCTACATCGCTCCCCCAACTTTGATCCCACAGCCCCTGGGCGGCATCCCAAACCTGGTTCCATCCGGATCGGTGAATGTCGATGAGGGCATCCTCACGCACCTGAAGGCCCAGCTTTTGGTCAGAGCCTACCAGGTGAGAGGACACAGAAAGGCACACATCGACCCCCTCGGTATCTCCTTTGGCGATGACAAGAACACACCTCTCCCTAAAGAACTCACTTTAGAGTACTATGGCTTCACAGAAGCCGACTTGGAGAAAGATATCACCCTGGGCCCAGGTATCCTGCCTAATTTCGTGAAGGACGGTGCCAGCACCATGAAGCTAAAGGACATCATCAAAGTCTGCGAAAAAACCTACTGCTCCACTTATGGTGTTGAATACATTCACATTCCTTCCAGGGAAAAGTGCGACTGGCTGAGACAGAGAATCGAAATTCCAACGCCTTACAAGTTTAACGCGGACCAAAAAAGACAAATCTTGGATAGATTGATCTGGGCCTGTGAGTTTGAAAACTTCCTCTCCACCAAGTTCCCAAATGACAAGAGATTTGGTTTAGAAGGTGCCGAATCTGTCGTTCCAGGTTTGAAGGCCCTTATTGATACAGCAGTAGACCTGGGTGTGGAAGACGTTGTGATTGGGATGCCCCACAGAGGAAGACTGAATATGTTGGCAAACGTTGTTAGAAAGCCCACAGAGGCGATCCTATCTGAGTTCACGGGATCTAAGGAGTTTGACGAGGGCTCGGGTGATGTGAAGTATCACTTGGGTATGAACTATGTCAGACCAACAACCTCAGGAAAGACAGTTAACCTTTCCATTGTTGCCAACCCATCACACTTAGAAGCAGAGGATCCTGTTGTGCTAGGTAGAACAAGAGCTATCCAACACTACAAGAACGATGTTGGAGAGTTCAACAAGGCACTTGGTGTTTTGCTTCACGGTGATGCTGCATTTGCTGCTCAGGGTGTTGTGTATGAAACCATGGGCTTTACTGCTTTACCAGCCTACGCTACTGGTGGTACCGTTCATGTTATCGTGAATAACCAAATTGGTTTCACTACCGACCCAAGATTCGCGAGATCGACTCCATATCCTTCCGATATTGCCAAGGCTATTAACGCCCCTATTTTCCACGTGAATGCTGATGACGTTGAGTCTGTTATCTTTATGTTCAATCTAGCAGCCGAATGGAGAGCTACTTTCCACTCTGATGTTATTTTGGATGTCGTTGGTTACCGTAAGCACGGCCACAACGAGACCGATCAGCCATCCTTCACACAACCATTGATGTATGACCGTATTGCAAAGAAGAAGCAAGTTTTGGATATGTACATTGCGAAGCTGTTGGAAGAGGGTACATTTACCGAAGAGGATATAAATGAGCACAAACAGTGGGTCTGGAATACTCTTGAGGAGTCCTTCAGTAAGGCCAAGGACTACAAGCCAGATTCCAGAGAGTGGCTGACAACACCATGGGAAGGCTTTAAGTCGCCTAAGGAACTGGCTACTGAAGTGCTTCCTCACTTACCAACTGGTATAACCGAAGACACAGCCAAGCACATTGGAAAGACTATTTCCTCTGTGCCTGAGGGTTTCACCTTGCACAAGAACTTGAAGAGAATTTTAGGTGCTAGAATCAAGTCTGTGGACTCTGGCGA
This sequence comes from Ogataea maris, assembly GCA_030557505.1. Classification (NCBI taxonomy): domain Eukaryota; kingdom Fungi; phylum Ascomycota; class Pichiomycetes; order Pichiales; family Pichiaceae; genus Ogataea; species Ogataea maris. The sequence continues at coordinate 93,691 of JAKTPG010000024.1, forward strand.
AGGTATCGACTGGGCCACCGGTGAGGCTTTGGCGTTTGGTTCCTTAGCTTTAGAGGGATACCACGTTAGAGTTTCTGGACAGGATGTTGAGAGAGGTACATTTTCTCAAAGACATGCTGTTCTGCACGACCAACACTCTGAAGACACATACACTCCGCTGAAACACTTGGATGAGAATCAAGGCGACTTTGTGATTTCTAACTCATCTCTGTCCGAGTATGGTGTTATGGGATTTGAGTATGGATATTCTCTTACTTCCCCGGATGCCTTGGTGATGTGGGAGGCCCAGTTTGGTGACTTTGCTAACACTGCTCAAGTTATCGTGGATCAGTTTATTGCTGCTGGTGAGTCAAAATGGAAACAGAGATCGGGTGTTGTTCTTTCCTTGCCTCATGGATATGACGGACAAGGTCCTGAACACTCTTCGGGAAGAATGGAGAGATATCTCCAGCTCTGTAATGAAGACCCAAGATACTTCCCTTCACCAGAGAAGTTGGACAGACAGCACCAGGACTGTAATATGCAGGTTGCGTACCCATCTACGCCTGCTTCGATTTTCCACTTGTTGAGAAGACAGATGCACCGTCAATTTAGAAAGCCATTGGTGATGTTTTTTTCCAAGTCGCTGCTTAGACACCCACTTGCGAGATCTCCACTTTCGGAGTTCCTTGGCGAATCCCATTTCCCTTGGATTATCGAAGATGTGGAACTTGGAAAGGCCATCAATGACAAGGAGGGTATCAAGAGAATTGTTCTCTGTAGTGGACAGGTATACACCGCTCTGCACAAGAGAAGACAGACCATCGAGGACAAGACCACTGCCGTCATTAAGATTGAGCAGCTGCATCCATTCCCATTTGCCCAGTTGAAGGAGGCACTGCAGTCATACCCAGCTCTTGAGGATCTTGTGTGGTGCCAGGAGGAGCCACTCAACATGGGTCCTTATAGCTTTGTTGCCCCAAGAATTATTACGACTTTGAACGAGGCTGGCTTAGATAACTTGACTTTGAGATACGCTGGCAGAGACCCATCTGCTTCTGTGGCTGCTGGAACCAAGTCCATGCACACCGCTGAAGAGGAGGCTTTCTTGGGCCAAGTGTTCCAGTAATTTGGACGCTTAATTTCTTATTGTTCTTTTGAGATTTGACAGTGGAGGTGGAGAGGGGGTAAGGCGTTATTTGTCCTCTCTTCTGCAATGCCTTACGATTCCTTTACAATTTTATATATTACATCAATCATAGTATTAAGCCACTGTATTGTACATGACATACCTATGCGAGTCTCGCAAAAGAACAGGGGTGTATTATTAGAGTATCGCAAGCAGGACGAGGATGACCACAAGGACAACGATGAGCACCGCAATACAGCAGTTTCCGCCGCGCTCGTTCGTGGCCAAAAACCTGTTGATTCGCTTCATCCCGTTGTTCACTATTTTGAAGTTGAGCCGGTCGATGTCCGAGTCTACCTCGCCGAGCAGCTCCTGGTGGTAGTCGAGTTCATCGCCAATGGTGACTGCCTGCTGGTGCAAGTTCTGGATGGATGTGGCGAGTTCGTTGGAGATGATGTCGTCCTGCTGCTGGATGACTTGCTGGTTGTACTGCTGGTTGAAGCCAGCCTCAGCCTCAGCGGCTGCCGCTGAGGCTGAGGCTGGAGCAGGGGCCGACGCTGGCGGCTGCGGGTCCGCAAACGGGTTGTCTGCGTAGTGGCCAGGGAGATTCGAGGACCTTATGAAGGTGTTGAAATCGGTCTTCAGTTGCTCGAGCTTCCTGCTTCTCTCAGACAGCTCGAACGTGTCGATCTCGGCAAAGGTGTCGTTCCCGTTGCCTGACTGGGCCCTTTTCTTGGCCTGGTATATGGCGTCCAGCGCGTTAGAGAGGTCGCCTATGATTTCTATGAGCTCTGTTTTTATGTTGTTGAACTCCAGGGAGTTGGGCGATGTCGACTGGAGCAGCTTGAGCTGCGCGAGGCCGTCCTCATACACCCCGTTGAAAGGGTCCATTGTCTGTGTGTGGGGACGGCGAGAGAGACTGAGAGGGAGAGACGTAGACACACAGTTGAAACGCGACAAAGATGGGGTGTTGTCGCCGCGGTCAGCGAGAGCAAGGGCACAGGCAAAAGTGGGTGCGTGAGTGGGTGTGCGCGTGGATGCGCACGTGAGTGGCGGGCGACGCAGCGAAGTGGGGCGAACAGATAGCGCGGAGTGTGTTCAGAGACGTGCCAGTTGCTGCGAAGCCGGGCAGCGGCGCTGAAGAACCAGCTTAAAGCCCATGTGCTGTGGAAAATGAAACTTCAACCAGAAATCCTCACCCAGGGAGGGGAGGAAAAATTGTCTCCAGTCCAGCAGGGGTGAAACTGATCTCTCCTTTGGCAGCCCCTCCCCCCACCCACTGTGTGCGCTGCCAATCGCAACTACAGGGTGGGGGAGGGGCCACAGGAAGGGGAAGAAGAGTCCGGCCCAGCACCTGCAGAGCTCAGCCTGCTCCACAACAGACGGCCGCTGTGCCTTCTGCGTCCCGCCTTCATTCCCGCTCCCGCTCTACACGATGCCTCCGCTCTGCGGCAACTTGCTGCCTGATCTCGACCGCAATCGAGCCTGCCTCAACCTGCTCATGAAGCTCAACCCCGCACAGCTCTGCGCCCTGCTTGCCGCCTACGGCCACCCAGGTGCAGACGTCAAGCTCATCGTGAAGGCAGGGAGCATAGAGGCCATCAAAGTGCGCGACACTCTCCACAGCCTCACCGCCTTTGGCGAGACAAACGTCGATCTGTACGGCACATTGAGCAGCGCCACACAGAGGACGACACCCAGTTACGCCAGCCTGGGCCCCGTGAATCTCAAAATCAGCATGCCAAACTTCAAGCCTCACGCAGTCGACTCGCAGGCGCTCGAGTCACTCGTGCTCCAGTTCCAGGTGCTCCGCTTCCTCTGTAGGCAGACAGGTGCGTCACTCTCTACACTCGCACGCCATTTCGGCACCGTGGACCCTGTCACACTCAAGCAGCATTACTCAGAGATCATCGATACAAAGTCGGGGAAAATGCGACCACAGTACCTTTGCATGGTCAACACAGACGCTATCCACGATCTAAACAACTACCTCGATGCTGTTGGGTACCCTCCCAATCACCCTATTCGTCTCATGATGTCCGGTGATACCTCCTCGCTTCCTTTTTCGTCTAATGGACCAGCCGCTAGTGCCAGTGCGCCAGATAGCACGCCGCATATCAACAAGTCTCCAATCAGTGCTGCTCCCATGCCCAGCGCAGCAGACAACTCAAACCAGGCCCTCACCATCGATTCAGCTTCTGACAGTTCACAGGATTCTGTCATGACCGATTTACGTGACACAAGAAGGGGCAAGAAGAGGAACTCGTCAGCAACGTCAATTGGCTCCCTGTCGAGCTCCTCCGGTTCCTCAACGATCACGAAACGCCCGAGATCCGCACCTTCAACTATTGTCGACGATGAATCTGCTGCCATTTTACCGTCCCATGCGCAGTCTGGGGTGTCTCATACTAGAATGAGCGACGCCGCCCCATTGGTGCGAGAGTTCCAGCAGCTGTACCCGGAATACTACAGGCTCTACCGCCAACTAGAGCAAAAGCCGGCACATCGTGAGTCCGGGATCAGAAAGCTGATTCGGCTCCATAACCAACTAGAGTCCATCAGACACGAAATCAATCTCATCTCCAAAGGAGCAGGGACATGAATATACAACTCTCTATAGTTCTCAAAACGAAAGACGTTTTTATATTGCAAAAAATTATAACAGGTTTCTCTCCACAAACTGGTCATGGAGAGCCTTTCCTAGTCTAGCAGGCGAAGGAACGACAGGCACGCCAGCTGCATTCAAAGCCTGGATCTTGGATGAGGCTGTACCCTTGCCGCCAGAGATCAAAGCTCCAGCGTGACCCATTCTTCTACCCGGAGGAGCAGTCACACCGGCAATGAATGAGGCAACTGGCTTAGGAGAGGCCCTTGTGGAGTTATGAGCCTTGAGGAATTCAGCGGCTTCTTCCTCAGCTTCTCCTCCAATCTCACCAATGATGATGATACCGTCTGTAGCAGGGTCATCCAAAAACAGAGTCAGGGCATCAATGAAGTTTGTACCAGGGCATGGATCACCACCCATTCCAATAACCAGGGACTGTCCTAGACCAACCTGAGTAGTCTGGTTAACAGCCTCGTACGTCAGGGTACCCGATCTTGAGACAATACCAATTCTACCTGGCATGTGGATCGACTGAGGCATAATACCAATCTTGCACTTGCCTGGGGCTATCACACCGGGACAATTAGGTCCCACAAGCCGGGTCTTGGATTGAGTTCTCAGCATCTGCGACACTCTCAGCATATCAGACTGAGGAATTCCCTCTGTGATGGCAACAACAAGGGGTATCTCGGCCTCCACAGCCTCCTCTATAGCCGCAGCGGCAATTGGTGGAGGAACAAAGATACCAGAAGCAGTAGCTCCTGTCTCCTTCATGGCTTCTGCCACAGTAGCAAACACCGGCTGACCGAGGTGCAACTGACCCGCTTTCTTCGGGTTGGTACCTCCGACGATTTGGGTGCCGTAGGCCAGAGCCTGCTCAGCATGGAAGGTTCCCTGCTTCCCCGTGAACCCCTGGAATATCACCTTTGTGTTCTCATTGATCTTGAGGTTCTTGATCGTGTCTGAGTAGTTGCCCAGCGCCCTGGTGGTGGAAAATGCTCTTCTCAACATGGTTGTTCACGTGAAAAGAAACGTACCGTTTTCTCTATATCTGGTGATCTCGGTACTCGTTGCTAAAACAGCAAATATTTGTACAGTACTATCCACAAGCACACGCTGGAAACAGGCTCCTATAGGCTGCGTTCTGTATGCTTATGTGACAACGGTTCAGTCAAAACGCACAAAACTTGCCAGCTCCGAAACGCCCAACTGTTCTTGGCCCCGCCGGCTGCGGGTTAGTTCAAATTAAATCTGCGGACAACTGTCAGGTCGGCCTGCTAAGATCCATCCCGTGCACGGGTGTTAGTGTCCCGGAGATTTTTTGCTTTTTTCCCCCTTCGTTGTCCTTCTTGGGCGGGGCATCTCGCTCGCAAGAGGCCCGCGCGCTGCCCAAAACGGCAATGGAGAATAACTCCCATGCCCGGGCAAAGGCAGGTGAGGAGGAGAAAGAAACTGCACCAATCTCCCACTCAGCCCCGGATGGGGCCGAACCTCTGCAAACGGGCACCACTCTATCAGGCGCGTTACCCGGCCTGATCGGCTCTCAGTAGTTGAACAGGCCTGTGTAGTTCAGAGCTCGGGCCCCCAAGAGGTCCCAGTGCCGCTCGCATATCCACAGTTCGTCCACAATCTTCAAACGTGCGAAGATCGACCCGCCCTTCCAGATCATCGACGACGGATCAATCTCCCTGGCATTCGGCAGAATGTCAATAGAGGTCATCCCAGAGCCTGATATCAGCGCACTAATTTCCGATATTTGCTGTTTGTTCAGCCTGAACGGCTCAGTTTTCGGCACGGCTGCGCTCTCAGCTGCATCAAACTCCGCCTTCCACTCGGCCACCAGCTTGAAACAATCGCCCAGTTTGCTCGACGCCAAAAGAGGAGACCGGCAGAGATGTAGTCTATCTAGTAGTATTGAATCCAACCCTTCAACCTTCGATCCTCCTCCCACAATTAGAATGTTAGAGTACAATCTCTCGACCCTCTGCTGGTCGCCAATAGAGGCAAAACTGATTGAATCAATTATCGCCTTGTCCAAAGGCGTCATGTTGACCCGTAACCCTGCCGTCTCTGACTGGGATCTATGTTTTTTAACAATCTCAGTGCAGCCGTCCTCCAGAATCTCACCCTCAAGGAGGACATGCTCAAATAGCTCACCAGCTCCCATGTCAGAAATCAGCTTCCCCGCCACCTCTGAAGTCTGGGCAGCAGATTCAGCAGATTCAGATGTGAGCCCATCAACGCGTCCATTGACTCCGAACAAACCGCGCGATAAACGCTTATTTGGAGAGAGTCTACCCAAGATGATGGCGTTTCCAGGAGCATCTGCTGCGGGTATATTCGTATCTCTAAAAATTTCAGGATAGAAGAGTCCCATAGGCGATACCATAACATCATCAAAGCTCTTGAACTCATATTTTTCAGTACGCTTTCCGGGAGACCGTTTCACAAACTTGAATAATTGAATAGCAACATTGACATCATTGAAAGTAACGTCTTCTTCTTTCAATTGATTTGCAAGCTTCCAGTCATGCAAGTTATTCAAGTTAATGTCTTTGTAGGGGAACTGCTGGGATAGCAGGTTCTTCAAGAAAAATCGAGTTATGTCATTAGATCCATAGGAAAGTTCCACAAGAGAATTTGGAAACAAAAAGCCCTCCTCGACACACGAAACCTTTGTAGAGTTAGCTCCAATATCCACCACGCATGCTGAACTTACGCCTGAACCAAAAGTAGCCGCAAGTCCTTCCTGCAATACAGCCACTTGATTGAAGCCGACTGTCTTGATGAGAAACCCCACTAGCTCCTCGACGTACATCTTGTCATAGATATTAGGGATAACGAAAATACAACTGAAACTGGAAATGACTTTCTTAGTGCTAAGCCCAAAATTATTGGACAAGACGTGAGATAATAAGAGGTGTATATCACCAAAAATCTCTTCCACTGAGTGATAGTTCAAGTCCTTGTGGTTGAGGCCTCCACATACAAAGGGAGACCGAATTGCCCATTTCGAGGGATCTTCCAGGCGGAAGACATCTTCTCCAACCACATAGTTTCCTTTCACATTACTAGCAGAAAGATACTCCACCTTATGGATGTCATTGTGGTCTGGAATGGTTTCTGGCTGAAATCTCTTGTTGAAATTAGAGCACATTTCATTGGAGTTGGGCAAGATCCTTCTTTTATAATACTTCATTCGTTCTTTGAAACTGGATGTTATCTCTTTCCGATGTTTTGCATAACTTTCGTCACCAATCGTGCAATCTCCATTATCATCTGTGGTCCGTTGAGGGTCTACCACCGTTTCATAGTTGATTGCAGTTGAAGATTTGTGTGCTATGAGGTTTGGAATGACGACGGGATCGACATCTGTCGCAAGTCCTACTCTGATATTGTAAGATCCAGGGTGGAAAACTATGGTACGTGATCCGAGCCTAATATCCTCATCATCTTCGTCGTCCTCGTTATCGTTATCGTTATCGTTGTCGTTGTCGTTGTCGTTTTCCTCTTCCATCTCTGAGTTGTTGTTGGAGTTCAAAGCTGAGCTGGCGTTGGATTTTAGCTTGCTGATAATATCTTGCGTTTGCTGCTTGCGTTCCAGCTCTGCCTGCTTCTTGGCCAATCGCTTTTCATTGATTCGCTCCTTCATCTCTCTGTTCATGACTGCCTGGTCATCCTTTTTCATGTAGTCTGTGTAGTAGTTCTTCTGGTTGATCAGTTGCACAGCAGGAATGGAACTGAATTTCATGTTGTTCTCCTGCTCGGTTCGCTTGATACCAAGCTCGTCGAGCTTGGTCTGGAGCTTCTCCATAGCCCTCAAACGCCCTTCCCGTCTCCGCTGAAGCACATGGGCCGGCACTTTTGAGGCGCCCCCTGCAACCGTCTGCCCGCTGGAGGGATCAGGGGTCTGTCTCTTGGACGGAGGCTCCGAGGCCTGAGCGGACTCCGTATCATAATCCATTTTCTCCTGTTCTCTCTTCACACGAGCGTCAGCTTCATTCTTCTCTGGCATCGTGTTGCTGTTGAGGTGACGTCGCCCAAGGTGGCCTTTTTGAACGGCCACTACAGAAGCTTGTTGGTTCAAGACTTTTTTTAACGCGAACGAGTAAGCTAGTGCCTTTGTAAGCTGTACGCTTCTGCCAAAAAAAGAAAAAGTACGGTCAAAGGCTCACAAAGATACTACGCTCCACTTTTGGCTACAACTGTACACCGAGAAAGATTCCATGGGTGGCAGCGAAAGGCGGCGAAGAGTGTGCGATTCTTGAAGAGGTGTGGAGCTCCTCAGCACTATACAGTCGAAACCAAAACCCAGTTCTATAGACATCCCTCGCTCTGGTTGAAAACACCCACGATGAACTTTTCTAACGATTGCCACCGCTTGCCGAGCGAGCAAACAAGGCACAGTATTAGAAAACCCAGTGATGTGACCATGAACAGCGAGAAGACCACAGTGTAGAGATAGAAGATCCCAAGGGTCAGTAGTATGCGTACGTTGTTTCCCCAGCTTGGAAACTCAAACATGATGATCTCACCAAACTTCATAATCAGCGAGCTGTTCTCCGAGCTCTCAGATGAACGACCAGCCCTGCGCGACTGGGTGAAGTCAATAAACTCAAAAGTATCCTGTAAAATGTCAAGCGAGAAAGAAGACAGATTGAGAACGTTCTTGACGAGCCTGATAAACACAATCGGGAACACCGCTATAGCTACGGAGTCCACAACCTTCATCCAGAAGGGACGATCATTCAGTGCGCGCGCCATCAATATCTCATCAGGCATCAGCCCCGCGTTCCCTCCTGCGCTGTCGAGGCCCGCATCATGCTCGACACCAACGTCTCGCAAAGCACCCGACCAACTGGTTCCGCGCCCAGCAGGGAACCTTATACGCAGTGAGCCGCTATCGTTTCTCTGGAGAAGCCCATTCGCGAGCTCGATCATCTCCTCTATGTTCACCTCTGGGATGCTTCGCTCGTCGCTTTCCAGCGAGGCGTCCCAGCTCTCATCGCCGGTATCGGATCCTTCATCGGAAGAGTCTTCCATATAGGTACGCTCGTTTGCGCTTATTCCTGTATCAAAGAAAGTTCGGCTCCGCAAACGCCGGGAGCTCCGCAGCAGCCGTACGTGCGACATGCTTTGCACTTCTGTGGTGGTACAGACACCAGGCCAACCCTATGCCCAGACGAAAGGAGAAGAGGCCTCTCCAATCCCTAAATACAACACCGGAGATTTATTTCTCACAGCAGCAGTTCTTCCCCTCGTCTCTCTAATCTGAGAACTTTGACAAACGACCTGCTTACGTCATGCACTTACCCGGCCTTCCGTGTAGCTTTCTTTTCTATGGACCCCTCCTTCCCCTCAATTTTTTTTGTTCCCGGTATGGTTGGTTGGTTTTTGAAAGGAGAAATAATCAAGTTCTTTTCAGAGAAACTGACTGGTGTACACAGAGCCCTGACCTTCAACGTCTGCAGGAAGTGATAGTGGCCACTGCCCAGAATAGAAAGATACAATGTCTGGAGGCCCTGTTCCAGTGTGGAAAAAGTACACCACGGGATCCAAGGGGATCTGGGAATTTGTGCGCAAGACCCTCACGCTAGTGCCTGAAAGATCGAGTGGTAACCCGTACGTCCCATACTACCGTGTGCCTGCGCCTGGCTCTAATCAGCCCGAGTACAAGGACCCAAGAACTCTGCCTGCCGCAGACATTGTGGAGAACTCGTACTCCAAGAGAGACAACCGCAGACTTCGCCCCCGCATTTCCACATTCACGCAGTCCAAAATTGGAGGTCTCCTCATGTACGGCAATGCTACAAACTCGAGACTGTTGAAGGGCAACGAGGGCGTCAAGCAGCTCACTGTTGTGGACTCCGAAGAGCTGAAACTTTCAGACGTGCTCGCCGCAGCCGACAAGAGCGTTATCGACGGCGAGCTCCTCGGTTCCGCTGGCGAGCCGGTCGTGGCTCCCAGCCTCAACAAGAAGCTGAAGCTACGCATAGTGGACGAGAGCGAGCACGGTATGCTGAGCAACGAGTATCCGGTGCGCGTCTTCACCGGCTGAACCAGCATGAGCATGGCATCTCGCTGCTATATTTATTACTCTCTAGAACCATATATATGTGCCAACACAGCTGCTGATTGACATGAACTTGTGCCGTAGGCTTTTGTAGCTTTCTTAGATTGGCTGCACAGGGTATCGCTGCTTACCTTTCTCGTTATCCACACAGGAAAAAGAGAGTCAGTGAAAAAAGCATCCAAAAAAATTTTAGTGCATCTTCAACTTCCCGGTGGATGATGCTGCTAGGAAGGGCGGTTCAGAGCTGACAGCAGAAGCATCAACCATGTCTGAGACAGAGGAAGAAAAGAGGTACATCTCTTACAATAACGTGCACCAGCTGTGCCAGGAGACAGCCGCCAAGATCAAACCGCTCAACATTGATGTGATCATCGCGATCGGCGGAGGAGGCTTCATCCCTGCAAGAATTCTGAGAACGTTCCTCAAAGAGCAGGGCAAGCCTAACCTCAAAATCTTTGCCATCATACTGTCCCTGTACGAGGACATCAACACCGTTTCGACCGACAGCGAAGCCGCAGGATCCACTGTGAAACGGGTCCAGTGGATCAACTACAAGGATGCGAATTTTGACCTCTGCAACAAACGGGTTCTTATCATCGACGAGGTCGACGACACCCGCACCACTTTACACTACGCCCTAGATGAGCTCAAGAAAGATGCTGCTAGACAGGCTGCTGCTGCCTCGCTTGCAGACCCAGGCACAGAGTTCTTTGTATTTGTGCTGCACAACAAAAATAAGCCAAAGAAGGCCGACCTGCCTCCTGAGGTTATGAACGGTACAAACTATATAGCGGCGCGGGAGTTTCCAGATTGTTGGATCGCATATCCATGGGAGAGCACCGACATCGTGAACCATCAGAAGATGGCACAGATCCAGGGATACGACATTTAGGGTATTTATTACTCTCCAAAGCTTTGGTGCCCGCTTGTAGATTATTTTATTAGTCATAATTAAGATTATAGCTAGAACTAGACCTTGTGGTACCTGTAATCCAGGACAGAGCGCAGTCCTTGCCCAAAAGGAACCCTGGCTTGCCATAAAAGTTCCTCGTTTTGATGATCGGGACATAGTCGGTTTCTCTCGAGTATCCAGCCTCTCAACACCACTAATGCCAGCCCCGCCGCAAAGTAACATAATCCTACAAATATAGCCGCATTCTGGTACAGATCAGGGGACTCGGTACCGCTTTTTTTGAGCGAAATTCCCAAAATTGGACTCAAAAATCCAAAGATTCCTATCGCAATCCAGGACAGTGCAAGTGCAATTCCCAGCTTACGTAGTCCGATGATTGAAGCCATCATAGAGGCCATTGTAATCCAAATGGTACCCATTATGGAGCCACAGAAAAGTGATAAGACAATAGCTGTTGCATAGTTGCGACAAGGAATCCACATACCTAGAGCCAATAGAGCGACTAGCCAGCTAACAATGATAGTAATGTTGATAGGGCCAAACATGTCACAAAGCTTTCCAACGCAAGGTCTGCCAAAAATAATCCCCATAGAGGTCATGGTAGATACTGTTGAAGCTTGTGAAGTGTTATAACCTAGCGACCGGGTGAAGTCTCCCAGATTGTACATTAAAACAACATAGCCGAACTGAGTAAACATCTCCCATAAAATCATACACCAGCACCCAAAATTAGTATAGATAACTTTATCGTAGATTTTGTGTATCGGCTTGATCGATTTGTGTCTTGACTTGAGCAGCACCATTGCTACAGCATTAAGCACAAGGCACATGATCGCTTGAGTTCTCAGTGACCACTTATAGCCATGCTTACTGAGTATGCCCTCCATCCCAATGTTGTATACTATCCCGCCAATTCCTGACCCTGCAGCGGTGATGCCAAGAGCGAGATTTCTTTTTCCATTTGGGCCGCTAGCGAACCACTGAGGAATCACATTGATGTTTGCAACCGCGATCCAAGCCAGCCCGAGTCCCTGAAGTACACCTTGTGTCAAAAATATTTGCCACAGCTTTGTAGCAAACGAGGCGAGAAGTACACCGACAAACTGGACCAGGATCCCCACTGCAATAGTCGGTTTTAGCCCCACTTTCCCCACAGAGTAATTGATCAAAGGCCCCGTGCTCAGGCCCACTCCAAAAGTGAGCCCTCCAACAATACCAAAGTCAATCTTCGTTGCTCCGTGAAAAATATCATCATTCAGGTACTCTTGCAAGTACAGCGAGTATGCGGAGTTAGCCCCCCACGTATTGAAATTAAAGATAGCACAACTGATGACAGCCGCAAGCCCCCATCCTCTAAACTTGTCAGGGATGTCGCGCTGCGAGGGTGCAAGCGGCTCATCCTCGGCCTTCTCTGTATCGAGCATCTGAGCTGTGGAATTGTCAGCCTCAGGTTCCTCTAGTTCAGTCTGTCTGACATCTTCCCTCTTCAACTTCAACAGACTTAAAGTCATGCTATCTCTTCAGCTTGGCAGCTTTTCTTCGCTCCGTCTCCTCCCCGCCGTCTCTTCAAAATTGTGTCACAATCACCGCAGAACATCCAGCGGCCGTGAAGAGACACTGATGCAGTCCACCTGTTCGCACTGGTAAAGGCAGAGACCCATGTGCTCAAGCTCGCTGAGAATTAACGGATTTCAATTATGACTGAATGGGAGGGCTTCAAAATTTCCAAGCCATTTTTTTTTCTCTAGCACAATACACCGAGCTTCAGATCAGCGGAACTCCCCGCGCTTCGCTATCATCCCAATTAGGCAGCCTGATTAATTAGTGGGGGGAGGGGGAATCGCAGTCTCTTCCTTTGATATCAGTGCATCTAGCAACATAAATGGGTAGAACATAGCGGGGGCAAGGACCGGAATCGCCAATAGAATGTTCAACAAGTTTTCCACTGTTTCTATTGACTCACGTGGTCATAGAGTAGAACAACAGCAGTTCCCGTGTCATGGTTAGGCGCGCACGCAGCAGGCAATTGCATCACAAGCCGCATGAAGTTTTGGTTTCCTACGCAAGATTTGGACCACTACCTCCAGGTATGCTGAACAGTCCTGGACTTTGCCTGCAAAGTAGTTAAACCTCAGTTACTTCTGCTTTTGTTTCATGCTACAATTACCGTAATCTAATTCAACGATGACATAAAAGATATCTTCAAGTAATGATCTCGGACAGTCGCGTGCGAGGCAAAGAATAAAGCAAGAAGTTGCACGAAGTATGAAAAAAGACACACATAAAAAGACAGCTCCAGGCTCTCAATGCAGCACATTTTAAGCTCAATATGCAATAAGGAAACTTGGAAGGGGGTAGTCGTCATAGCAAGTCTGAAGAAAACAATGGAAAACAAATATCTCAAATTAGCTCAGCAGTGGTGCCTCCACAAGAGATATAGGTTATTTCGTTGCTACTATATTCATCAAAGTTCGCATGGCTTCATGAATGACTCCTGTTCTGACACCGCCAAAGTATCTAATAATCTCATTTAAAATTGGAAGCGGGTCATTTTGGTGATCCTTAATATTTTGGGGAGACTGTCGTGAAAATGCAAGCAGAAATTTCGCAGAAGCAACCCGCACCTGCTTATCTTCGTAACTGGGTTGTTCTATAATATTTCCCTGGCCGAGCTTCAGCTCTCTGACAGTATGGCATGAATTATCTGCGGCATTGTCACCCTTACTTTCTAGAATAGGTGAATGCACAAATTTGTGGAAGCTCGCCAAAACAAGAGAAGCAATATACAAACACCAATGGTAATGAAAAGTTCCATCAGCCTCCCAATCTTCTAGATTTATGTAGCCTTCCACAAATATTTGCCCTGCGTGCCAAGCAGCATCGGAAGACTTGCTTGTTTGTGTAGCCCAGAGTTGTAGGCTGCTTGTTGCAAATTCTAGATTACCAGCAGATGTACGTCGCTCAAAGATTCTGTCAGCTCCTGCATAAATTAGCAGGTTAGAAACATTAGTCCACAGAAGGATATGACCACAGTGATAGAGCGCTAAATTTGTGGTAACATACTGTAGCAGATATTTCAAGAAATCTGGCTCAGAGGATATCGTTCGAGATGTGAAATAAAAGCGATCCAACTCATCTCTCCAGCAATTAAATGCCTTCTCCATCTTGATCTTCCATCTGGAGGAGTCAACATTTGAATCAAGAGATGATTGTTCACGTCTCGCCATATCCCAGGAAATACTAAGAAGCCCGTGAATAATCATGACCCTGGAAAGCGGATTAACAAGAGGGATATCACTAGCGCAATTAAGGAATTTCTTTAAGGTGGTCAAAAAATAAGCAGGCGGTGCCTCGTAATGCATTGCCTCAAACCATTCTGCAGCAGTGGGGGCCATCCATGAGTAAATTTTTGATGGTAAATGCATTCGGCATTCAAATGCAGATAGACATTGAGTCTGCCCCAGCAATGTGGCCCGTTGAACATCCCAAAGAAAGATGTAAAGTGCAAGTCTTTTTTTAGACTCTGCCATAACCCATCCTTTCCAAGCTTCCTCGCAATTCTCTTTTCGGATGGATTCCACAGATGGCGTAGTTGTAGCTAAATAATCTGATTTTTTGAGAAGGTGTATCACAACATCGTGGAATAAATTGGACATGGAATGCTGTTTGACCCCGGCTCTATATCTTCCAAATGCTTGAACTAAAACCATCGACTGAAAAACCCATAAATGGTCTGATATATAGCTCGAACTGAAGATAATATCTCTCAGTGAATCATGAATTTCGACAGCAACTTTATGAGCAGCCGGAGTATCATAACTGGCTCCAAATAAAAGAATGGCAGTGAGAAGTATTCTATCCGCGCCCTCTGGCTCGAAGGTTGCTGAATGAATAAGCGGATATGAGATGTTAACTTTGCGAAAAAATAGCCTTAAGAACTCTTGCAAGTTCTTCAACTCAAAAAATCCAATGCTTTCTGCAAATACCAACGTATCAGGCTTTGTCGCCAAAACCGTATGCAGAAACTGGACAACGCTGACGTGCGTGTCATCGTCAATTAATGGCAGTATTTCATGAATTTCCCCCACCGATTCAAAATGGTACTTGGCTCCCGCAGTCGGGTCCATCAACTTATTTATCCGTACTTCGGAATTTTCGTTAGCGTTCAAGGGCAGATGTAGGCGATCAACACCGCTTTCTCCCAGATGAATTACATCATCAAAAATCCAAGTATAATCTCTTATTGTCGTGAATGGACTACCAAAGTCGGGTAATAGCTCGCAGCTAGATTCGTGGAAATCAGTAGCCACCAAACTGGGTAGGCTCGTCGGCGCGGAAAGTTCCGTGGGGGAGCATTCAGTTTCATATGGAATATTATTCTGTGCTGGCGCAATGTTGTTATCTATTCTTGGCATATCTTTTTCTGGATTATAAAAAGTGCTAGAGTGGGACATTTCATTTATAGATCCACCACCATTTCTGAGTGTAATGCTTTCGATGGATATCTTTGTTGTCTCTTTCTGCAGCTGATTCACCCCCTCAGAACTTTCAGGTTCAATCGAATTACTGCAAGAGACGCCGGTTGATGCATCCTGCAATGTACCATATAATCTCTTTCGATCCCTCCTTATATATCCCGTTTCCTGACTCCAGCGCTTCTTTCTCACGTTCAGCTGACCCATGCCATCACCTCCCGCTTCACGATCTTTCTTCAAATGTCGCTCAAGATGGCGTTCTAAACCAATGTTAATCTCATTGACCTACAGAGTCAATCATGAAATTTTACTTACCCAGAAGATCCCTTCTGGAAAAAGAAGCTGAGCATCGGGGGCACTGGAACTTTTCACAGCTATGGTTTGCCATATGGCGCTTCAAATGATCCTTCCGCTTGAATGACTTCTGACATATTGGACAGACGTACATCATTGGCCCACGGAGTTAATCGACAGGACTCGTACAAATCATTGAAGGATAGTGTGTTTTGCAATCTCTCATTTCCCACTAAAACCAACTTTCGTACGGCAATAATATTCCATCTAGTGCTATCTTTTGCACACAAGGAAATCTACTAATACAAGCGTTACGTAAGCGGAGATACGGCATAGCCAAAGTTGATAGTGTGTAACATACGCGTGGGCAGGTGAAGAGCTCCTTTTGTCTTTTTTTTTTTGGACTCGGCTATGATTATAAATTGTGCCAAGCGCCCCTCAGTCATTTGGCTTGTACTAGTTTCAAGTATGGGCATCCCTGACTCCCATCCATCATGCCCATTACGTATACCCAGTATTTTGTATAGGAGTGCTTAGATATGTTTCCCCAGCGCAGCGATAGTGGGGACGCGCTGCAATCACTCTTTACAGGTTCTTGGGTTTCACACGTCTCTACTGCTACTCACTCCTTCCACCCCCCCATCCCCACTCAAGAGATTTCTTGAGTGGGGATGATTTTCCAGTTTAGGGCTGAGGTCAAAGCACCCCTGCGATAAGCGCAACTTTCTTTAGTCAACAAAGAGATTTATGTTCCAGGACCAACCTAGGAGTTTCTGCATAATTTAAAAGGAAGGCAAAAGCATTCAACGCTAGAAGGCGTCTACTCCATAACTGTGTCTTCAAGGAATTAATTCCATCATTATAAAAGCAACCATGGGTAAAAAGAGTAAGTGAAGACTACTATAGGGCTGCCTATTAGTCACCAACTGCTA
This sequence comes from Ogataea maris, assembly GCA_030557505.1. Lineage (NCBI taxonomy): Eukaryota > Fungi > Ascomycota > Pichiomycetes > Pichiales > Pichiaceae > Ogataea > Ogataea maris. The sequence goes on from JAKTPG010000024.1 coordinate 110,091, forward strand.
CTAACACGTCAAATCAGGAGTTATATGTTGCTATGGAATAGACATTGACGCAGTCAGTGGATGGCTTGGCTCCTACGGTGGAGAGGATTCAGCCAGCGATATTTCTAGGGGCCTATTTGCTGGTCACGTTGGTATCCCTAGAATGTTGAAGATGTTACAGAAATATGATATTAAGGCAACCTGGTTCTGTCCAGGACACTCACTTGAGACATTTCCAGAGGAGTGTAAAATGATTCGTGATGCCGGCCATGAGTTTGGCTTGCATGGATATTCTCATGAAAATCCATCTGATATGTCCCTGGAACAGCAGCGTGATGTATTGGACAAGAGTTTCAGGCTTTTGACAGAGTTCACTGGGATCCTTCCTAAAGGGCACGTTGCTCCCTGGTGGGAAACTTCAGTTGAGGGAGTCAATATGCTCATGGATTACGGGATAGAATACGACCATTCTATGTCACACCATGACTGTCAGTGCTATTGGTTTAGATCTGGTGACACCTGGACCAAAATTGACTACTCAAAGAAAGCAGAGGAGTGGATGAAGCCACTAGTTAGAGGGAACGACACCGGTATAGTGGAGATTCCAGGGAACTGGTACATTGATGACCTCCCACCAATGATGTTCATTAAAGCCAACCCAGATTCTTATGGATGGGCTAATCCTCGCGACATAGAGGACATCTGGAGAGATCATTTTGACTACTTCTATAGGGAGTATGACGAGTTTGTATTTCCAATAACCTGTCATCCAGACGTCTCAGGCCGTCCTCACGCCCTGCTTATGCATGAGAGGCTAATAGAACATATCAGCAAGCACGCGGGAGTTGAGTGGATGACCATGTATGAGGTTAACAAGGATTTCCGAGCTCGGAATGAAGTGCCAGAAGGAGCACCAGTCCCAAAGTCTGAAGCAGAGGTTCTAAAGTCTCTCAATATCAGTCTACCAAAGAAATAGAAGTGTGGTTATGTCTATAAGCATATAAGTTATTTGACTATATGAAACTAACTAGTTTCTGTTGAGCAATGTTCACATGAAATTATCCAAAAATACTTTTCCAAAAATTTTGTAGCATGATATTGCCTCATTATGGCATGAATGGTCATCTTCAGAAGTCAATGAGGAACTCATGAAAAAGAGCGTTTTTCCCTCTATCAACTATTCATGATTTGGCTTAAGATGATTTGTAAAAACTGTGATACATGGATCAACAGAAACTGTGTCAAGATTATCATTGAAGGAGAATTCTAGAGATTGTATGATAAAAATAAAGAGAACAATATTCCAACAATACCTGGTCAACCAAGAGCTCCTACTGAAAGCCATGCACTCTACACAGCATGCAGTGAGTGACTTTATATGTAGAAAAACTAAACTGAGATTAAAATTCAAGATTTAGAGTTTGGAAGCTCCGAGGGTACGCTGTGGGTTCTTTCTCACGAGAATTTTAAGTTCCTGAGGTTTTCCTTCCATTCTTGGAGAGCTTCCATTGTCCACATTATTAATGATCTTTTCTTCCCAAGACCACATCTTTTTTAAGACTGGATCAAGATCACCCGTGAGGTAGTCGACAATTTTGTCACCAATGATTGGAACAAACTTCCAGGCATGGGCAGACCCACCAGTTGTCACCAGGACATTTTCAAGTTTCGGATGCATATCAATAATAAAGTTGGCCGAAGGTGTCTGAGTCAACCAACACAGCTTTGTTCTATCAAAAGGTCTGTTTGCAAGAGGTGGCATTATCTCTTTTAAATTTTCTCTCAATGCTTTTTCTGCCTCTAGAGGGATCCAATCTTTTGGATGCGACATGGTTGTCCGTGGATATGAAATTTGCACCTTATCGTTTTTCAAGGGATTAGGATTGGATACAAGCTTCGTGTTTCTATAACCTGCTGATCTTCTAAGACACTTTACCTCACCATTGTAAGGTGGGAAAATGTTAATTCCGGTGGACAGGTTGGTTGTTATAGGCATGTCCTTCCACTGCAACTCTTCCTCTTTGGTTAACTTGAACCAAGCAACTTCTATTGCTGATGAAAAGCTAACATCTTCAAGATCAACAAGTTTGCAACTCCATGCTCCTGCGGCAACCACAATCAGATCTGCTTCAAGTTTCAAATTGTCGACAAACTTGACACCAGTTGCCTTACAAGTGCCTTTCTTATAAACCAATTCTTCCACTTCCTTGAAAATAAAATTTATAGATGGGTACTTCTTGCATCTTTTATAGTATGCTTCTATGCTCTTCTCAGCATCTATAAATCCATTGCAATAGTTTGTGTACCCCTGGCGCCATTTCCGATTATCCTTCCCTCTAGCGGTCTTAGGTGCTTGTCCATGAATGCGCTTGAACACTTCATCTGGCGACTTATATTCTTTGAGCTTCTCTGGAAAGTTTTCTGTCGCCTTTTGAGCAGAGACCTTTCCATCTATCCATATTTTTCCCCATTTGTCATTCTTTCCATCATATACAAACGACATCCCATTTTCATGAAAAAATGGCGAAATTTCGGGATCATTCCTAATTAATTCCATCGCCTCAGACGCCAGTGCATAATAGATCGGATTCTTGTAGTCTACCCTTATACATCTAGTGGTATCAACGCTACTGGAATCAGGAACTGGAGGCTCGTAGCGGTCCACGACAGTGACGCTAGTTGCAGGGAATCTCTTTGCCAGAGCAATTGCTGTGGAAAGACCGAAGACTCCCGCCCCAACAATTATAATTCTTTTTGGAGGTTCCATAACTGTACTGCTCTAGTGCGCTACTTTGCCCTATTCAATAATTCACTGAAAACGACTCTACTACGTACGCTATTGGCAAACTGTTCGATATATATTCTCATTTAGATATATCGGGTATCATGCGATTCAGCCGTCCCGATATGAAAAATACACAAACGATGTAGCGGTAGAATTTCCTATATTGGAAATATCACCGCAAGATACGAAAACGAACCTGTTCCGGAGGTGGAAGAAAGCTTGGCGCCCCAAAAAAAAACGCGACTCAACTTTTATCTCGCGCCTTGCGAACAGATATTAGCGGGGCATCTTGAAAAATCAGCCACAGATACCGTCATCATACTGAACTCTTCCGGATTCGAAAAGTTTGAAATAATAAACTCTCATAGTTTCGCAGCTCCGCGTGAAGGGGAGAAGTGTTGTCCGAATTCCAAGTCGTACTGAGACGCGAGTTCTTGTTTATTGTAGTTTCTAGGAGTGTCAAGCCCCTCTCTAAGTCCATTCGGATCCTTTTCCTTTCCGGAAAGAGTTCTCCACTTGAAAAGATTTGTGTAGAAGTTGCTCTGCCCTTCAATTTTGTTAACCAAAAACTGGCCCAATACAGGAAGCATTTTGAATGCGTGTCCTGAACCACCACAAGCCACAAAAAGACCTTTTTTGCCTGGCACAAAGTCATATATGTAATCGTTGTCGATAGTATCAGTGTACCAAAGAAGTCTGCTCTCATATTGCAATTTTGCAGCATAAAGATCTGGGAAAAATTTCTTGAGCCACTGATCGATCTGCTTTATGATGTGGCGTGTCAATGTGGTGGTAGGAGGGTCGCCATTTGAAGTCTTTGGTATAGATACAACCCTACCATCTTTCATGGATACAGGATTGACGTACTTTGTTTGCCGTACGATTATTTTCATGTAGCCTTCCGGTTCCATTAAAGGAAACATGAACATTCCTGCCATGTAGTCTTTTTCTCTTGAATGGCCGGTTTTCCATCCAAAAATTGGGAAGTGTCTGGAGCAGTACTTTGCACGCAAGTCTTTTCTTTCTTCAGGTATTTTGAAAATAACCACGTTTCCAGAAGCTGCCTCATTCATGCCGTCAAGTTCTGGGACTAGTAAAGTAGACCAAGGACCACAGCTAATAACTACCAACTCAGATCTGTGAATTTTGCCATCCTTTGTGGCAATTCCGCGAACAGCAGTTGTATCTTGACAATCGTAAACAAAATGATCAAATGTGCCCTGCTTACCGCCAAGGACAAATTTAACACCCATTTGAGTACAAAGATACTTGGCATATTGGCAGGCTCTTGAAGCGTATAATATACCTGAGGTTGTGTCAAGTGATCCCTCCAGAGTTGGAACTTGATCTATGAGACTCAAGGCAACGTCCATTTTTTCTCCGAGTCCAGCAGCATTAGCTCTTTTAATGTCAGCTGGATCTCTTATGTCATATCTGAGGGGAAGTAGACCTTCCTTTTGATAATTATCTCTGCTGGCTTGTTCCTCCCAGCCTAAAGAGTCGTCAAGCCTTAGCATACCACATAGCTCTAAGATACGAAGTGCAGTGTACTTTTTGGCCTCTTCTTCAGGGACGGTTTCGATATCCCTGTCCCATTGCTGCCATATTTTGAAAGCTTGAAAAGCCAAATCTTGATAATGCTTTTTCTCCGCGTACTGGGCCCTGAAGATTTTGTTTATATCCCCTGAAGCCGTGTCTGCACCTTTGAGTAATGTGTAGTTGTTGGCATCAAAATCGAGTCTATCAAATACTGTTACATTCTTGTAACCATTTTGAGCCAGGTGCAAGGCATTGGATAAACCAAACACTCCTGCACCTACAATGATAATAGGTGAATTCTTCTCGAAAGACATTTTGTTAAACTGGTGTATTTTATTGAAGCCTCTAAATTGGTTGAAACACCAAGATACTCTATAAGCTATACAGCTTTATTAAATAGTCAGCTAGCTATATATATACATATATATATGTGTGTGTGCTCCAAATTACATTTTAGGATAAGACAACAAAATTTATCTAAATCTTGCCTCTCCTCCTCACCTGGGAATTCAAAATGAGCGGATTAAGGATTTTTCCTCTTGTCCTGATTAGACAGTCTTCCGCGAATTATTCTTGCGGGTAATCGTGAATCATGAAATTTCTTTCGGAGCTTTTTCTGCATTTGAAGATTCTTAAAGTTGCTCCTGCATTGTGAGCCAGCATCATATGCTAGTTTTTATCGTTTGCAGGTCCTAAAAGGGATATCTGCCCGACATTTATGATCTATGCGGGGATTCCGTAATGCCTCCACTTGTTGTAGATGTAGCATTCATCAACTTTGCTATTCGGTTGATAAGAGAGTACAATCAACTCTTGTACTCTAGGTGATATCAAAGGTTCCAAGCATATAAAGTAGTTTTTGCCCGTTTTTCATTTAATCTTGATAACTAATTTACAGAATTCTTCTGGTACCTTTTAGTGCTGCGATCGCCAAATTTCCTGTCAGTCAGCTGGTCAAAATGCATCCGATGAACACAGAAAAGATCGAGGCCGTCGATGTGACTAAAGTCTTATCGGCAGAAGAACTTGCAGATGTGGATCAAGGATTTGGATATGCCCTTCAAACTGAGGGGCTGGAACTGGATCCCGAATTTGAAAAAAAATTAGTAAGAAAAATTGATCTTCTCATTCTGCCAATGATGTGTGCCTTAATGTCTGTTCAACTGATGGATAAGTCAACGAACTCTTATGCATCCATTACTGGATTGCGTACAGATCTTGATATGGACACCAGAACATATTCTTGGGTCGGAAGCTCGTTCTATCTTGGTTACTTGTTTTTTTCATATCCAGCAAACATGCTTCTTCAGAGATTTCCCCTTTCGAAAACTCTGGGATGTGCAGTTCTTGCCTGGGGTATTGTGATCTGTTGCCACGGTGCTACACAATCTAGTTCCACATTTCTTCTTTGCAGAACCCTTCTCGGAGTTTTTGAATCTTTCATGGACCCAGCCTATATGATTATGACATCTCAATGGTACAGAAAAGAGGAACAATACAGAAGATGTGGTTACTGGTTAGGATTCCAAGGTTTTGGTACTCTTTTAGGATCCGTAATTGCCTATGGCTTTTATGTTCATGAAGATGCATACAGCTTAGCCCCATGGAGATTGTTGTATATTGTGACAGGAGTTATTACCATCTTTTTGGGGATAATATCCATTATTCATATCCCAGATATTCCGGTCAAGGCATGGTTTTTGAACGAAAAGGAAAAACAGTACGTCGTGGAAAGAATCAGAGACAATAAGACAGGATTTGGTAATCAACATTTCAAGCTGAGTCAATTGAAGGAAGCCGCGGGCGACATCACAACTTATTTGTTTTTCTTCTATATGTTCGGATATGGTATTCCAAATGGATCAATTGGAAATTTCAGTTCCATTCTATTAAAAGAACAGTTTGGTTTCAGCACCGGCCAGTCACTGCTAATGAATCTTGTTGGCAGTGGTATGGATATAATATTCCCCTTGACATTTGCATATGTCAACTTCTACATTATTCCAAGTCGACTAATTGTCTGCTTTATCATTAACTCGCTTATCTTTACAGGTCTGTGCATGCTAGCATTTGCCCCATCAAAAGCCCCAAAAATGGTTGGATTCTATCTTACGTATCTAACGACTGCAAGCTGGGCTTGTATGAGTTCTGTTGTTTCTTCCAATGTTGCAGGGCATACTAAAAAGATTACCGCGAATACAGTTTTCCTTATTGGATTCTGTGTTGGTAACATTATTGGTCCTCAAGCTTTCATTGGTTCAGAAGAACCAGTTTACATTACTGCAAAGAGAACAATGGTTGGAACTTACGTTATTTCTGCAGTTGTTCCTGCCATCCTTTTTTTCATCTACACCCGTAGAAACAAAAAGAAGGATCAGGAGAACCTTGAAAACAACGGCAAAGATTCCGCTTTGGCCTTTGGTGATATCACCGACAAGAAGAATCCCTCTTTCAGATATTGTATTTGAACATTGCTCAGCAATATTCATCTACATTTTTGTTAAATACTTCAGGTTTTTTTCGTACATTCAAATTTATTCTAACATGACAAAGTAATGGATACTTCTTTTATTTCGAGCAGTAATTTCCAGTCCACAAAAACACCACCGTTGGGATTAAGCTCCCAGACATATTGAAGAACGCAAAGAATAGTCTCGATTTGTCGCTTTTTGGTAATTTCAAAAAGTTCTTTTAGTCTCAAGGCGTAGACTTCTCTGTTTGTTGTAGACACCAGATCCACCCCCAAAAGGAAAAGAGGTAGAGTATAAAGAACTTTTGAACCTGTATCTGGACATTTTTGGTATCCAGAAACCAGAAACTCAAAGTCTCTTAGAAGCTTCTTAACGACTGTAATAGTTTTCGGCGACACTGAGATAGATCGATGAACAGCTTGGTATAGATATAACAAGGAGGCTCTGGAAAGTAATTTTAGGGCACAGTTATCTAATGTCGATGGTTGGCTTTCGTAAAAGCAGCACAGAGTCATGATGTCACGCTCTAAAATGTCTGCCTCTTGTAAGATCCTTTCCATAATAGGATCTATAATGTCATCGTAATCCAAAGATGTACTATCTCTGTTTGAATTTCCAACGGTTGAAATAGCAATCATGCTTTGTAATTGGGTTATTTTTCCATAATTTTCCATATTGGCCTTGAGAGTTCTGAAACCCAGGTGAACTGAATAGCTCAAGTTATCAAAAAACTCTATATCGTTCCTAGTATTCAGCAATACCATGAAATCATCCATTCCTAATCTATAATTCGCTGCCTCTAACTGATTGGATACAACCGACATACCTATGCACAGATGAGGGACGAGTAACTTGCACAAGCACAATCCTGTTACGGTGTTGCACATGTTTGGTATTCCGCCTCTTAAGGAAATCATCTGCTGCAGTAAATTCAGCAACTTCGAGTAAAGACTAGTTTTGGACCCTTTTATCGTTTCTATTGTGAGAAGAAACAAAACACTTATAATGGAGTGGTCGCAACATACGGAAGACAAAAAGTTCAATCTATGTTGCATTTCAGTCAAGACATGAGCATGCAGCTCTTCTATTTTTTGGAGGTTCTGGGGGCTCAAAATGTGCCTCCTGTTACTGCTTGCTTTCAGCATCATATGGTAGAAGGAGAGCACCAATGCGCACTTTAAAACTGTGACATTTCCATAGATTAATGGGTAACAAACACGAAGAAAGCTCACTGATAACAATCTGGGATTATTTTCTTCGCCAACTTGGCAGTTTTCACCCTCTCTGCAAATTTCTTTAAAGTAGTTAAAAAGTATGTCGGTAAATCTTTTACCCATAAACTTAGGTAGATTCGTGAAATGTATAGATTTTCCCTTTAACGAAAGTGCTGCATCCTGTACAAATAAAACATTTTTAAAGTGCTCTGGTCTCACCTCCAAATCAATGTTCTCTAAAGACTCGGTTTTCGTACATGTTTCAGTTTCTTCGCAATCAGGGACATGTGGACACGTGGAATTTGGCAACAGTGTATTCTTATCAGCTGCAATGTCTAAAATTCTTAAATAGTCTCTTTCGAATGAAATATTAGATGCCCTCTCATCTACTAATGTCACCCTTGATGAAGAAAGCAAATAATTAGATATTGAAAACTCGGGACTAAAAACGCTATCTGAGTTGTAAACCTTGATCTTTTCGATACTTTCCTGCATCATAGGAATATTTCCTTCAAAAACATTTGAAGATGGTATATGAACGATTGGAAACGTTATACTTGAAATATTGCAACATTTTTCTTGCAGCCTTTTAGTTATCAACAGTGACAAAATATCCAGATTTGGTGGAGATAGCTCATTTTTAAAGAAATGCTCTTGAATATAAGATACCTGCTTCCGAGGTTCGGGGGAATAACTAACAATTTTGCTATCAACATATAGACACTCAAACCCGTGTCTTTTACAGAACCCGCAAGTTGGCCTCTGAGCATCGCACTTTTTTCTTTATTGAATAGATATAAGCGTCAGAATTCATGATCCAAGTGTCTCCGAAATACTGGTACTTACTTTCGTGATTGGCAGCGTAAACATGCTTTACTGGTTTTCTTGCGACTGTGGAACTCAACTATTGATGCCATGTCAATAATAGATATGCCGCTGTAGCGATACAAGAGAAGGGACAAACCAAAGAGCTACCATTAGTTGTCAGAGCATGTTTCTGATTTTGCAAGATATAATAAACCCAAGAAAATCGCAATGTGCGGCAGTACACTACCATTGGTGTACGCTTTCCCCGTATTAACCGGATCCCAACAGATAAGATCTCAAAAAGGAAATTTTGTTATGAGGGCGCCGCTCGAAAAAAAACTCCAGAAAATTGCCTCCTCGACATACTGATAGGCAGTGATCTTCCGATACATTAGCCTAGATAAAAGCAGAGTAGAGGTCAAAAGGCTTGGCATGCGCCTGGAGGTTTTTTTGCGGGCGGACAAAAGGAAATCGGAGATTTTGCAACTAGAGAAAGCCAAAACAGTGATCCATGTTGTACCAGTCAGAGCCTTATGGAGTAACAGTATAACAGCGCGTTCTACATTGTCAGTTCCAGTGTCGATGCACTCTTCTGGTCTTTGGATCTTTCTGAAGTAATTCGGAGTTAGAACGAGTATAATTCTATTAAGTGACAGAATATGATAAGTTCAGTCAACGGGATATTATAATTTCTAATGATGTCTAGCTCTCTTTACCATCTTCCACCAGAATAATTCCATTTTCCGCGGCGCGGCGCTTTTCCTGGCGTTTGTAAAAGTACAGAACAACAAAGGTCCACACTGACAGACAAAATGCACTGCAAGCAGTAAAGCTGAATCCCTTCAGATATCTTGGTTCCTCAACCGTCTTCCAGACAAGAACTGAAATCCATGCTGTGGAAGTTTGGGCCAAAATGTTCATTGTCACCAGAACAACAGCACGGTATTGAGGGTCGTGACGACAAATATCGTTCATCCAAGAATAGAGAACGGGAGCCATTGCCCATCCAGTATATTGGAGCATAAAGGCAAACCATTTTGCTCCCTCAGGCACGTACCAAACCGCAAGAATAATGTTTCCAGTCATATTGAGAATTTGCGACAAAACAATTGCTTGCCATCTGGAATGGAATAAATCTGCATAGCAACCAGTCAGAATTAGCCAAAGAATTCCAACAGCTGGAGTTGCAGCACTGAGCTGATTTATTTTTCCCACACTATATCTCTGCAAAGATTTGATCCAAAGCAAATATGCTCCTGAAGTTCCGTTGTTGTTGTTCCAGCAAAAAATGTTCCACAGTGACAGCACGTAAATATGCCATGAAGTGAGGATTTTTTTCCAAATCTTTTTGTCGAAGAAGGATCTGTCAACAGGTACAGAATATGCCGTCTTGTTGTCCTGAAGTCTCTTTTTAGCCAGAACAATTTCTTTATCTGTAAGAAAGAGAGAATAACACTTTTCTGGTGTTCCTGGAAGCACATAAAATCCGATTATTCCAACAGCAAACGAAATGATAGCATCAATGATGAACATCCATCTCCAACCCTCTAGACCATTGACCGTGTCAAGAGAATCATACACAGCAGCCTGCAGAAGACCTGAGGTCAACACTCCCAGGTATTGTCCAATGTAGTAGACCATCGAGCGACGGACAATTTCATCAACCTTGTACCAACTGCCAAAAAGATATTGATATGCCAAATAGCATGGAGCCTCAAAAACACCAACAAAGAATCTCATAGCCTGGAGATGGGATACACTGTTAGCCTTATAGGAACCCAGGGTGAAGAGACTCCAGCAGATATCCAGAGTGGGTAGAACGTAATTCAATGGAGCCTGGTACAACACATACATGAACGGAATCTGGAACACAATTGTACCCACAGTGAAGACAGCCTGTGTATGTACCAGGTCGTTTCCTTTAAAGCCAAGCGACTCTTCCATTCCACTGACATACGCATTATTAAGATTTGTTTGGTCAAGGTACTTGACCCAGTAGGCCATCATAGAGTAGAAGCAAAGCAGTATGTCCAGCTTCAGGATCAGCTTTCTTTCTGCTGGAGTGTCAGTTTCGTTGAACCAGTGATACCATTTGTGATGACTTCTCTTTTGGCTGGAATGTCTATACTCGTATTCGTCAAAGAACTTCCACCATTTTCTCTCTGAAACGTTTCTATATTCAAGGGTGTAATCAGCGACGCCATCGCTCTCGTCCGACTTTGTCGGCACGGCGAACTCTGATTCCAGCTCTATCAGCAGAGCCGGATCCACAGTTCTTCTGACTGGAAGAAATCCCCATTTCAACCGTTTTAAAGGGTCGGTAACGAGGGAGCTCAACGTCATGGCGCTTTTCTTTGTGAGGTCGGTCGATGGGATTCGGGAGCTTGACCGTAGCTGAACCAACGTATATGAGAATACCAGGCGGGGTCTGGAGTATGAGCTAGTCGAACAACTCGTCAGGGATAGGGGACTGTGTTTTTTTTTTATGTTGATCACAACCATTTTTCAACTCCTTCTTACGCTTTGTTCGGGATCTCGAATTTTTTTTTTTAGCCAATTATTGCACCATCGCATGTGCGGTAGACCTTGCAGAATGAACAAAAAAAAACGGAAAAAAAATTTCAAATAGGACAGAGGGACTCTCCGAGCCGCCGAGCGACACAGCTTTCTGCGGCTTGGATTCTCCCAACGGTGCCACACTAATTGCCACAGTGCCACATTCAGCAAATATTGAAAAGGTGATGCGGCGCACATGTGGGGACATGAAGGGAGGTGCGAGTGGGACAGCATCTCACCGAACGGCGACCAAGTGCTGAAACAAGGGTGCCCCGCTCCAGCGTTCACGGGCTTGGTTGATCATGTAGGTTTGTCTACTCAGAACAAGCAGTGTGCTCCAATGTGTTGGTTTCTTTCACATGCATTGAGAAAACCTGTTCCCCATTAAGAAATATTTGTCAGTTCTTTCTTTGTGCGCGTGTGGGTGAATGTTTTTTCTCTTGATGGTGGTGAAAACTTTACACATATCAGGAGTCCGGCTGTATACATTCCATAAATCACGATATGTCAGTGAGCTTGAGGGTCGAGGCGAAAACTTCTGAAAACCCCCGAACTAGAGCTGAAATGGTGGTCACTAATTAAACCCGTTCCCGATTTCCGTAGTCGTGTCATACAAGATCCTTGGCGACGTGTAGAACATCATTCATAATCATCACAGTGTAAAGCACACCTTTGTAAACCTTTATCGTGCTCTCGATCCCGTTTTTTGTCAGTATCTCATGATAAAGCTCTGCCTCTGTTCTCAAAACACTACACTTCGCAGCTGCAATAAACGCGGAAGACACGTGCTTCAAACTCCCGTGCGCCATTATTGCTGCAAAGTTTCCACCCGCAGAGGAGCCAGCCACACAGACTTTCGAGTTGTCAATGCAGAGCTTTGATGCCTCATTCATCACATAGAAAGCAGTCTCAAAGGCGTCCTCTACAGCGGCGGGCTAGAGGTCTTCGTGTGCTGATCAGTAATCAATGGTGATAACAGTACAGCATTCTAGTTCAGCAATATGAGTGAAACATGAGTTCTCTGGGCTGATGCTTCTAAGAACTTGGCCACCACAATGGTACCGCGCAACACAGGGTCATCCTTCTTTTGGAGCCTCTCCTTTTGGATCAAATACGCGAGCCAATATGGGCTTTTCGAATTCTGTATACCTTTTAAAAATATCGATGTCATAGGTTTTAGACATCGCTTTGAGTGCCGCCTGCCTCGGAGTTACATTCCCACCCGTTTCCCTCTGCGCAACTGGCAACTTGTGTGTTTCGAGTATGTCAGGTCTACAGGAAAGCTTTTCCTGAAACAAATTCACATTTTTTTCGGGATCAAACTTGTGGATCAATGATGGATCAATGACTCCTCTACTTTCAACGGCAGCAAAAGCGTCAAGTTGCCTTGTATTAATCACTCACTGCTTACTGAGACTAAACCACCTCGGCCCTTCAACAGCATTTTTCAACCAGTCGTGAGAAGCCTGCTTTTTTGTTATCTAAAAACTGGTGGGCGGAGCGCACTTTTTGGCACAGTGTGAATGCAGAATGAGTTTGAGGGGGATGATCATTATCGGGTGTAAGGAGGGATAGGAGATATAGCTTATAAAAATATCCGGCCAACCAAAATAAGAAATCCTATAATGTTCTGAAGCCAAGAGGCTGAACCGTTGGAAGTAGCCAATATTGTGTGAGCAGAGAGTCAAGTACAATTTCAACAATGCCATATCCAGCAGAATTGACTCCATGTGCAGACAAAAATGCTCTTCTAGAAACGTACAAGGGGAAGTTTATAGGTGATGTACCTGTTCCAGGGTTTGTTGTCAACAGAGCAGTTTTTGAAAGAAACTGCACTAGAATGTTGAAAACCACAAAAAGTCTAGGGGTTGATTTTCGCGCACACGTGAAGACACACAAAACAGTTGAAGGAACTCTATTGCAGTTGGGTAACGCGGAATTAGGAACCGACAAGATTGTTGTTTCCACTCTTATGGAAGCATGGGGTCTTGTATCTCTAATGGAAACCGGACAGATAAAAGACGTTTTGTTTAGTTTGCCTGTGGTCAAAAGCAGGCTTGATGAGCTCTTTGATTTGAGCAATCATGTGACGCACTTACGCTTGATGGTGGATCATCCAACTCAACTAGATTTTTTAAGTGAGTACAGCAAACAGAAAAAGATATCAAAAAAGTGGTCCGTTTTTGTGAAAGTCAATATGGGAAGTGACAGAGCAGGCTTGAAGCTTGCGGAGGTTGAATCATTTTTCCATAAGCTTCTTGCTGCAGATATTAAAGAATTTGTTTCAATGTACGGAATTTATTGTCATGCCGGTCACTCATATGCGGCAAAGACAGATGACGAAGCAGGAAAGTTTCTTGCGGAAGAAATAAAGCACGCCAATGAGGCATGCAAAAAAGCGTTAAGCATTGATCCTTCTTTAGCGTTACAGCTCTCAATTGGCGCAACCCCGACTGCCCATGCATTTACTAACTTTGATTTTTCAAAGCTAGAAAAGTTGTATGGAAACTTAGAATTGCATGCAGGGAACTATCCCTTTTGCGATCTTCAACAATTAGCAACAAACTGCATTGGAAAGGGAGATATTGCATGTAAATTAATTGCCGAAGTCGTCTCGTCATACCCAGGAAGAGGCTCTACCATGCCTGGTGAGCATTTAATTAGTTGCGGTGTTTTGGCTTTGGGAAGAGAGTATGGGCCTACTCCAGGGTTCGGAGGAGTTGTTCACCCAGTTGGATACGAAAACTGGGTTGTAGGAAGGCTAAGTCAGGAACATGGTATTCTAGTACCCAAAGATAGTTCTAGACCAACGGAGCTGATTCCGTTGGGTACAAAGTTGCATATTGTGCCACAGCATAGCTGTATCACTGCTGCAGCTTTCCCATGGTTTTACATTGTTGAAGATGGTGATATAATTGTAGATATTTGGGTCCCATTTAGAGGCTGGTAAAGCAACTGTTTTAAATATTTAAATCATCAATACCGAATCGTAAGAGGGGAACTACAACAAAATACTGCACAGTCTACAAGGCAATCTGGGTCAATCTAAATTAATAAGCTATTCTTCTAGCTTAGTATATAATAGGAAACAAAACATCAAGCTGCTTTTATCTTACAGGCTTCCCTTATATAGATAATCACTTAGGTCCATCATTATGAATCTTCAATCTTGCAAAGGGCTTCAAAGCTTGGTAAGGATTGTTCCCAAATAAAAACGTCCATTTCAAAGGAGGTCTAAACCGTCGTCTTTCCTAGACCATATTTGTACTCCAACGCATATTTTAAACCTAAAAGATTTCTTCTTGTTGTCATCTCATTTATTCTTGTAACTGGTTCTTGAAGCGTGCAAGCATTTGAATGATTACCAGCGTTAAATAGTCTTTGAATCTCCACCAACACTTGGGAAATACATTAGACAGTCCATCAATGCTCCATTGACCCCAACTAAAAGAGTGCCAGAATGAAGGTCTGACCAATTGCACGAAGTGGAAAAAAATTATGTTTTTAGAGCTCTTCACTTTGCCCCAACATGATATATAAAGGAAAGTCGAAGTTGGTCAGTTTGCATCCAACATTACTGTGTGTGCCTATTTGGATAAATGAATCTAGTGATAGATCAATGTCAGTTTGAGCTCCCAGGAAGTTATAAATTACCATTAAAAGTTTTGATTTATTTGCAAGCTCATTGAAGCAATCAATAACCCCTCTCTGAGATGTAGAATGGCTTCTCTCACAACCCCTTCTTCATCAAAGAAAATGAATCCAAAATTTAATTGCATTTTATTAAAGAAGCCCAATTTTAAATGCAATCTATATCTAATATGCGACTTCTGATCCCTTCTAAAATATGAGTAAATCAATGGCACTGCTCACAGTGAAAAAAGGAGAAAATGGTCTCAAGCGAAGCTTATCAAGCTGTGGTCAATATCTATAAAATAGTCGTCACTTACGGCCCGGTTCAAGGCTAAAAAGAACCTATGTATTTAAATAATATATTTTTTTTAATCTTCGCGCTGATGATCATATCTTAGAACAGCTTCTAGTAACACCTTGAATCCTGTCTCTATATCTTCTGGATTTGTATATTCCTTTGGATTGTGACTTATACCATCTTTACTTGGCACAAATATCATAGCTGTGGGCACAACATTGTTAGTCACGCAAGAATCATGATTAGCCCCACTAATCATCCTATTAGTTTTTAATTCACCGACACAATCTCTAGCTGAGTCTGATATAATTTGTACCATATTCTTATCAAAAACTACTGCCGGCGTATGCATAGTGCGATTGATAGTGCATTTTAACTTTTTACCGCTTCCACAACTGTTATCCGCAACCGAGGATACAAGGGCCTCGAGTTCTTTTTCCATCGTGGCCAACGCTTCATCGGTCTTATGGCGAATATCCACAGTAAGCTTTGTCTCTCCTGCAATGACATTGACAACAGATGGTGTAAGGGACATAGAAGCAACTGTTGATAGACCGTCGTACTTTCTGGCAATTTCATGCACCCCAGTAATTACCTTTGATGCAGCCAATAGAGTGTCCTGTCTGTAATCAAACGGAGTCGTTCCCGTATGCTGGTCTCTTCCTTCAATTGTGATATCAATCCAGGAGAGAGCCTGCACGCCCGTTACAATACCTATTGTTTTTCCGATATTCTCCAATATAGGGCCTTGTTCGATATGCATTTCAAAGTGGCATTTGATAGGGTTAGTTTTATAGCTGCATGCGACGTCACCCATATAACCAATTCTTTTCAGTTCATCTTCCACAGTTATGGAAGCGTCATGAATATCAGTCAGTTTGTAAACTCTTTCAGCTGGCATATCTCCTGACCACACTGAAGACGCCATTGTATAAATAGGAAACCTTGCACCTTCCTCATTGCACCAATTGACCAGTGTGATTGGGTAGTTAGGAACATAGTTGTTAGCTTTTAATGTTCTTAAAATTTGAAGTCCAGACAAAACTCCATAAATTCCATCATAGCGGCCACCAGTGGGCTGTGTGTCTAAATGTGATCCAATGGCCGTGGCCAAACCGTTATTGTTTTTACCAGGATATGTTGCAAAAATGTTTCCCAATTTATCCACTTTGACGCTGCATCCCAAAGACTTTACCTCTGCCACAAACCAATCTTTCACTTCCTTATCGAAGTCGGAGAGAGCTAGTCTGCAAACCCCAGTTTCGGTAGGATGGCTTCCCCATACGCCCTTGGCCCCAAATTTCTCAGCCGTGTAATGAATCGTGTTGAGAAGCTCTCCTTCAGATATTTTTAAGCCGTCAGACAACATTGTTTGTCTCTTTTTTTTGATCTTTATTAAACCAATCAAGCTAGTATCTGGTCACCAAACACACCCAGAATCCTTGAATTGGAAAGAGAAATGAGGCGGGGGTCATGTTAAATTTATGTCGTCTCTTTTCTGGGCTGCCTCAAATCAAATTAAAGTTAATTCAATAATTTTAACTGATTTCCAAAAAAGGCATTTTTTCTCGCGTGAGATGCGCCCACTCTTAAAGCCTGGACGTTTGTTATCTTCGAAAAAGCGGATCTCGGAATAAAACCTCTGGCACCAAAACAAAAAAGGCAGAACCCAGATATCACGGCGCTTACGTATTCAAGGACAAAATCTGACTGTCCGACAACTGTGTCTCAAGTGCCACAGTGAAGAGATGTCTTTGGACAAAGGGATTGCGCATTCGCTTTTGATTTGCTTGAAACCGGGCAAAATTGGTTTGAGTTCCGCTCAAAGCAATCTCTCTGTAGATAATATCGAAGCTACTCTCCGGATTGGAACACACAAGCTGGGAATAACTCTTTTAGGGTTGTTACATTTTGCTTCTTTTTCCCCTTGCTACTACAGCAGTAATTGTAAAGAATTAATTATTTAAATCCTAAAGCATTTTCTCACACAGCAGAATAAGAAGATCTTAGCTTACCATAGTTGGGATTATGCCAAGCATAATCATTCCATTTTGGACAAAATGGCCTTTTGCTTGTCTCTCTTAATCTAAAAGCTTCAAAGGATTTTAAAGTTTAAGGATGCTTTCAGCAAGTGGTCTAAAAACAGGTTTTCAGTCCACCTCAGAATGAATGGAACACGAGATATTCAAAAAACAAAGCGCCATCTGTATAAAGAACACCGGACCCTCGAAAAAAAAAAACCACACATTAAGGTTCTCCCTGAGTCACTCAGCAAGAGAGAGGGAAGATCACTGGTGACACTTCAACTAACGTCCTTATTTATCCAATTCACAAGGTCAATTCAAGAAAAGACTCTTTAAATCTATTGTGGCCTTTTAGGGGAATTTCTAGATATGGCTGCAACAATAATTTACTAAGTGTATTGTTTCTGGACACGACTTTACATAAATACCTTTTACTACAAGTTAATGAATGAACTGTTCAGATAATACCGATTACAGAACTGATTTCAAGACGAATCAGTTCTCTCTTTTGAAGAGATTCAAACTCAACATCTTTTTCTGCTTGGCCTTGTATAAAATTGTTTACTTAGTATGACGAATTCATAAAAACCAAATTTGGAGAAGTGCCGACATTCTTTAAAATCAACGCCTACACTGCAATATCTGTAGTATCGAAAGTCCAATGAATCCAGCAGGCACTTTTCAAGCTTGCGTAGACTTAGATTATGGCCTATCTTTGTATTGGTCATTATATGTCCTCAGGGAACCTTAGTGGCTAAAATTATTTCTGTTTTCCGTTGGATTCACCGTTTGTGTGCCCTATACTTAGAGGTCTCTCCGGAGATGGGTTGAGGATACCGGTGGCATCAACGAGCTTCACGGTCGGGTTTATTGTGAGTCCAAAACCTGGTTTGTCCAGCTGTTTGACATCCAAATAACCTTTTGTTGGAACAATCTCATCCAAGAATAGCCCTCCAAATACAGGAAGTACACTCGATGAGTCAGGTGAATTCGCAAGGTATTCCTGGAATGGTGTGTTTGATTGAGATGCAACAAAGTGGTAGGAGTATGCGCCGGAGGCATGTGGCACAACAGGTATGTCATAAGCTGCCGCCTGTGCTGAAATTTTTAGAAGTTCAGTCATACCTCCAACCCACATGACGTCAGGTTGTAGAATATCAACATTGCGACCTTCAATTAGTTTTCTGAAACCATATTTGGAGTACTCATGTTCTCCAGTGGTGAATTTCATAGCAGGGAATGCGCGCTTCAATAAAGCAAAACCATCAAAGTCATCTGGATGTAAAACTTCCTCCCACCAGTTGATATTTAAATCCTGAGTAGCCTTCACTAAATCAATGGTGTAAGGAACATTCAATGACATGTAACAGTCCACCATCAAAGGGAAGTCAGGTCCGGATGCCTCGCGATGCTGTCTTAAGAATTCAACATTCTTTCTTAAGCCCTCAAAACCATCGTCGGGACCAAATGGAAGTGCAACCTTACCACCCCAAAAACCCATCTCCTTTGCAGCCTTAGGGTTGCAGCCAGTACAGTAAAAGTTAATTTTTTCCTTTGTTGCACCCCCAATCATTTTGTAAACAGGTTCTCCTCTAATTTTTCCCAGCAAATCCCAAAGAGCCAAGTCCACAACAGATATCACTGCCAGCGTAATTCCCTTTCTGCCGTAATACATAGATGCTCTGAAAAGCTTGTCCCAGATGATGTTGTAGTTTCTAGGATCTTCCCCAATCATGAATCTTTCAAAATGATTTTGGATCAACCAGCAAGCAATTGGCCCTCCAAATCCGGTGGCAAATCCCTTCGTCCCGTCTGTTGCCTCAATTTCCACAAAGAATGAACCGAGGACATTGATTCCCCAACTTGTTCTTGAAGCCTTGTATTCCGGAAATTTGGACATAGGGTTTGAAATATAGCTGTCTACTAGCCAATGACCCGCTTTCACATTGTGGTAGTCACCACCAACCCCCTTTTCTTCAAAAAGGTAGGTCTTAATAGCTTTGATTTTAGGGAACTGGTTTGTCATCTTCTGCAACGTCAATGGTAGTTACCGTAGACTAAGTAAAACCAATGTTTTGAGCTGAGGCCTATTATTCTTGTAGAACAATTCAACAGTTTATATGTAAAGGAGTAGCTGACCCGAAGATTCCCTTGGCGCGCACTCACGGAAAAAAAATAGCATGACCTTATACCCCACTGGATCAATCTCGGCTCAATGAATTTCCGAGTGAAATTTTCAAAGTATCTCCGTTCTTCCGAGCAGTTAATGACGTAAGCATGATGGTGTCAGGCGGCTTTTTTTGTCAAAATTTCACTGATTCCGGGGTTGGTTGATGGAGAGGTTATACGAGATCTACAGCTATGTATATGCCAGCACTACAGCATCTGCTTCAAGTTAAAAGATGAAAGCCAAGATATGCTTTTAAAAGAAGTTGCTATGAGTTTCAAAGCCTGAAATTCGCACCAGGTAATGGTAATTTTTTTAATACGTATCTCCCTCAGTATGCCCGAGGTTTTCGTTATCAAAGTAGTTGAACAAGTTTTCAAAGCCAAAGGAACTTGCATCAAATTGAAATACTTCTAGAAGCTTCATTTCATGTTGGTCCCTCTCATTCGTATTGCTGATCAGCTCGCCTTCGGCTCCGCCTATGTTTTCGTTGGTTTGCGTCGCATGGCTCAATTTTTGCTTTTGGCTAGATTGCCTGAACCGTTTGCTGAGAATAAGAGATAGTAAATGGGTGTTTATTCTCATATCGGCGATCGCCCGAGAAGGGTCCATTTGCTCGTCGTCATCGTTCTCACTAAAACTTTGAGAGGTATCCACATGATCATTGAAGCCCAGATTAATGATTTGACGAAGAATCTTATCATACTTGTGAGCAGCGGGCCAGAACTTTCCTATTGAATAAAGAATTCCACAAAACAGGCTCAATTTAACGTTCAGATCAGTGCTGTCAATTGGACTTCTAAATGTATGATTGAATAAAGTATCTGCAATTAAAACCCTCGCACATACCCAGATGAAAAAGGAATAATGCGGTCCAAAATTCTCAATTATGTCTATGTTGGTCTCTTCCTCTCTTTCGGCAACCTGTCTGGCAAGGTTGGCAACACAGTCAACAGAATTCAGGCAAATATTTCGCGATTGCTCCGAGTGTCTAAAAGCCGTCGATTCTTGATGGGGATATCCATAAGCGCTATGCATTTTGATAAGAGCGATATGATAGGCCGCGTGAAGTAGAACAACGCTAGGAACTTCACTCTCAGGTATGTCACTGATATTCACCGTTTGAGTTCCTATGAGTAACTGGTATTTGTATGGAAGGCGTTCTACCCATGCATCAATTTCGGTTTCCAATATATGGAACTGCACAAACCATTCTCCAACCTTCCCCTTGTCACTTATTTCTCTAGGAAGACAAATAAACTCATGAACTTTGCGCATGATAATTATGATCTCAATGTAATAACTAAATGCATCAAAAGGCTCACTATTAAAATCTCGTGCCGGAGGAGTATCTTTGGGCCTAGCAGATGCCAGATTACACCACAAGCTCGTACTGTGGGGAATTGCGTACATGATTTCGGAATTGGGTATACTCAAAGGAGCTCCAGATGCAAATGAACTCAGTACATCTAGAATAGCCACACCCCATCCTATGCGAATTCTGCTTTGTGCTTCTATCCAATCATCAGGCTCATTTAATAGCTTCGCTCTCTTGGTTCTAATAACCGTTTTTTCATATTTATTATCGTCCAATTTCTGATGCAAATTCAATGGAGTGAACTTATTGTCAGTGAGGTTGAGGTGGATAGCCCCTATTGCCGCCATTCCCAGGATGGACCACGTTTCTGATCCACTTGACTTGCCGAACGAACGAAATGCCAGAAGCGATAGTGCTTGCAGCTGTGAAATTGATGATACATTGTAGCATTCCAATATGATTTTTGTTTTACAGGTATGTGAGAGAGCCTCCAATTGAGACGTGGTCATTTTCAGCCCATCATCTTCACGGATGTAGTGTAAAGCGTTCACTATTATTCCATATAAAACAATAGGTGGTTTGTGAAAAGTTTGAGTTTCATTCAGTTGAAATCTTTTAAGATCAGTGAGATATGTCTCGAGTAATGTCTGCGTATCGCCGGGGTGTATTATGGGGAAAATGGGAAAAACCTTCTGGAAAAAGATCTGTATCAACTTCTGAACAATAGATATACTCGGAAGTTCGCTTGTGAGTCGATGTGCAGCCTCAACGTCCCCTTTTCCGCCGCCCGCAAGTAGCGAGGGATCTTGCTCTCGCGAGGCTGAATAAGAATTTATAATCGAAGAAACAGGAACTGTGGATGTAGGAGCAGTATTCTGATTGTTGCTGTTCAGTTTGCCTTCAGTTTTACTGCTTAACAACAACAGTTCATCGTTCAGTACACGAAACTTCTCTTGTAGCAATCTATTTTGGTCCTCCAGATTAGATATACGTTTCAAGACATCTCTGCCATAACCAGGTTTAAGACCGGGACGTTTGACCATTGAATAATTACATTCTAGGCCATTCTTGGCGCAAAATGAGCAGACCTTTTTGGAATCACATCTTAGCTTCCTGGCTCTGCAGGCATCGCATGACTTCGATAACTTCATACGCTCCTCTTGAGAGTTTTGACAGTCCATTTGGCGTGTGTCTCATGCTTTTTGCGGAGAAATAAACCTCCTTCACCTTTTTCCTGAAGTTCGGAAAGTTGATTAAAGTTCAGCCGAAGAGTCTTTCGAGTTTTGTAAAGAACAATTCACTTCTCCGCAAAAAAATTGTGACCGTCGGAAAATTAATGACTTACCCCTCAGACCGGAGAATGCACAGCCTAGCGGGACACCATCTTTAATTCTTTTTAAGCCCCACCACACTCGTCCCGTAGATGGATTTGAAGCGAAGTGGATGTCAACAACTATCAAAGAGATAGATAGAGAGAGAGAAAGACTTCCAGAACATCTATAGTAAGGATCTTTGCTCAAGTTATCAATCAAATCGAAAGCAATGCTACCTCCAGAAGCAGGGATATACACCCCAGTACCAACCTTCTTCAAAGAAGACCTGTACACTATTGACTATGACACACAAATCCAGCATGCAAAATTTTTGAAAGAAAATGGCATCACTGGGCTAGTTCTGATGGGAAGTACCGGAGAGGCAGCTCACTTGACAAGAGCTGAAAGGCACTCTGTTATTAGTGCCATCCATGAGGCTCTCCCTGATTTCCCAATTTTGGCAGGAGTAGCTCAGAATTCATTTGCCGAAACTTTAGAAGAACTCGAGTCAGTCAAGAAAGCTGGTGCATCATATGGACTGGTCCTTAGCTCGAGTTACTTTGGTCCATCAATTAAACAGGATGGTATTGTAGATTACTACACAGCCGTTGCCGACAAGTCTCCACTACCAATAATGGTTTATGTGTACCCAGGGGTTACAAACAATATTGTCGTAGAACCAACAACTGTTGTGAAGCTATCAGAGCATCCGAAAATTGTCGGAGCCAAATTGTCATACGGAGACGTATCACATCATACATTGATTGCCTCTAATCCCGACGTGACCAAAAACAACTTTTCGACTTTTACGGGACTGGGCCAAATCTTGTTGCCAGTATTGATGGTCGGATGCAAAGGGACTGTTGACGCCCTCTCGGGTGCATTCCCAAAAATATACGTTAAAATATTTGATCTTGTAAGAGAGAAGAAATACGAGGAGGCCGCGAAATATCAGTACATCGCCACCAGGGGAGAAGAACTGGTTGTCAGATTTGGAATTGTTGGAATCAAGAGAATGATTCAACTTCAAGGCTTTGGGGCCACGCCTCTTGGAAGAATGCCTCTGAATAAAGACATTGACGTGAAGGCTTGGGAGCAGTTTCAGGAAAATATCGATGATATAGTACTGGCTCACAAAGCGTTATAGATACATTAATCGTTATCTCTAAATTTGTGTCTTAGCCCAACTTGTTACCGTGGTCATGCCATAAAATATTATTAAATTTTGAAGCTTGCGTATTTTTTCGCGTCTGTATTCTTGGCATGACATGCTCCTTTTACTAAAATATGAATGGTTGTCATGCTGCATGGTGGGGAGGGGTTCTCAATAGCAGCTGCGGAAATATTGGCCATGGGACATATTGTTCCGGCAGTTCAAGCCAAGAAAACTATGAAAAGATGACGGAAGTTCCAAAAACCGTGGTTGTAAGCGACTGAGAAGCAGGAAGTGCGTGCCCAGCAGCAACATACGCCATCTATTTTGGATCGCAATAGTAAGAACCAACCCTAATTATGTGAATTTCTTCAATTTCGCCAGTGAACCAATCGGATATACTTTTGAAGTCTTTCAAATACACAGTACCATACTGTGGAGAACATCAGTTGATGTGGAAAACTGTATGACGTAAAAGTAGAATGCCTCGCGTTTTACACCAAAATAGTATTAGTCAGTGACCCTCATCTGGGACACGGCACATCTTTTTCCCAGACGTCAGTGCCGCACCCTGTCAGAAGGGTCTCCTCCTTGCAGGTTCTTGGATGCGGGGCAATTTCGGTGACTTTAATTTTTCCACCCCGCATTTTAGTTTTGAGAAAACTTGCATTCAACTAGGTGAATATAAAGACAGGCGATATTCATAAATAGACCGTTTCGCATGAAGACTCGACATGAATGCTACTGCTGGTAGCACTGTGATTTGTCGTTTGAACAAGAAAAATCGTCATGGTTTTGAAATCTCAAAAGCTACCCTACAGGGGACAAACGCTTCGGTTCCTGGTAACGTTCTGCTCTTGTACCGGGTTTCTTCTATTGGGGTATGATCAGGGCCTAATGTCCACAATTGTGGGCGCAAATAACCGTTTTGGCCAGGATTTCAACCATCCAGATGATGACGCTCAAGGACTATTGTCATCAGTTTACGATCTTGGATGTTGCCTGGGTTCTATTCTGTGCTTTATGGTCGGAGAGAAGGCGGGACGTCGTTGGATGATGGTCACAGGCGGCTCAATCATGATTGTGGGAACCATCATATTAGCTTCTTCATTTACAAGAGCTCAATTCTATGTGGGAAGAATTGTCACAGGTGTTGGAAATGGCTTCAATTCTTCCACAATTCCAGTGTATCAAGCTGAGTGTGCATTAGCAGGAAACAGAGGAAGAATGCTCACCTTTCAGGCAGTCGTTACAATTGCAGGTGTTGTGATAGCATACTGGGTTGGATATGGATGCTCTTTTACAGACAGTCCAGTTCAATGGAGATTTCCATGCTCTCTTCAAGGTCTATTTGCAATCTCATTAGTTTTTGAGGTTTTTTCAGGTATCTTACCCGAAACGCCAAGATGGCTGGTAACCAAAGGCAGATTTAATGAAGCTCAACAAGTTCTGGCCGCCATTTTTGACGAGGATTTTGATTCAGATATTGTAGTCAAAGAAATTGAAGATATCAAACAAACAGTTGCTAAAGAAGATGAAGGCGGAGAGTTTCACTTTTCTGAATTGTTTGAAACTGGGGAAAGTGCAAACCTAAGACGTCTCATTTTAAGTTGTGGAGTCATGATTATGCAACAGTTTACTGGGTCTAACATGATTAATTATTATGCTCCCACTGTTTATGAAAATGCAATGAATTTAAGCAGAAATACGGCCTTGATTCTTGCAGGATGTTGTGAAATTGTATATTTGGCCGGGTCACTCATCCCTGTGTGGGCTATTGACAAGTACGGACGAAGAACAATGTTATTTATCTCTTCAGGCGGACTAGTTGTTTGCTTTATTCTAGTGTCTGCTTTGCTAGCCCATGGATCATATGCCTCATCAGTGGCGGCAAGTGCTTTTGTATTTGTTTATCAGTTGTTCATGGGTATTGGCTGGCTCAACGTCTGGTTTTTCCCAGCTGAACTGAACGGTACCAGACTACGTTCAAGAGTACAGGCTATAGCCTCTTTCATTAACTGGCTTTCTGTCTTTGCGGTTGTCCAGATCACACCAAAGGCAATCAACAACATTTCCTGGAAAACGTTTGTTATCTTTGCAATTCTAAATGCGGTGTGGGTTCCAATTGTATACTGCTTCTATCCTGAGACTAAAGGACTTGAGTTGGAAGACATCGATCATCTCTTCGACCGAGGGGGGCTGACTGGTGGAGTATTTACCACTCGTGGACACCCAATAAGACCAGGAGAAAGAAAGAGAGACATGGAAAATTCAGGATTGATTATTGAAGAAAAAGCACGCTCAAGCTTTTCGGAGATCAGCTAAAAATCATGGTTTACAATCACTTCTTTTTTCACAGGTATAATCATAATTATGCCTTTGTGTATAATGACCGTTATTGATACTGCTGGCAAGTGTTGATCATTATGTGCTGCCTCAAATAAACAGAAATATTATGAAGATGAAGCTGGGTATCTATATATATATATCAGCAAATTTTGTATTAAATAAGACAAATATGGAGCAAAAAAACAAAATTGAGCATATGTCAATTATCAGTAAGTAATAAAAACGTGAGCCTCAAAGTTTGAACTTCGCGCAGATGATCTAGTAACTGATCTTGATTTGCTACATAAGGACGTAGTGAGAAAGTGCATGAACAAATGTCGGTATCTAACAACCCATCGTTAAAGGCTTCGTCAATACAAGGCATGTGAATAGAACACAATTGAATACTATCTCTATACGTTGGCCTATAAATTGTGCTTTCAGGGAAACTAAACTTTTCGTGGAACAAAATGAATGCAATCGGCGCAGTTCTCGGCGCAGTTCTCTATTGCAAATTGACAAATAGTCCACCGTCAACAAGTATCTGGGCGCCAGTAACATAGCCAGATAGATCGCTAGCAAGGAAGACTGCAGGACCTGCTAAATCACTTGGCACACCCAATCTTCCTAATGGTATTCTGCCTTCCATATATTCCCTTTTCGCTTCATCCTTCAAATCCTCATCATTAAGTTGGGTCCTTATTGTACCTGGTAAAAGAGCATTGCACCTGATGCCATGCTTTCCTAGAGCACAGGCCGTAGACTGCATCAAAGAAAGAATAGCAGATTTAGTAGGCGTGTAGTGAGCCTGAAGCCCACCCCCCACTAGAGCACTGATGGACGAAATTCCAATTATAGAACCTCCCTTTCCCTGCTTGATCATTTGAGTCGCAGCTGCTTGGGTGGCGAAAAATGCCCCGTCAAGGTTGATATTCACAGTCTTTTTATAGAGCTCGTAGCTAATGTCTGTAAACTCACAAAACTGACAAACTCCGGCATTGGAGACAAACACATTAAGTTCTCCAAAGTTCTCTGACGTCTTCTTTATGAAGTCTGCGGAGGTTGACGGATCAGAGATATCCCCCGGAACAGCAAGCAAGTCTGGAATTTCGACCCTCAACTGATCAACTAAGTGCTCTTGCCCTTTGAGATAGTTTATTGCCACCTTTGCCCCTTGCCCGGCCATTCCTAGAGCAATTGCTCTACCGATGCCTGTGGCCGCACCGGTGATCGCTACTACCTTTCCCTCAAGAAGCATTTGAGTGTGTGCTGTAGATCACAAATTTTCCAAAGGATTAATCTCTGTGTAGTTAAAGAACACTTAGCAGTTGCCAAGTTTATCACTTATTTAAAGAATGCCCCTCCATCAATATTCTCGGAAAAATGTTCTTGCGCTTGCCGTCCTTTCCACCGAGCCTTGAGAAAACCATAGTGGGGAATATTTACACCGGAAACTTTATTTTTGCACTACTATTAGCTGTAATTAAAAAAGCTGATCGATGGAGTTGGAACATAGCGATCAAACACATAATAAACAGAGACGAGGACACCAGACCCTCCGCAATCTGCCAAAAATGCAGCACCAGTATGAGTTGGTAGATGCACATGTCCATCTTTACGATTCTTCTTGTTTTACCTCCCTGCGCTGGCTTACCCCGGATTCCCCAATTTACGCAGATCACGATGCGAAGGCCTATTTAGCACAAAATATTAAAAACATTGACCCCAAATTCCAATTCAAGGGTCTGGTGTACATTGAGTCAGATGTCAAGACAGATCTTGAAAAGGGAGATACGACTTTGGCATTAGAGGAATACCGTTTTGTCATGAACCAAAGTACTATTAGCCCTAATACAATATTATGTATTATCCCATGGGGGCCCCTTCCCGCGGGAGCCCAAAAATTGGAAGAATACATGAGCTGTCTGCAAAACACAAAAGAATCAGATGGAAGAATGATGGTTAAGGGTCTGAGGTATCTGCTACAGGACAAGCCCGATGGTGTCATGCTTGATGACCAGTTTTCAGAATCTCTCAATTGGATGGCCTCTCACTCATTAGTGTTCGATTTGGGCATTGATTTTCATCGTCGTGGCAAGGCTCAGTACAAGGAAGTGGGCCTCCTGTTGCAAAAGTGTAGCGGTTTAACGTGTATAATCAATCATTTTGGAAAGCCTGACTTGACAGAAGGGTTGCCATCAGATGCTTTCGCTGACTGGAAAAGAGAAATCGATGATCTCGTGACAATCTCACAAAATACCAATAACACTTTATACCTGAAGATCAGCGGGATGTTCTCCGAGCTTAGCTCGGGAGCCCCTGATTATGACGAAGAACATATCATTGCGGCAATGCAGCCATATTTTGAGTTTGCATTGAGCCGATTCGGAGAACTAAATCTGCTTTGGGCAAGCGATTGGCCAGTGTGCAAACTCGGCGGGGGAGAACGTGCCTTTTCAAAATGGCTCACCATATCAGAAACTATCTTTGACAGATTGCATGTTTCTCCAGAAGGCAGGCAAAATATTTACGGCCAAAACGCACGAAGAGTCTACAACTTAGCGACTTGAGAGTCCAGAGAAATATTCAGTAAACGAAGAACTTTTTTTTGCCAAAAACGAGACTTTTATTTTAATGCCTGGAACAAAAAGAAAAGTATTAAAGCACATCTTATTCACTTTTGTTTTTGGACATTTATTCAAAGGGCTTCTCACTCACAGCACTAGAAGCTGACATTAGCTATAATGCAGTGCACCCCTCAAGACTTTTTAAGAAAGACAATACAGAAGCATAAACCATAACTTCGTAGCCCTCCAATTATCTTGCGGTATAACCACCGTCTACCAACAAGGAGATTCCGTTGATAAATGTAGCCTCGTCAGAGCACAGAAATGCAACAGCACTTGCAATCTCTTCAGGCTTTCCGAGACGTCCAATTGGATGCTGAGTGATAAGGTAATCCATGTGTTCTTTAGGGCAAATATCAAGCAATGGTGTCTTGATGTAACCAGGATTGACCGAGTTAACTCTTATACCTTTTGCGGCATACTCAAGGGCCATGGTCTGAGTCAGTAGCTTCAGACCTCCTTTGGCCGCACCGTAGTGAGAAAGTCCAGGAGCGGCCACATACGAGTGAATGGAACCCATGTTGACAATAGCACCTGGCTTGTTCTTGCTCAAAAAGTATTGTGCAGCTAGTTTATCAAGCATGAAAACACCGTCAAGATTAATGCTGGTTACCTTCCTCCAGACGTCGTAGGAGATATCTGTAGTCTGTGTGAAAGTGGCAATTCCAGCATTTGCGCACACGTAGTCGAGATCACCGAAAGCAGACAGTGTCTCGGAGATGAGCTTCTCGTTGTCGGCCTCTTTGCTTGCATCGGCCTGAATATACTGAACATTCTTGACATCAATGCCCTCGGTTTTGAACTCACCTACAACCGTGTTGTACTTTTCAGTGGCAGAAATATCAGAAATTGTCACTTTGGCCCCGAGTTGAAGAAACTTCTTTGCAACTGCAAGTCCAATACCGGACAGACCTCCGGTCACAATAAGAACTTTGTTGGCAAAATTGTAGGACATGTTGAGCTGTGTGATTTTTGAACTAGATGAGGAGCTTGTGCTGCAATCTTGAAAGTCCTGATGCCATAGAAATCGGTTGCAATTGTCCTTGGCAAAAGCCAGCTGTATTTATAGTTGGCACTAAACAGCATCTCCTCAGCTGATGCCTTTTTGCGGGCTGTGTCACCCCACCAAGATTACTAAATAGGGTAAAAGAAATAAATAATTTTTCGTGATGAGCACAATAGCCTGCCAATTTCGCCCCTTTTTGGTCCAGCAGGGTAATTTCTACTTTTCGCCCAAGGTGTAGGAAAAAACACACTTAGAACCAATCGTTAAAGGACTGTGCACAGGCCTAGTGATTTTGCTTTCATTGGATTGACTAGATGCATGTGGTTGCTGCTACAAATATTCCGATACGTCTTGTGCAGCCTATGGTTAGTGTCAGCTGGTTCGGAATTACTTTGACCCTGTTCTCAGTTCACTGTTGGAGACACTTACACTCCACACATCATGTGATATACACACTGCTGATAATAGAGGTGCACTAGTAAGAATTTTGTAATTATTATCACATAAAAATAGCCAGCTGTATCACTGCTTAGTATTCAGCGTTTGTCTTTGAAAAATACAGCGATGTGCCAATAGGAGTTTCCCGATATCTCCTCTTTCAACTGCAGATGAAAAAAATGATCAAAAATAAAGGGAAAACAAGGGGAAATTTGAAGACACCGATATACCAACGTGACACTCAGACGTAATATTTTATGCATGAAGGGAAGGGCCCTGTAGATGTGCCAAAGACAATCAATTATATTGATTAAATTTAGTTGAAAGATGTAGTGTGGGCACTTATTGGCGCTCAATAATTTTGTTAAGAGTTCTCATTGCCTCATAGATGATACCTGTTCTGGAACTTCTGAAATGACGTGCCATTTCTTGTAATAGTGGGAAAGGATTGATCCTCAATGACCGTATATTCCCTGGAGATTCTCGAGAAATTGTCAGCAAAAGTTTGACTAAAGGGTCCCCTCTTTCCCGCGCAATATCCATGGAATGACAGGTGGTATTGTTGTCCAAGTAATCCATGTTATTTCCATTTTTCATGAAATTATTATGAGCCTCCTGTCTTTCAAAGTCAATTTCGCCACTGATGTTCGTGTAAAAACTCCAGGACACAAGAGTAGCAAGATATAGGCACCAAGGATAATGGAAAGTGCCATCAGCTTCCCAGTCATTCAAATTGATGAAGCCTTCAACCAATAATTGAGAGGCGTGCCAAACGGCTTTTTC
This sequence comes from Ogataea maris, assembly GCA_030557505.1. Lineage (NCBI taxonomy): Eukaryota > Fungi > Ascomycota > Pichiomycetes > Pichiales > Pichiaceae > Ogataea > Ogataea maris. The sequence goes on from JAKTPG010000024.1 coordinate 140,530, forward strand.
AGGCGTGCCAAGCTTTGTAGCCCAATCTCTCATTGTGCCACAGGCTAAATCATAATTCTGCTGCGATATTTTTCTTTCAAAGACTCTATCTACTCCAGAGCAAATGATTAAGCTAGAAACATTTGTCCATAGCAAAATATGGGCACAGTGGTATAGGGCCAGATTTGTAGTCACATATTGCTTCAAATGTACTTCATATTCGGGGGTTCCAGAATTGTTTCTGGACTTAATATAAAATCGGTCTAAGTCTTCTTTCCAACAGTCATATGCCTTTTCCATTTTTGCTTTCCAGTTGTATGGATCAATATTAGTGGCCAAGGTGGTCAGCTCACGACGCGCCATATCCCAGGAGATACTCAACAGCCCATGTAGAATCATCACACGCGAAAGAGGACTAACAGCCGGCAACTCGTCGGCGCAGTTGAGATATTTTTTAAGCGTTGTCAAAAAATAAGTAGGAGGTTCTTCACACTTGATTGCCTCCATCCACTCGTTTGGGTTGTGAGCAACCCAGCTATTCAATCTTGAAGGTAAATGCATTCGACACTCAAAAGCAGACAGACATTGTGTCTGGCCAAATAGAGTTGCACGCTGAACATCCCACACAAAAATATAAAGAGCCAATCGTTTTTTTGATTCTATCAATATCCAGTCTTTCCATGCGCTCTCATAATCATGGTCTTCAATACTCGTCAAATCGGGAGTAGTGGTTGTCAAAAAATCTGACCGCTTAACAAGGTGAATAATCACGTTGTGGAAAAGACTTGAGATCTCGTGTTGTTTTACACCAGCCCGAAATCTGCCAAATATTTGCGTTAACAGCATTGACTGAAGAACCCATAAGCTATCAGTAAGATAAGTGGAACTAAAAATGATGTCTCTTAGTACGTCATGAATTTCAACAGCAATTCGATGTGCATTTTTGGAGCCATAGCTAGCACCAAAAATCAGAGCAGCAGTTAGCAAAATTTTGTCAGCATTACCGGGCTCAAACGTTGCTGAATGAATAATAGGGTAGGTTATATTCACTTTGAGAAAGAAAAGGTTAAGAAACTCTTGTAAACTGTTCAGCTCAAAAAATCCCTCAGTTTCAGCAAAAGCAATAATATTGGGTTTTGTTGCCAAAACAGTCTTAATAAATTGAACAATAGTTGGACACGCATCCTCATATATTTGTGGCAAAACTCCGTCGATTTGGCCCATGCGTTCAAAGTTGTATTTTGCACCAACATTATAGTCAAACCTTTTTTTTGGTCTTTTTTCCTCTGGCGAAGTATGCGAGTCACAACTCAAATTGGACATTGCGCCATAATCCTGGTTGGTAATGTTCAAGTCTTCAAAAATCCAGGAGTAATCCCTAAGTGTTGTAAATGGGCTACCGAAATCAGGTAACAGGTCAGTACACTTGACATTAACTTCAGAAATCGTGGAACTCCGAGTATACGATAAAGAATCAAATGAATCGTGAGAAAATTTCTCTTCGCTTTGAATTGGCTTTTTCTCCAATTCACATTCTTTTTCCAGTACACTGGGTGGTGAGTAGAGACCTTGTTTTTTATTCAATACCAGGTCCCCACGAGACTTCAAAGAAATGTGTTCAATCGATATCTTTGTGGAATGATGTTTTTCTGCAATCGCATCAGTCGTCATCTCGCTCAAATACGATGCCTCTTTTTCACTGATTTTTGAATCTGCCGCTAATCTAGTGGAATCTGTCTTTTTATTTTTGGTCGAGGATTTCAAGGTTGGATTGGTTTTTATTCTTGACTTTACAAACCCCGTTTCGGCAGACCAGTGCTTTCTTCTGGATATTAGTTGCCCAAGGCCTGGTCCTCCTGCTTCATCATCTTTAATTCGATGTCTTTCCATATGTCGATCTTTTCAGCCACAATGTGTCAGTTCAAGTCCAGTGCATATACAAAATATAGCTCAAAAAATACTCACCCAGCAAATCTTGTCTACAAAATGATGCTCCACAGCGTTTGCATTCAAACTTTCTTAGATAGTGGTTGGCCATATGTCTTTTCAAATGATCTTTTCTTTTGAATATGCGACCACAGATCTCGCACTGAAATGCCATAGTTGACTAGGTTACTTTTGGATCTAAATAACTAACCGTTACTTCTGCCCGCTTAACCTTTCCTCTTTTGTCTGCTCTAACAACAATAAATACTTTACCCTGCCATTTGTTCCCCTGTTTGAAAGCACCTCGCATACGTCAAAATATCGCCTAAACTTGGTCTTAGACTATCTAAATCATGCAAATATTGCACGATATGTTTGTTATATGCCTAAAAATGCAGTCTTTAAAAAAAGACTATTAAAAGGACATCTTATCGAAACACTTTGTGTTGGGTGAAGTGAAAACATTATTATTCCTCAAGTGGAGGAAATCGCGAATGATCTTCCCCCACTTAAGGTTTTTTTTTCGCTTACATGAGTAGAATTGATATTGGTCTAAAGAAACTGAGACTTGCAAGAAGAAAATCAAAGTATGTGAGTGTAAAAAGCTTTTGATTCTTCCTTTCAGACTTTGAAGTTGCGTGTAACCTTCGGCTTGTAAGAGTTGTCGCTGACTGGCATCTTTTGTTTTATATATAGTAAAAAGGTTGATGAAATATTTGAGTACTCTAAAGAATTTACTGCCCCCACTTAACGGTTGTTTCCAGAGTGAGGCATTTCTTCAATTAGATTCCCGCCCGCCTTATAATTAATCCACTCAACCACATTCATTTTTATTTAATATTTGGAAGAAACTCTGCTAGTTAGTTGTTTTGCTTTCCATGAAAGAGCCATAAACATTGAGCATGACATTCAAAAAGGTACGTACAATAATAAGTGGCTTGGTGAAAAGCTTTCTCCCTAACAGTTAAAAGTTTGATATCTCCGGAAGAACCGCGCTCGTCACAGGTGGGGGTAGAGGAATTGGTTTAGCCTGCGCAAAGGGTCTGATTGAAGCTGGCTGCAATGTCGCCATTTTTGATATCATTAAGTCGACTGTCGACTTGTCAGCGCTGGAGCAAAAATATGGTGTAACAGTGAGACATTATACGTGAGTATCCACTTTTCTGGAGCTAAATCATCAAACTCTAACGCATGATAATTAAGACTTGACGTGTCATCTGTTACAGAGCTCGAGCAAGGATTTGCTAAATTTGTCAATGATTTTGATGGAGAATTGGATATCTGTGTCCCTTGTGCTGGCATCAACAAAAACTTGGAGTTCATGGAAACTACACCAGCCCAGTTCGATATTATATGCTCCACTAATTTTAAAGCTGCCTACTTTACGGCTCAATTTGCTGCAAAGCAAATGTTACAAAATAAAACTTCTTGTGGCTCAATTGTATTCATTTGCAGTATGGCTAGCTACCTTGCCATTAGATCTCAAAGAAGTACTGCATATTGTGGTTCAAAGGGAGGGATACGTTCCATGGTACCTGCTATCGCTGCAGAACTTGCGCCACTAGGAATCAGGGTAAACTCTCTGAGTCCAGGATATGTCAAAACAGCAATGACTGCACCATTTCCATCTTTGATTGAAGGGTGGGGATCTGAAGTTATGAATAATAAAGTTGCAGATCCTGAAGATATGGCTGGTACTTGCGTTTTCTTAGCAAGTGATGCTAGTTCATATATTATAGGAGAGGATATAATTGTGGACGGGGGAGTCACAAAGTGGTGATAGAATCTAAGAGCCAAAGTTAACATTACTTTGAAACTTTTATATAAATAAATCCTCCAAATATTCGAACTTTGGACAATTTTCCTTGAGTAGTCAGTCAATCTGTCCTTCTGCGACTCACAAACCAAAAAATTAAGATAATTGCAAAAAACGAAAAATGTGGCAAATAATCTGCTCTAACTTGGGTGAAACTTAAGTTTGATGTAATATAAAACAAATTTCTAATGCAAAAAAAAGAAGAGAAGTATTCGGTTATGGGACCCTATCTCAATATTAACCTCGGATCTGTTGCAATTCTTTTTACTCCACTCTCGCTTGATAGTAAGTGGGAGAAAAAAGTCAAGTTCTCATATCGGTATCAGTTATGGTAGTGTCTCTACCATGTAAAAGACGCTGGTTCAGCACCCCCCACTTAAGGGTGCTTCCCTAACTTCATACCTGACATTGATTATATAAACACGAGTAGCACTCTAGTGTGGTAGTGAGATGAAAGTGAGCTGTCGGTAACATACAAATATCATCATAACAGGTCTTGGCAAATAATGAAAGTGCTTATCGTTGGAGCGGGTTTGGGCGGTTTAAGTGCTGCCATTGCTATTCTGAGAGCACATCATGAGGTCCAAATACTTGAGGCAGCGGAGAGCATAAGAGAGGTTGGAGCGGGAATTCAAATCCTTCCCAATGCATCACGAATTTTAATAGAGTACGGTTTAGAGGAAATATTAAAGCCATATGTTACTAAACCAGAATTCTTATATTTCAATAGATACAAAGGAGACAGATTAACCAAGTTCAGTTTCTATGACCAAGAAAAACAAATGGGTGCTCCATTTTGGGACTTCCATAGAGCAGACTTGCAAAGGGTTCTACTGGAGGAGGTCGAGCGTCTTGGAGCAACCATATCTGTGAACTGTAGGGTGGTTGACCTTGAGTATAATATGCAAGAAATGACGGCTACAGCCATCGCTTCAAGGGGGCAAAGGTTCTCAGCAGATCTGATCATTGGGGCAGATGGGATCAATTCCAAATTACGCGACCTGTTAGTTGGAAGGCCAGATCCACCAATTGCTACTGGCGATCTTGCATATAGGGTCCTACTGAAAGGTGAAGATGTTGCCTCGATTGTGGAGCTAAAACATTACCTAGAGGATCCTCAAGTTAACTATTGGATGGGTCCGGGATGTCACTCGGTAAACTACGCTCTTAGGCAAGGCCAATATTTAAATTTGGTGTTACTATGTCCAGATACGGTACCTGATGGCTTGACGATTGCTTCAGGGAGTGTACAAGAGATGAAGGCAATATTTAACAATTGGGATCCAAAACTTCTTCAAATGATGAGTCTTGTGAAGTGTAACACAATTGATAAATGGAAGCTTTGTTTTCGTGAAGGCATCGATAAATGGTACCATTCGAGTGGTATGATGTGTTTGCTAGGTGACGCTGTTCATGCTACCTTACCGTACTTGGCTTCGGGTGCAGGGATGGCAATTGAAGACGGGGCAGTTTTAGGTACTTTGCTTCAAAGATTCTCTAAAAAAGAGCAACTCAAGGATGCTTTGGAGAACTATCAGAAAAAAAGGAAATACCGAACTGAGAAGATAGTAGATAGGGGAAACTTTCAGCAGAAGTTGTACCATCTTCCTGATGGTCCGGAACAAAAACAAAGAGATGAAATTATATCAATGCCCAATCCACCTGCGGGAGAAGCTGTCGCCTGGAGAGATAGAGAATTGTCGCCTTGGCTTTTGGGATATAACGCATTTGACGATGCAAATGATCTTTGTAGTGAATAAAACTTAGCAAATCAAGATATATAATTTACACCTGACACCACGCTTATATCGCACACAGTACTCCTTGTTATCCCCACTTATATGTGGAGTTGAATTTGTTTAAGTGGGGGGAAATTGTAAATTTGATCTCTTAGAAAATACGAGAAGATAACGACATTGGTTTTAGGTACTCAAGGTGGGACAATTGAGTATTTTGTCTGTTCTTCAAGATTTCACATAAATGCGTGCCACATTCACCATAACTATGACTTCTCCTGTTGTATTTTAGTCCACCCTTTACTTGCCAATAATGTCAGGTGACTGTGAAAAAAGTGAGGTGCTCATTGTAGGAGCTGGACCATCGGGGCTCTTTTTAGGTGCTGTTCTACTAAGATTAGGAATAAAAGTCAAAATCATAGATGATCGACCAGCTAAAACATCACTTGGTAAAGCAGATGGCGTCCAGCCAAAAACAATGGAAACATTGGAACAGCTTCGCTTACTGGATACGCTATTGCCTTTAGGAGTGAAAGTTTATGATATTACAATGTGGAAAGCCAATGAGGACGGTAGCCTATATCGCAGCGCCAGAAATACACACTTTCCAGAAGAAGTGGATCTTAGAAGACCTTACATTTTGTTATTACATCAAGGAATGATTGAAGATCTTTTGATAAAGGATATAGAAAGCAGAGGGGGAACGGTGAGTAGATCTGAAAAGTTTCGTTCTTATGAGATATCAAATGATGAACTCTATCCTGTTACTTCAATTATCCAAAGAGACTCTATTCTGTACCGAATAAATTCTCAGTATGTGATTGGCTGCGATGGCGCACATTCAAATGTTAGAAGGTCAATGTCCTCCTCGGTAATGGAAGGGGAGTCCTCGGATAGCTGTTGGGGGGTTATCGATGGGGAGATCGAAACAGATTTTCCCGATATTTGGACAAAAACAGTCATTACCTCTAAAAGTTATGGTTCTGTTCTTGGTCTACCACGTGAAAGAAATCTTACCAGACTTTATATTGAATTGGATAATCAGGACTTGCAAAACAAGTTAACTCTTGAGAATAGAGAACTAGTGCAGGAAACCGCCAAAAAGATTTTTGAACCATTTAACTTGAAATGGAGTACAGTTGAATGGTTTGGAATTTATAAGGTCGGACAAAGAGTGGCAAGCCAATTCTCGGATTCAAATAGAGTTTTCTTAGTTGGCGATTCATCTCATACACATTCGCCAAAGGCTGCTCAAGGAATGAATGTCTCCATGCATGACAGTTGGAATATTGCATGGAAGCTAAGTTATGTCATAAAAGGGTGCTCTGACCCTGCACTGCTGCATACCTATGATCAAGAGCGGAAAAAAATAGCTTATGATCTTATTAATTTTGATCGAATTCATGCCAAAGCTTTTGATAAAGGAACCAAAGAGGATTTGTCAACGAACTTTAAGCAAAACATACGGTTTATCTCTGGAGTTGGAGCCGTATATACTTCCAACAAGATTAACCAAATGACTCTTTACTCTCCTCAGAAAACAGTCTGTGGAGAGCTTCCGGTTCCTGCAGATGCTGTCAGACTCATTGACTCAAATCCAGTATGGCTGGAAACAGCAATACCATTTATGGGGCAGTTTAGTGTGTGGTTTTGTCTTCGGAATTATAGCTCTTGCTCCTCCTTTTTGTCTGAGCTCAGTGATTTATCGCTGACCTGGATCACAAAAGATATTTATGAACAATTTCCAATAAATTTCTCCGAGTACTCTTTGGAGTCGGATATCATTAACCACAAGAGATTCACTCCTTTTTCTCAGTTAATATCATTTTCTGTTGTGGCTCGGGAATTTGATACTGAATCTTTTGAGATCTCTTCTCTTCCAAAGTTATTATCCCCTTACAAGTGGTCTGTTTTTAGGGAGTCTACATCAGGGCCGTCCATTAAGTGGTTTCCTGAATTGAATGACCAAGGCATAGCAGTTTTAGTGCTAAGACCAGATGGATATGTGGGTAATGCCGCCATATTTGAACCGACATGGGCAGACAAGGCAGACAAATGGATTTACAATTATTTTTCAACTTTTTTACAGATTTAATTTGTGGTTATTTTTGTGCAAATTGCAATTGCAATCTTTAAACTATTTCTGTAACCTTAATAATTAGGAACTATACAAAGGATAGTCAGTATATCCCTTTGAAGGTGGATCGGCTCCATAAAATGTACTTCTGTCGTAGCTATTTAAAGTCCATCCATTCTTGAATCTTTCAACTAAATCCGGATTCGATATAAAGAACCTGCCAAATGCTACAGCATCAGCTTCCTCCGAGTTCAGTTTTGTAGTGGCGGTGCCCTTGTTGAATCCGCCAGCGGCAATAAACTTTATGCCAGCCGCTTTGAGGATATTTCTAAACGGTACAAGAGAAAATTCTTGTGCTTTGGTCACCTGTGATTCTAATGATTTCAGCTTGTCTTCTTCAGATAAAACTTCATCAAATCTTGGCTCAACCATATGAACATATGCTGGTGGTTCTTTCAATTTGGTCAGTTCAGTACATATATAAGACCACATTCCTTTAGGATTTGAGTCCTTGGTGTCCAGATAATAATTGTATGGGGACAGTCTAATTCCGGTTTTTTTCGCACCAACTGCCTCAATTACCGCGTTTACTACTTTCATAGGGAATTTAATCCGGTTCTCAAAGTCACCGCCGTATTCATCCTTTCTGTGGTTGACATTGTCATGGAAAAATTGATCAAGTAGATATCCATTAGCGCCATGAATTTCAACAAAGTCAAATCCGGCTTCTTCGATAGCTGCCTTGGCCGCCTCTGCGTAGTCTTGTACGACCGATTCTATGTCTTCTGCCATCATAACTCTTGGCGGCGCATCTGCAAAATCCAATCCTGGATATAAGGAGGCACCGGCAACCGGCACTGAAGTCGACGATACTGCCTGCATTCCACCAATATGGGGAGCAACTGTGGCTCTACCAACATGCCAAATTTGACAGGCAATATAGCCTCCTTTTTCATGAACAGCATTGGTCACCTTTTTCCAACCCTCAATTTGATCCTTTGAAAAAATACCAGCAACGCCCGGATACCCACAGGCAGTCAGAGAAATTGGACACGCTTCACTTATAACTAAGCCACCCGTCGTAGCTCTGCTTTGATAGTATTCGACCATCAAATCCCCTGGAATGTAATAGTTGTTTTTTTTAACGGCTCTCATCCTGGTTGTTGGGGCACTGACGATGCGATGTGACAAGGTGATGGACCCCAAGGATAACGATTGGAAAAGGGAGTCAGATGTCATTTTGAATTAGATTATAGCCTTTGCTGTTATTTAAGAAGTACAAAGATAGGAAATAAAATGCAAAACCTTCTTCAATATTGACCCTAAAGACAGCTTAGAACAGACTATAGAGTTTAGAAATAGTACGACTTGTACTAATTTTTAAGTCTTTTTGCTAGTCCCCACTAAGTGAAATTCACATATTATTAATAGTAAGCAATTATTTCCCAACCCTCTAGTATCTAAGGTGGGGGAAAGCGATAAGAGCCGCAATTTTCAATAGGACATAGAAGCCGCGTTTTTTCATGGCCAAAGAAAAAAACGTCTCCCGTTTTATGTGATCAATTTTTTCATTTAAACGTCAGAACATGGTAAACATAGAAAACGACTGAGACTCACCCCACCTAAGATTAGGAATCTGGCTGATTTTTATGCGACTTTATCATGTACTTTACTGAAAACCAATTTTGATAAGGCCTTTTTCGATTGACACTCTGACCTATGAATATGCTGACATAGACACTACATTTAAACGCAGTCATTCCTAAGTTTAATGCTTCTTGATTATGAAATGGCCGTTTTACACTAACATACACAGTCGCAAAAATGGTCGTCGACGGTGATGAAAAGGTTATGTTTGAGGTGACGGGTGACGTTGAAGTCACTTCGCTTTCCTTGGAATCAGATTTGGAAATTGATCCAAAGTTGGAGAGGCAATATCGTTGGATATTGGATACCCGTCTTTTACCTTTCTTGTCAATGATGTATTTTTTTAATTCAATGGATAGATCGAACTTATCCAATGCCTACTCGAATGGCTTTGCTGATAATATGAACTTTAAGGGCGAGGAATATTCACTGCTTCTTCTTCTTTATTATATTCCAAACGCCTTTTGTGACGCGCCTTGGAATGTAATGACAAAAAAGTATGGAGCTACTTGGGTTTTACCCTCTCTTATGCTTGGATGGGGTGCGGTCTCTACTATTCAAGCTGCTTGCACCAATTTTGCTGGAATGTTGGTCTGTCGGCTTCTGGTAGGAGCCTTTGAAGCAGGGTTTTTTGCTGGCGTCGTTTTCTATCTTACACTTTTTTACACGAGGGACGAAATAGCTCTTAGAATTTCCCTATTCTTTGGTTCAGCTCTTGTCTCTTCAGCCTTCACTGGACTATTAGCTTATGGTGTGTTCCAAATCAGTAACGACAAGCTTTATGGTTGGCAGTACTTGTTCATTATTGAAGGTGGATGTACAGTGATTCTTGCCCTAGTTGCATACTGGTGGCTTCCGTCTACACCAGAAACATGTTCTTGGCTAACTCCTGAGTTGAAGAAAGTTGCCAAGCTGCGTCATTTGAAGAAGGGGTCCAGGAGTGTTGATAGCAAATTCAGCTGGACTGAATGTAAAAAACGTTTATCTAGCTGGCATTGGTGGGTATATGCAGCTATTTCGTTCACCTACCCTCTTCCTTGGACTACTTCTGCACTTTTCTTGACGCAGATAATTGGACGATTCAATTTTTCTACTGTCAAGACAAACTTATGGACTGTCGCTCCCAACTGTGTGGGAGTAGTAGTGTTGCTTACAGTGGCTTTCTCTTCGGATCGTTTTCGTGAGAGAAGCTATCATATTTGCTTTTCTTTGACTTTATCCATTATTGGATTGATTATCCTGGCTGCAGTTGATGGTGTCAAACATGTGGGTGTGAGTTATTTTGCTTGTTTCATGCTTTGTTCAGGGGCTTACATACCTTCCGCCCTTGTACACTCGTGGCATAATAACAATAACTTGAGTGAAAGTTCTAGAGCGTTTGATACAGGTATTTTTGTTGGTTTAGGGAACTTATCGGGACTTATCTGTTCTGCAACTTTTAGAACAGAGTATTCGCCTGATTACAATCCTACAATAATCGCCACCTGTATTGCTGCAGGCATCTGTTGGGTCATTGTTATGTGCTATGGAACATATCAGAAGAGAGAAAATCGCCGAAGAGATCGAGAGCAAAAGGTAAACATACGAGCGGAAGATGTTGATACTAGCAAATTGAGTGGCGACTATAGTGATCCACATTGGAGATTTTTCAATTAACTAAATATTCTTGATTTTGTTTTGCGTTTTATTTCTTTCCGTATTGTTTAAACAATAAACTAAATGACTCGACGATAATCCACTTTTTGAGAAGAGATCATCCACATATCAAAGCATTCAACAAAAATGAATGTATAGCCCTTTGCTTTAGGTTTGATCGAACTATTGTCTATCAGAGGAATGAGTTTCGATATTGTGGAACCCCAGTAAGAACAAATGCTTGTTTTTCACACCTGGAACCTGAACTTACTCCGCACTTTTTCTTCCAATCTAGTTTTGATAAGAACCAAATTTTGACGCGAGAGCAGATCCCCCACGTAAGATAAATTGCGATTAAGGGAACAAAAATTTTGTTTTGAGAATTTCTTTTTCTCAAATCAACATGGTTTGATTTTTTTTCATAATACACTATAAATGTTCGTTAAACTCAATATTTTTAGTGTCTGAAGGGAGCTTCTCTAAAGAGTAGATGGGCGAACATCATGAGTGAAATACCTGCCATAGATTTAGCTCCCTTGTACTCAGAAGACAAGGGAGGGCTAAATCATTTAGTAACAAGAGTGAAAGAAGCTTGCATGGATAAAGGTTTCTTCCAGATTTTGAATCATCCTATTCCAAGGGAACTTCAAGAGGCAATGTTTCACTATTCTGCGAAATTTTTTAATCTTCCGCTTGAAGAAAAGCTCAAGATTGACAAAAATCTTAATACCTGGAATAGAGGGTATGAAAGACTGGGTTCTCAAATCTTTGAGGAAAACCAAAGGCCTGACATTAAGGAAGGAGTTTATTTTGGTGCTGAGATACCCAGGGATCATCCATCCTTTGGTAAAATGAATACGGGACCAAATCTGTGGCCTGAAACTATTGAAGGGTCGGCAGAAGAGGCTCAAAAATTTCGACAAATAGTCATGGAGTATCACAGGTGTATGTTGTCTCTTGCTGAAGACCTGTTTCGTTTAATAGCTATGGGGCTGACAAAGTCAGAGAACGAATTTTTTGCAGAGTATATGATGGATCCCATTGCTATAATCAGACTCTTACATTACCCAGAACAGATGAAAGTGGATGAAAGAAGTAGAGGAATTGGCGCTCATACTGATTTTGGCTGCATGACTCTCCTTTTACAAGATGATGTTGGCGGTCTTCAAGTATGTGACGAGGATACTGGGGAATGGATTGATGTTCCTCCAAATAAAAATGCTTATGTGGTAAACTTGGGAGATATGATGAATCGATGGTCAAATAATAAATACCACTCGAATATTCATCGGGTTATTAATATACCGGGAAGAGAAAGGTACTCCATTCCGTTTTTTGTTAATGGCAATCCCGACTATGTAATCAAATGCCTCCCTGGGTTTGAAAATAAAGATGGATCCTCAGGTTATCCTTCAGTCACAGTGAATGACTATATTCATTCAAAATATTCAGAGACGTATGGGCGGGCCACCAACTTCTATGCGAAAGAGCAAAAATAATTGATATCTTCTATATTTCCTGATTCTGGGAATGTCATATTTATTGGCGTAAGATTGATCGATTTTCTTATTAGCCCTACAATCTATTTCAATTTTTTTCGAATGATCTTTTATATTTCAAGTTGCTCACAAAAGGAAAAGGGATAATTTAAACTTAAACCCTGAAACAGTAATCTCAGCTAAAAAAACACGTATAGTGTGCCTATGTCTATGAACGCCAAAATATTCTTCGAAATAGTATCACTACATATATATCCCACCTGTGGACTTAATGGAAGTGACAACTCTTAGCTTTTCATCATCAACATCAATTGTAACCCCAACCTCTTCAACGTGTCCGAGGTAACCACACCCATTGATAGGTGCATCATCTTCAAAGAATCCGTTTGAGCCTACCATGTATTCCAGGTTTTTGGCTCATCTTTATGACTGTCTGGATAGATTTTTGGTTTCATTAAATACCCCACAAAAGAGTGGAGAAAGAAACAAACAAGGAAGGTATAAAACTAGCCACCATTGAATATATCTGAGGCTGTCTGGGATAAGGATGTTGTGTAGTATGCGCGATACAGTCCTGGTATTGCAATTACAGGCAAAACACACCATATAAGCGTTGCCCAGACATTGACTCCTTTGTAAAAATAGCAAGCCCCATTTTTGCTCTTTGTATAAAGCGACGGAATATGTATGTTTCCTCTACGGACAACATAATAGTCAGCAAGCAGAGACCCTAGCAAAGGTCCAACAAATATGGAGTAGGTACCAAGAAATGTAATGAACTTTGTTGCGTCCGATAGAAAGCGCCACGGAACAATTGCCCAAGGTAATAGTCCACAAAATATTTGCGCGCGAATGATTGTAAAATACTTCGGAAGAATTCCAGCGAGATCGGCAGAAAAAGGGATTCCGTCAGCAAAGATACTCATAGCGGCTGTTCCAATACTATAAGGTGAAGCCACAAAGAACACACCAACTCTGGCACCGGTTGTTCAATTATGGCCCAGTATAGCCCCCAAAAGCTCCCAAATGTTCCAATAAGCTTCTCCATACAGTCTGTACATACAGCACGTTGAAATCATTGTCACCATAAACAGGAAAATTTTTGGAGCAAGAAATCCAACAGCTTGCGGAAGTGCAGTGTCCCCGGGTTTGCGTGAATATCGTGATATGTCTGGTTGGTTTATAATCATTGGAGAAAGAGTACTAAAGACTGTATTGATTACATTCATCCAGGCATTACCTTTTGATGAAGTCATGACAAGGGCTTCGCCAACATACCAGCTTCCAGGTCCGTGACTTTTAGTCACGCAGTAAATAAAAAGTCCTAAAGTTGCAGGGGGAAGGATAGCAGCCTTGAATGTGAAAAAGTGACGAATATTCGTTGGGTGGCACCACATAAATGGAAATTGAATTAACCAAAAGAGAAAGAAGACAAGCATACCTCGGGTGGTAGTGTCTGAACTTGCTGGTAAATGATTGGTCATATCGTACCATTTATAACCGAACATACAGCGCATACTAATATCAAGGCATTGTGCACCGTAGTATGTTTGTACTCCAAACCATATGCCTGCAACAAACATGCGGGAAAAGACAAAAAAACTTCCAGCATAGACACCAAATGTTGCTCTCGCAAGTGCCGGATATCCTATTTTATACCTTGATTCTTGACGAGCGTTAATAATTGTAAAAAAGCAAGTCATGAGTATTGCGACAATTGTAACACCAATGACATCACCATGAGGAAGTCCCGTAGACGTTATGAGCGTCGCAGCAGTGTTCCATTCATTAACATTAAATGTTGATTGAAACCAGATAAGTACATAGTTGTAGCGGCGCCATGTGCGTTCCGCTGGAGGAGTTGGCTTGAGATCTACATTAGCACGAAGAAGACTGTCATCGTGCTCTTTTCATCTTCAACCCTGATAAAGACATCAATTTTCTTAAAAACATCCATAGAAAAATTGCATAAATTGCATGTATATTGAAGCCGTAAAATCGATTTCCGACATAGAAAAGGGATGTTTATGTTTTATAGTGCCTTTGCTGTCTTTATATACAACACTTTTTTAGACTTTGATTATGATGCTTGAGCCAATGGTTTGCTGCCTCTCTAACACTTATCTTGGGTCTGTCAGAACTGGATAGGTTTGTGGTTGCGTGGGGAGAGCAGTTTCAAACTTGGTTTTGATTTGCCTCTGTGAGAAAATGCATGTTGCTAAAACATAGATGGAATATTCAATATGTATCTAATATGATTTCAACTGCCAAGTTGGGAGCGTAGGATAACCTCTCCCTCATAATCAGGATAAATATGTTATATAACTTTCTCCCCCACTATTTTGTTATCTTTTTGGTTGGCAGAAAATATTCCTCAAGCACTGAAAAGATTGATGATATTAGTCTTTTCAAAAGGCAAGACTTTATGGTGAGAAGCTAGCCCTTTAAAACATATATCAATTATACTTGATAATCCGCATATATTAATTCGATGATTATTTCAAAATGAGGGAGACAAAATCGCAACGATTACGATAGTGCCTCTACTCAAGAGTTCAAAAGAGAGGAAAGGCGCCAACTAGAAACCACAACTTGCAATATTTGCAATACACATTTTTTTTTGATTTATTGCTTTTTTTGTATGTTCAGTTAATGCAGCCAGTTAATGCAGTAACAAATCACCAAAATATTACAGTTGATTCAGATTGCTATATGATGACAGAAGCATCGACTGTCTAGTGACTCTGCATTATCTCAGCACGTCGTTCAGCAGAGATATTAAAAATACATGGACTCCCGGCCACGAAATAGTTTTTTTATTTATCGTGTGCCTATGCATGGGCTCAAACAATTTTTCCAAAAAATTATATAATCAAAAAGTTACCTTTCTGATAACGCAGAATATTTAACTGACATCAAATTATATGTGTTCCCAATTGACATGCCCCATACTGAAAACTAGACTAGAAATCAATGTTGATAAATGCCTCACAAGAGCAAGATATCGTTTTAAAAGAGTGTATGGAAAATTGAGGAATAAATTCTTTTTTGTAGATCAAAAGAAGAAATAAAGATTTGAGACCATAGGATAGGTACATATCGATCTAGGTTAGCGAATTACATAGAGATCGGTTTACCACCAGATAAAACAAAATAGTTATCTCTTTTTCGAATTAAAGTTCGATACTTGGATCAAAATTTAAGGGCTCAGATTCATATTCTCCGCTATCATAGTTACCGCTTACCTATTCCTTCATTTCTATCTAGGGAATTTCTTCAACTCCATCAACTGATTTTACATTTAATATGCGATCCTTGTCTGCATCAGCCCGGCGTGAAAACTCTCCTGTTTAGGCAGGATTAGAATATGTTATTGCGTCATGATCTGCAGCTCCAGTCATGTTTTGCATCCTTGCCCTCTCGGCTAGGTGTCAAAAACTTCCTCTTTACGATATTTTATCGAGACATAAGAACACTTATTATAAGTCGGACCAATATCCTTAGT
>JAKTPG010000025.1:0-153316 GCA_030557505.1 Ogataea maris
CGACCCCGACCCCGACCCCGACCCCGACCCCGACCCCGACCCCGACCCCGACCCCCCCCCCCAACCTCCTAAATCCACTCTACCTACTCTTAATTACCTAACTATCTAATCATTTAATTACCTAATTACCTAATTATCTAATTATCTTAATCACCTCCTCATTCCCCATTCAGCACCTCGTCTATCACACCCCCCCTCGTCCTCCAGGTTCTTCCCCGCCAGCTGCACGTGCCCAACCCCGTTCTTGTACTTCCCCACCGCGTACCCCGGCACAAACCCACCAATGTCTTCTGGGTACTCCAGCTGCCCATCCACCCCTTCCGCCCCTTCCCTCGCCGCATCCACCATCCCGTACGGAATCACCACCGCAGGAAAGTCCACCACGTTCCAGTTGAACGTGTATGGGTACATCAGCAGCGTGTCGTGCGGCGGCGCCGTGCAGAAGCTCCCCGGGCACACCACAGCGTCCAGCCCGTTGTCCTGGAACACGCCGTACCACTCCCCCCTGATCTTCTCCACTGCGCCGCTCGTGCCCAGCAGCTTCGCAATGCTGTCGCCCAGCGCCGACTCGCTGCTGTACGTCTGCCGCCTCAGAGACTCCACCAGCGGCTCGCCCGCATCCTCCAGGATCTTGCGGCCCGCACTCACCGAGTACGGAAAAAAGTCGTTCATCATGCCCAGTGTGGTGTACATCGAGGGAAAGCTCTCGAGAACTTTGATCGAGTGGCCTGCAGCCGCCAGCCTCTCGACCGCGTCGGCGAAGATGCGCTTCAGCAGCGGGTGGACAGGCAGATCGCTGTCCTCGAAAATTACGCCGATGGTGAGCGGGGCGCCAACGTGAATCTCCCGCCACGGCACGTTGAGTGTGCTGGGGGCCGCAAACCACGGCTCCGCGTCCGCCACCGCCTTGGCGAGCAGCGCCAGGTCGGCCATGCTGTTTGAGGGCGGCCCGACTGCGGCCTTGACCATGAGGTTCTAGTGGGTGTAGGGCGCAGCCGGCGCGCCAAACGAAAGACGCAGGGCCGAAAGTTTGGCGCCGTACACGCCGTTGGCCAGGGCAGGGTCGCGGATGGAGCCCGCGATGTCGGTGCCTATTCCGATCACAGAGCCCTTCATGCGCACCAGGGCGCCCTCGCCGCCGGAGCTGCCGCCCGCGGAGCACGACAGGTTGTTGGGGTTGAGCGTGCGGCCGAAGATGTTGTTCTCGGAGTCGGCCGTCATCATGACCTGGGGCACATTTGTTTTCACGTGGAACACGGCGCCGAGGTCGTGCAGGGTTTGGACCATAAACGAAGGAACGTCTGGCTTACTACCAATCCACACGGTGTAGCCCACGGTGGAGTCGACGCCGGGCACATCGAGGGAGTCTTTGAGGGATATGGGGAGGCCGTGCAGCGGGCCGAAGGGGCGGCCGTGCGTCTTGAGGTAGTCGTCGAGGAAAGCGGGTCCTGCTGAGAGCCTCTTCAAACATCAGCGCGGTGCAGCAGTTTGTCAGCTGCGTCGCGATCGCAGCACGGTGGCTCAACGCGCGGGCCACGTCGACGGCCGCGAGCTCTCCGGAGGCAAGATGTGCGAGGAGCTCTTTTGCGCCAGTGATCTCTGTGATGTGGTAGCCGTCGGGCCGCATGTACTGCTTTGGTATGTGCAGCACGCTCTCGGAGGAGGCGCTGCTGTAGCGGGCGGTCAGGCTTGCAGGCAGCAGCCACTCCTCCGCGATGAGCTTGTGCACCGCCTCCCGCTTTGCCGCGGCCTTGTCTTGCCAGGTAGTCTCCATGTCGACCGTTATGCCAAGAGCATCGAGCGCCGCGAGGGAAGAAGGGAGCTGCGAGATTTTATATAGAAAGACTACGATAAGGCGCGGATCTTCCGCGAATGGAAACTTTTTGCGCCCTCTGCGACCCCGGAAAAAGTTCCGTAGCGGGCGGGGGAGGGACGGGGAGAGAAAACGGGGAGGGAACGGGTATCCACTACGTGGAGCTAGCTTTGCCGGCCGAGTGGGCTCCGCTAGTACGGCCCGCGTCCTCGCAGGTGGGCCTTACAGGTGGGCCCTTACAAGTGAGTCCTGCAGGTCACCATCAGATCTGAGGTGGGGCAACTGCCTCAACTCACTTCCCTCCATTCGCGCCCCTGCCCATGCGCCCCTGCCCATGCACCACCGCCTGCCGCGTCGGCTAGTGCGCGTCGCCCGTCTAGGACCCCGCAAACCAGTGTGTAGAGTAGCAGTACTCCTGGGCGTCCTTGTCGTACTCGACCGCGCAGCGGAAGCCGGGCCGCGGCAGGATGCAGACCTGGTTGACGACGACGGGGGTGTCGAGGCCGGTGAAGTGGTGCCAGTTGACGCTCTCGGGCCCGGGCGGCCCGACGAGGGACTCGTACGCGTTGGAGCGCTCGGCGTCCACGTCGACGAACTCGGGCGCGTCGAGCACGTTCATGTAGTGGAAGATGGCGTCGCTGAAGATGCCCGGGCCGGTCCAGTCGACGACGCGCAGCACGTTGCAGTCGTTTTCGGGGCGCTGGGCCGCGGCGTAGCGGGGGAGCTCGCCGCTGGCCCACATGGAGAATTGCTTCTGCAGCACGTAGGCGATGACCATGGCGAGCGCTGGGTGGCGGCGGTCTGCGAGGATGGTCCAGCTGTCGAAGTCGAGGCGGCGGGTGGTGTGGACGGGCCAGGAGTCGTCGTTGTAGTCCTGCTCGACGCCGACCATGAAGCGGATGTCGGCGCGGGCGGTGCGGTGGAATCAGCGGTCGATGGGGACCTCGCAGCGGGTGTCGAGGTCGGACCAGACGCCGCCGCGCAGGAAGAGGGTGAGGTAGCGGGCGAAGTCGGTCTGGAGGATAATGAGGGGCATGGCCATGAGGCCCTCGCGCACCTTGGGGACGGTGTCCTTGAAGACGTCGACGAGGTCGACGACGTCGTCCCAGGAGAGCAGGTAGTAAGTGTGGGCGGGGTTGAGCTCGCGCCAGGAGCGGCGTCGGTCGGGGAAGGGGAGGTGGTCTGGGAGAACGGGGGTGTCGGAGATCCACATCTGGAAGATGTTGCGGGGGATGTCGGGCGGGTGCTCGTAGGGGAAGTGGGCGAGCATGCGGCGGTAGGTTGTGTTGACGTCGAAGGGGTTTGCGCCTGCGAAGTTGGGGTTGGCGGTGTAGAAGGGGGTGGAGCAGAACTTGGGGAGGTAGTCGTGGGGGGCAGGGTCTAGTGGGCGGGAAAGCAGGAGACGGCGCATGGCGGCGGCGCCGAGCAGCCCGGAGGCGAGGGCTGTTGCTAGCAGCGCAGCGAGCGCGCGCGCGGCGGTTGGCCGTCGCATGGACATCTGCCGTGGAGAGGTCGGCGTGGAGAGAGCGGCGTGGAGACAGCGGCGTGGAGAGAGCGGCGTGGAGAGAGCGGCGTGGAGAGAGCGGCGTGGAGAGAGCGGCGTGGAGAGAGCGGCGTGGAGAGAGCGGCGTGGAGAGAGCGGCGTGGAGAGGGGGACGCCAATGAGGTGGGTAACTTTTTCTACGCAGGGCCGCGTTGTGCAAACGGTGCAGCATACGAAAATACAGCCTCGGCGGTGCCCCAAAACAGAACTGCAGCAGGCGGTGCAGGAGCAGCTTGCGGCTGCGTCGGGGAGGGCGGGTCAGAATACTATTCTTGCTATGTGTAAAGTCCTCGAGCGGGGGTGTGCGCTCGGTGATAGAACGCTAGGCGGGCGACGTGGCCGGTGAGGCCCATGAGCACGCACGAGGAGAGCAGGAAGGAGAACGAGCGCCACGTGTGACTGTCTTTCTCGGCGATGTGGAAGACGGTGTGCAGGGCGCGCAGGGCGGCATAGGCCCACGCCCACACCTCAAAGGTAGGGAAGTAGATGCCGAGCAGGGCTGCGAAGCACAGGGTTGCGTAGAAGGCCCGGGGCTGCTCGTGCAGGTTGTTGTAGTTGCGCACCACGGGCGGGGGGTGTGCGATGGCGCCGGCGGACACGCACAGCGCGATGCCTGCTCTGAGTAGTGCTGCGATGGACGTGGGAAGGGAGAATTCGGTGCTCTCGATGTAGTGGTCTCGAGGTAGTGCGCTCTTTTTATAGCCCCGCCCTCGCATCTGCCCGCTCGTATTTTTTATTTTCGGGCCGTGCCCGGGGTGGCGTACTGGGGTGGCGTGCTGGGGTGGCGCAAGGGCCTGGGAATACGATTAGCATGATTGTGCTGTGCTAACATGCTGATCAGTACGTTATTACGATCTATGTAGGTCCTAGGTGCTGCTGCGCTGCTTCTCCATCTCGAGGGAGACCACGCTCTTGAGCTTGGGGTCGCGGAGAAGGAAGCAGAGGGCGAGCAGTGGCACACAGAGGCAGATGCCGGTGATGTAGAGGTACTTCTGGATCTCGGCGTACGCGCTGACCAGCTGCTCGCGGGACTCGGAGCCCCACTTGTATTTTTTGATGAACTTGAGCGGGGCGGAGTAGGCGAGCTTGGCGGCGGTGGTGTCGGAGATGCGCTTGTTGATCTCGTGGGGCAGGCGCTGGGTCCAGACGGCTCCGGCGATGGCGGCGCCGATGGTAGAGCCGATGTTGATGCAGGCGGAGAAGAGGGCGGTCATCTGGGCCATGTACTCGTGGTTGACGGCGGCCTGGAGGGTGACACGGATCTGGTGGGAGAAGAAGCCTGTGCCGAAACCGAGGAGGACCTGGGCGGCGATGGAGCCGGCGTGGCCGGCCTCGCCTTTGCCGCGGTAGTTGATGAGCAGGCCGAAGGAGACAAACCACATGGCGATGCCGAAGATCATGAAGGCCTTGATGCGGCGGACCTTGGCGATAGCGAGGCCGACGCAGAGGCCGGTGATGGTGAGGGTGAAGCTGTAGAGGGTGGCAATGCGCTGGCCGGACTTGGTGCTCTCGTGGAAGGCGACGACAAGGACGGTGTAGAGGTACTCGCCCTGCATGCGCCAGACGATGTCGAGGAGGACGGCCATGCTGAAGCCGGCGATGATGGTGCGGTTGGTGGCGATCTGGCGGGTGACGATGGGGACGCGGGCGACGCGCCACTCCCAGAAGACGACGAAGGGGAAGAGGATACCGGAGAGGACGATGGGGACGATGATGCCGGCGGTGCGCCAGGATTCGCTCTCGCCGCCGGCGAGGGTGAGCGGGGTGAAGAAGAGGCCAATGCAGAGGGCGAGGCCGAGGACACCGACAATGTCGAGGTCCCAGAAGACGAGGTTGAAGAGGCGGGTGGCGAGCGGGAGGTGGGAGTTGGGGTCTGCGTCGCGGATGGCGGCGAGGTCGCCGTTGCGGTGGGCGAGGTACCACATGTGGGTGAGGATGGCGATGAGGGGCAGGGCTGCGACGGGCATGACGATGGCGTACATGCCGATACCCCAGGACCAATTGTCGCCGCCGAGGGAGGAGACGATGTCACCGGAGACCCAGGTGTTGATGATCTGGGGGATGGCGTCGATGAAGCAGCAGAAGAGACGCCAGTTGAGGTTGGAGAAGTCGGAGGTGATGATCATGGTGACTACCATGATGCCGGTAAGGCCGATCTGGTAGAGGATGGCGCCGGCGGCGAAGCGCTGGACGTCGTAGGCCTGGGACTCGATGATGGAGCCGAGGACGTAGAAGAGGAGGGAGACGAGGAGTATCTGGAGTCTGCCGAAGATGTCGCAGGCACGGGCGTAGAAGAGGAGGGCGCAGACGGCGGCGACGGAGCGGATGGTGGAGACGGTGGAGACGAGGGAGTGCTCGGAGTAGGAGTTGGTGGCGTAGGTCTGCATGGTTTTACGCATGGTTGCGTCGAGCCGGAAGACGTAGGCCTCGAGGAAGATGGCGACGAAGATGAGGACCTTCTGGTAGCGCTTGGAGTAGTATTTGTTCTGGGCCTCAGCGCGGAGGACGCCGGGGGACTTGGCTACGTCGTACATGACGTAGACGGGGAGGGAGGCGTCGGAGGAGGAGGCGGCATCGGAGGTGACGGCGTCCTCCTTGAGGGAGGCCTCTTTGAGGAAGGCGTCGGTGGGGATGGGGGTGTGGTCGGTGTTCATGGCGGCCTGTGGGGAGGAGGAAGAGGAACATGAGGATTAGCGAGGGCGAACCCCGAGAAAGCAGGGTTTTATACGCCGGCGGAGATGTCGGGGGGAAGGGGTTAAGGGTCCTGAGTGCCATAAAAAATGGTGCTGCAGGAACGGCTGGTATTATGAAACTTTTGTGCGTAATTGGACAGGGTTGGGCAGGATCTGCAGAAGCCGGACGGGGGGCCGACAAAATTGGCAAAAGTGAGAAAAAAAATATCGATGGCGCGGGTGAGCAGCGACGGGTCCAGGGTCCGTCGACACGGCATTCAGGGAGGAGGGACCGCCAAACGCTTATTTTTATTGAATTTCTATTGTGTCAATGGGGTAAGGGCCTGCGCGCCTGCGAGCCTGAGCTGAGGACCGGAGAGGATCGGTGAGGGTTACTGAGGGTCGGTGAGGGCCACTGGGGGTCGGTGAGGATCACCGAGGACAGCTGAGGACCGCCGAGGATCGCTTAGGAGCGGCGAGGGCTCTGCACGTAGCAAATGCCGGAATTCGGGGCTGCTTAGCCCGTGCATGTGCCCGGGTAAGCATAAAAAAGCTTTTCCGAGTGCAAGTGCCCGGTATGACCGATGGGGCATATATAGACGTACGGGGCAGAATGGTGGGGGCATGAAGCGGCAGCGGCAGCAGCAGCAGCAGCAGAGGCAGCACAAGCTGATAAGATAGTTGTTATGGAGTCTGCGCAGAGAAGCACCGCGGAGATTGTCGACGTGGAGAACAGGGCCGTGCCGCAGACGGCGACGGCGGCGGAGCCGGTGCTGAAGAAGCGGGGCGCGATCCGGACGGAGGCGTTCATGAACTTCCTGCAGGTTCAGGAGAACCGGCGGGTGCTGCTGGCGGTGTTCTACGTGTCGATCTACCTGGTGTCGTGGACGTACGCGCTGGAAAGCTCGACGGTGTACTCTCTGGAGGCGCTGGCGACGTCGTCGTACAGCGAGCACTCGCAGGGACTTGCGAGCTTGAGCATTGCGACAAGTATCATCTCTGCGGTGTGCAAGCCGTTTCTGGCGAAGATCGCGGACGGGGTGTCGCGGCCGTTTGCGTACGTGGTGATTGTCGGGTTTCTTGCTGTTGGGTTCATTATTGTTGCGGCGAGCAAGACGATGTCTGCGTACGTTGTCGGGGCTGCGGTGGGGGCTGTTGGAACGTCGGGGATCGACTTCATCAACACGCTGGTGGTTGCGGACTTCACGCCGCTGAAGTGGCGTGGGTTTGTGACGGCGCTGCTGTCGACGCCGTACATCTACAACTGCTGGTTTGCGTCGCTGATTGTGGGCGACCTTGAGGTTGCGAACTGGCGGTGGGGGTACGGGATGTACGCGATCATGATTCCTGTGGTGTCGATTCCAGCGATCTTTTTGATGACGTGGTACGAGAACAAGGGCATGGAGAGGGTGAAGGAGCAGAAGGCTGCGGAGGGTGCGGCGGAGCCGCGGGAGGCGTTGTGGCTGCAGGTGTGGCGGGCGTTTGTGGAGGTGGACGGGTTTGGGCTGCTGCTGCTCGGGTTTGGGTTCAGTTTGCTGCTGCTGCCTTTCTCGCTATACACGACGGTGCGGGACGAGTGGCGGAACCCGAGTCTGATTGCGATGTTTGTGTGCGGGGGCGTGTTTCTGCTGGTGTTTGTTGGCTACGAGGCGTTTGTTGCTCCGGTGGCGCTGATGCCGAAGCGGGCGTGGAACCGGACGCTTGTGTGCTCTGTGGTGATTGACTTTTTCTACGAGCTGGGCGGAGAGATGGGTCTGCTATACTACACGTCGTACACGTACGTGGTGCACGAGTGGACGCTGACGAACTGGTCGTACTTCAACAACACGCTGACGGTGGCGCTGTGCTTCTTTGGGCTTGTGGCGGGGACGCTGTACCGGGTGACGCACCGGTACAAGATGTGGCAGATCACGGGGCTGGCGATCCGGATCATTGGGACGGGGATTCTGATTGACGGGACGAAGGGAACGACGAAGATCGGGGCGCTGGTGATGAGCTCTATTCTGTGCGGGTGGGGCGGCGGCTTCTCTGTTGTGGGGTCGCAGGTGGCGCTGCAGGCGTCTGTGCCGCACGCGGACCTGGGTGTTGCGATCTCGATTCTGTCGCTGATGTCGACGCTGGGGCAGTCGATCGGGTACGCGGTGGCTGCTGTGATCTGGGCGAGCAAGATGCCTGTTGCGCTGCGGAAGTACATGCCGGACAGCGTGACGGACGCGGAGGTGACGGAGTACTTTGACAGCATCTACGTGATTGCGGCGAACCCTATGGGCAGCGAGGTGCGGGACGCTGCGGTGAAGGCGTACCAGGAGGTGAACTACTACCTGTTTGCGCCGCAGCTGGGGCTTGCGTTCATCTCACTGATTGCGGGGTGCCTGCAGACGAACTACTACCTTGGGGACCAGCACAACACGGTGGAGGACGAGGAGATCCGGACGAACTACCTACACGGGGAGACGGAGAAGGAAGCGGAGAAGGAAGCGGAGAAAGTGTAATATTTGGGTGGACACTAGTGAAGTAGTGAAGTGATGAACTACAGTGAACTAAAATGAACTCTAGTTGTTGATCCCCCCCGTTGGGGATAGTGTAGGACATGGCGTAGATAAATATCAGATACGTCGTTGGGTCCAAAAACGCTTCATGCAGCTGATACATCTTTACGTGGTGGTTACCAAACCCCTGCTGGTTCGACTTGATCCGCTGAACACAGTACCGCTTCTCCAGTGAATTTAAAAACCATGCCTTCACGGGAACGTCCGGGAAGTGCACCAATGACACCACCCCAAGGACCAGTGTAATCACACCGGTGATGATGTAGAACAGCCGCCATGACTCATATGAGTCGTTGCCGTTGTGGTACGTCACCAGTCCGTGCGCAATGCCTGCGCCCACATCGTGCCCATCCCCTGGGAGCCGTACCAGAAACACGTGCGCATGAACTGTTCCTCCTTCCTATACCACTGTGACGTCATCAGAATGTAGGCAGGGTTCATGAACCCTTTAAAGGTTCCAAGCAGCGTCCGGCAGAGCAGAAACGGGCCGGGGCTACGGCATGCTGCGTGACACATCAGCACCACCCCCCCCCCCCCGTCAGAATCGCCGCAGAAAGCACCTTCGATAGCGGCAGCTTCTGCAGTAGCATTCCGGCAGGGTACTCAAACACAAGATAGCCCAGGTAAAACGACGATCCTACCCAGTTGTACTCTTTAGCACTCATGCCGATGTCCGTCTTCATTCCCATCACTGCTGCGTACGAGTTGGTCGTCTTGTCCATCATCTGGCACGACATCATCGCAGCGATCACAGGCATAATCAGCCAATCAATCTTCCGCACAAGCTTCTTTTCGTACTCAGGGTCCATCTCAAGCTCGTCGTCCGCATATTGAAACGCAACATCGTAGCTCCCGTCCTCGTCGGGAATCGCAATCACCACCGAGTTTGCATTTGACTCCTTCAGGCTGACCATCGCGATTCGTGCCCCGGTTCATCCTCTTCGTTCATCCAAAGTTAGCACTCCAAATCGGCATATATATACACCTCGATTTCTTTTTTTTTTCGTACCTAATCTCAGACAACGGTGGACATTTTGCGCGCGCTTTCGGATGCCAAACTGTCGCTACCAACTTTTATGTCCTTATCAGTACAAAAAACATTACTCTACAGATCTAAAATGTGAATTTTCTTGCCAAGAGGCAGATAGAGCCACTTCTTGTGTTGAGGTTTGGGATATTAAAGGTACGGCTGAATATTACCTCAAAGTTTGGTGGCAATTGTAAGCATTTGCCTGCTCGTCACAAATACAGAAATATGACACTTTACCAAAGCCGTTATCGCTTGATATCTTTTGTGCTTTTCACACCAGAGTAGTTTGAATAAGGATTGGAATGGGCATTTCTGGGATATCTCCCGTTTCCGTTGGTGTCTGTTCTGAAAGAAAGTCTTCGGTAATTATTTAAATCAATATCGTCAAAATAACAAAGTCTAAACAAAATAACAAGTCGATCATTTCGGTAGTAAACATATCTGTAATCATATCGACGACTACTGTTAAAATTCCAGATTGCAACCTGTAACAATTACACTGAAAAAAATTTAGAATTGTAAGTTTCTTAAAATTATGGAAAAAACGGAACCTACATGCGCATCAATCAGAATTGCTTGTGGAATTTTTTCAACACGTGCTTATACAAGGACTAAGTATCGTTTGGGACCTGGTTGCTAAAACAACTCTTGTATACACAAAAAGGGCGGGATAGGCTTTGTTGTTACTATCACCGGTAGCTTGGAGATATGTATGAGGCCTAGTCATTGTGGCACTACGGGTATATCATAACTAGGACATCGATTAGATGCACGTATGTGGCGTAGTTTGTTAATCATTGATCGAATATATTGGTGCTACGAGACGAGAGGCTTCGTCATCCAAGCAATTTTAGAGCGATTGTGAGAATGAGAGTGTTTTTGGGTTTTTCTGCTGGCGGTCAACAAATAACAATAGGTTTTCCCCGAAGCGGCATTTTTTTATATGATAAGAACCCTGACACCTGAGTGACCTATCGTGAATTTTAAGAAAAAGATTATGACTTGGATGTAATTTTTATTTGAATATCATAGTAAAACATAGACCCCGGAACCTGGCTTCTTTTGAAACTAATTGTGCCAAAAGAACTAGTAGCTAGCTTTACTCAAGTACAGTTGTATTAGCAACCGACTCTCAAAAACTCAACGCCAACCCGTACTATTCTTCTCTGCAAGTTTCTTTTAGTAATGGCAATAATAAAGCTTTAATTTTTTTTCTCCATCTTGAAAGCATTCGCTTTGAGATACTGTTATACTGTCTGTCCTAAAAGTTATTGAGGGTTCAAAAATCGATGTTGAATGGCTCGCGAGCTCAGTGGATGAACAAATTTTTGCTTGGGTTTCGACAACACCCCCTTTAAAAAATGTTTTTTTGCGATATGTGCGTGCTCTTTTACTCAATAGTATTTTTTTGCGATCATTCACTGTTTGATGGCACCACTTAATCCAAAAACTTTCATCTTATACTCCGGAATGAAATTTCTTCAATTTTTGCATAACCAAATACTAATACTCAGTTAGCCTTAAATGATCTCGCAATATTTGAAAAAAAAAACGGGAGAAAACTCTTCTTTTTTTTCTTTGTCAACAGATCTATTTGATTACAAAAAAAAGTTTCATCTTTTAGGTTGTCAGGGAAGCGATTGAGATTTATTTGCACTGTTTACGTACCACAATTTTGGGCAAAAACCAAATCAGTGATTATGCGAGAAATCCGTTTCGCTGTAATGCAATTTTTAATTTGCTACCACGGACTGAAACAGGCTCTTCATATCACCGGATAATCAATTCATAGCCAAATAAAGCACAGAAGTTCTGTAAATACTGCCGTATTCATAATATCAAACCAGTTTCTCTACTGATATCCATGATCACAAGTTTGACGCCAATTGTAAAAGACTTTTTGGTGAAAGTCAATGTTCCTCTGAATCTTGGTCAATCTCCAGATGAAAGAAACTCAAAGGACTTGAGTTTGGGATTATACCTAGGGGTTAGAAATCTTCGCATATCAAGCCTCAATGTACGAACAACATTAGAACTCTGGTGGTGGTATTGCAGTGCTGGATCACACTGATATCACTAATCATATCCACTCACTATTAAAATGTTCACTTTCTATTGCTTTCGAAGTTTCAAAACTGAGATCTCTCAGTAATGCAGGTCCTGTATTTATTGAAAAGATGCTATTTAATTAGGACATGCGCAAAATTTCTCCATGTTTTAATTTTAATGTGGTTGGAACAAATATTGGACTCAATCTGTGCTGTTGGTATTGTAACATATACACTTACAAAGTTACACCAGACTCTTTAAACACCTTGAAATTGATAAGATACAGATTGTATACTTAAACTACTGTCATTTGACCAAGGCTATCATCAAAGTGCAACCTACTAGTTTGTGGATACCCATAAGCAGCTTCGTTTTTTTATTGACTTCTCTGTATTTTCTTTCGGTTTGCTAACAGTAAGAATTGAGTGAATCATTTTTTGAATTAAAACCAAAAGCGAGGGCGAACTTATGATAACGGCTTAGGCCCGCTTCATGTTTTTTTTTTTTTTTTTCACTTTGGCTTGCTTCTCCTTGCAAGTTGCCCGAAAATTCAAGCTTATCTGCGCTGAACAATAAACATTGCATTTTTTGATGAAAACGATTTAAATCCGCTTGAATTCTCAAACGTGGTAGCACTTCCGTTACAAAAAATTTTTGTTTCAAATTGACAAAAGTGATGTCGTTTGATGAACTTCCGAGAATAAGGGGTGAAGGCTTGAAAGATGGACCTCTTAATGTACTATTGATCAACCCCAACTCCACTGAGAGCATGACTTTGGATTGTCTAGAGAGCCTTAGAGGTTATTTGTCACAAGAAGTTCAAGTAACTGGATATACTGCTCCATATCCCGCACCACTTACCATTGAGTGTACTGTTGATGGAATACTTTCTGCGGCAACTATCATTCGTGATCTAAGACTGAAAAATGCAGACAATAAATTTGATGCATTTTTAGTGGCATGCTTTTCTCATCACCCCCTAATAGATGCTCTTAGGGAAGAATTTGATAAGCCTGCATGTGGTATAATGGAAGCCGCTATTTACACTTCCAGGATTATTGGATTCAAATTTGGCATTGTTTCAACAGATGAAAGAAGTGCCCCAATGCATATACAGGCTGTAGAAAATTACGGCATGTCCAAGTTTTTTGTTGGGCCTGCATCGTCAGGATTTACGGTTGCTGAACTCAAGAATGCTCCGTTCGGACAAGTTGTAAATCAAATGAAGAAAGCATGTCTAACTCTCAAAGAGAGGTATGCAGATTGCTTATTGCTAGGATGCGCTGGTATGACGAAAATGAAAACAGAGATGGAACTTACTGTAGGTCCAGAGGTTCAAGTTTTGGATGGAGTACTCTGTGGCGTTGGAATTCTGGCAGAACTAGTGAGAATGAATTGTAAAACCTGTAAAGGTACCATGTTTCGGTCGTCCTTACTAGCGAGAGCAAATCGCAATCAAAACTACATTTGACACAAACTTTCATTTAGTACTTAGACTAAATAATCTTTCACCGTGGAGTTGACGAAGGCAGGAAAAGTGCTTGCTTTTCTTTTGATAAAAAGGCCAGGGGGATTGCCAGGTTTGATCCCATAACCATCACGATCCCAAATCACTTCACCTCTCAACAATGTGTAACGTGGCCAGTTGGTGAATTTTAGACCTTCGAAAGGCGTGTAATCAATTGCATGATGAAGCATAGAATTTGTAAGCTTGAACGGTGTCATGAAACTTCTTGGATACCAAATTGTGATATCGGCATCAGCTCCTGGTGCAATAACTCCCTTTTTATTTTCCATTCCATAAAGTTTAGCTGGGTTTGAAGACGTAATCTCTACGAATTTTTCAACTGAAATCCTTCCTGTTTCTACACCAAGTGCAAACAAAAGAGGAATTCTTGTTTCTATTCCAGGAAGTCCATTTGGGATTTGCTTGAAAACCGGTTTTCCGTTGATAAGACCCCTCTTTTTTCCGTCTGGGTTATCATAACAGGTCGGGGCATGGTCACTTGAAAACACTGTTACTGTATCATTTTTAATTGCTTTCCACACTTCTTCTAAGTCATGGGGACTTTCTCTGAGAGGGGGGGAGCATACGTATTTTGCAGGCTCAAACTCGTCCATGGCCGATCCAAGATTCTCCAAATGATCGTGATGGCAAACTTCAAAATTTCCTTTCAAGTTGTTACTTGTTAAAAAAAGATACTGAGGACAAGTTTCTGAGTAGATTGGAAGGTTTCTAGTCTGCGCCCTTTTGGCATGTTTGAAAGCAGCGGGGGCTGACATGTGAACAAGTAAAATAGCACAGTCTACTAAACCTGCAATAGTAATCGCACGATAAGAAGCTTCATCCTCTGCTTCTTCCGGTCTGGAAATGGCGTGAAAATATGGTTTTGTAAGTTCTTTATCTTCCAATTTTTCTATGATATAATCAATCATATCAGCATTTTCAGCATGGATCATAGTGGTGACACCATAGATTCTGTTCTTTACCATTAATTTTATAAGTTGTCTATCGTTGATCCGAAGAGCTGGATAAGTCATATATACTTTGATGCTGGTAATACCTTCATGAATCAGCCGTGGCAGCTCCTCATTTAAGAAAACTTCATTTGTTTTGGTCACAATCATATGCATTCCGTAGTCGCACCAGCAATTATCCTGGGCCCGTCCTTGATAATTCTTAAGAGCTTCTATTGCACCTTTTCCAGATTTTGGCTGGACCGCAAAGCTTATTACAGTGGTTGTACCGCCTGCAATGGCAGCCCTAGTTGCAGACGTAAATGTGTCTCCCGCTTTTGAATTATCTTCGTCAATATGACAATGAGAGTCAATGCCTCCGGGAGTTATATAACCTCCTTGGGCATCTATTACCTTTTTGCCATTCAATGGGTCAGAAGATATTACAGATATCATACCGTTGTTAATTCCAATGTAATTGGGAGGTGGAATAACACCTGAGGCGGAAACAATTAATCCGTTGAAAATTACAAGATCATACATGATTCAAAACCCAGAGATGAACTTCTTTTGGCCTACTCAGGTCATACCACTCAAAACAAAACCGGGTCATTCTAAATGTATCAATCTGGGTTTAAATACGTTTTGAAATTGGGAATAACGAATTCCTCTACTCAGAGAAGAAACCCACTGACTTCCTTATCTGATTTTTTTTGCCCGAAGGCTCATCGCCCGATAAGCAAAATTTCATTTTTTGAAAACAAAAAGCGGCAAACCTAAGATAGCGCGCGAGTCCAAATATAGACAAATAAATATAGAGAGCATGCCGGGCCAAAAATTTTGAAGGAAGCAACAAAAGCAAGTGAGACCAACAGTATATTCTTTTTACTAGAGCTGAATCTGAATGCTACAGAATCACATCGTTTAGTGAACGTCACAGTCACGGAGAAATGTCATTGACTCTTTTAAATGGACAAAAAGTAAAGTTGACTTCCGAGAAATCAATTGATGATTTTGATACAATCCCTATAATTGATATCTCCCGTGTGTTTTCTGAAAATCATGATGAACGCAAAACTTTGAGCAGAGAGCTACTAGATGCTTGCTCCAAAGTAGGCTTTTTTTATGCTCTAAATCATGGTGTGCCAAAGGAAGTTGCGAATCTTCCATTTCAACAAGCGATACAATTTTTCAGTCTCCCAATAGAAAAAAAAATGGAAGTCTACACTGGGTTACTGCCCCCAGGTAAATTCCAGGGATTTCATCCTCTTGGAGAGTACAATCTCAATAATAGGGAGCACCACGATCTGTATGAGGCATTTAATTTTGGGTACGAACCCGAGCAGGATCCATTGGAACCTTCAGACGTACCGGAGGGGGTAAAGATAGAAAATTTATGGCCTACAGGTGAATGGGCTCCACAGTTTAAAAATGATCTTTTTGAGTACCACAAGCGTATGTTGATTCTTGCAAGAAAACTTATCAGAGTATTAGCTCTCGCGTTAGACTTACCTGAGGATTACTTTGATGATGCGGTTAAATTTCCTTCTGCAGGCCATGCGTATCTTGCACTACCCTCCTCAAAAAATGGATCCTGAGAAACAAAATGGAATTGGAGCACATACCGATTTTGAATGTTTTACATTGGTTAATCAAGACCATGTGGGGGGACTCGAGGTTCTCAACAAGAGTGGGAATTGTGTGAAAGCTCCTTACATTGAGAATTCATTTGTTGTTAACATTGCTGATTGTCTTATGCGTCTTACAAATGACAAGTTCGTATCAACTGTTCATAGAGTTGTGAACAATTACTCCGGAACTGATCGCTATTCTGTTCCTTTCTTTTTTGGGGTGAGTTCAGCTTATGTTTTAAATCCCCTGCAAACTTGCGTGAGTTCTGAAAACCCACATAAATACCCTATAGTGACTTGTGGCGAGTACCTGGCGTGGAGAGCGTCGAATGCTAAAAAGAACACGGTAAAAAATAATTAAGTATTTAGTTAGGGAAAACTTTACTTAAAAAGTGACTGCCTTTGCTGCCCTATTTTAAATAGGTGGTGGTTGAATCATTTTCTTCTGCGTAGCAATCAATTTGTATTCATCCGGCCTACGATGTCTGGAAAAATCGAAAACCCTTTTTCTAGTACCGTAGCAATCATCAAGATCAATTTCAGCACATGTGAGTTCATCTTCTTTTGTTGCGCTTTTGGCTATTATTTCCCCTGTGGGACCAACAATGATAGAGCCTCCGATCATATCCCAAACACCATCATCAAGCCCACAACGAGCTGTTGAGACAGCATATGTGCAATTAGCGTAGCAATTGTATTGAACACACAACTCATTGTGGAAACTGGCCATCTTCTCTGATTGGTTCATTTCAACATTAACACCGTCAATGGCAGCAGACGATGTTGAAGGTGTATTGTAACCAATTAAAACTAGTTCCGTTCCTTGAAGACCCAATACTCGCCATGACTCACACCATCTTCTATCATTACAAATCAATTGACCCAAAACGGGGCCCCCTTCAACTTCGGTCCCGGCGCATCGAAAAGCTTTAAAACCAAGGTCACCATCCAAGAAATAGCGCTTTTCTAAATGCTGAACAGGAACATTAGGTAAAGGTTCCTTATCCCCGGGATATGCATTTTTTTAAACTTGTTCACGATATTGCCTGAGTTATCAACAAAAATTGAAGTGTTGAAGTGTTTGCCGTCATCAGTCAACTCAGCATACCCTACAGAAACTGCAATTTTATACTCCTTGGCTTTATCAAAAAAGGGCTTGTACGTTAAGTGTTTTGTAATATCCCTTTTAACAAACCATGAGTCGAGCTCTTCTCCAAACGGGATTGTATGACGAGCAAAAAAAGTGCTAAATGTAAGCTCCGGGAAGTTTACAATCTGACAACCTTCACCATGAGCTTGATTGAGGAGAACAATCATTCGATTAATTACTTGATCAGTGGGAGTATCAATGTTGATGGCCCCCAACTGAGCACTTGCCACTTTTAACTTGCGGGACATTTATTGTATTGTAGGTTCTTAGTCGATGAGGTTACGTGTTAGTGCAGCCTAGGAACTAGCTTTCAGCGGTAAATCAGCTTCAAACTTATAGTAGAGCTTTCAGGTGCATCAAATCCATTATAATTACATCGTATAACATGTTTAATTCTTCACTGCAGAAACAAAGACAAGTTCGGGCAACTTCAAAAAAGCCTTTTAAAATCATGCCCGAAAAGATTTCCTTTTCCCGCAAAACGTGTAAATCCAAAATCTAAATAATTCCTGATGAGTATATAGAATCCAAGATACTCAGTGCCAATCGCAGCTCTTCAAAATGTGATATGCGGCTTCTATACAACCAACGAAGCTTCTCAATTAAAGTCTTTAAGAACTCTTTTTCTTGTGAGTTCACACTGGTAGTCAGCAGAAGCAGAAAAAAATTGGAAATGGTGGCAAAGCACAATCTTGACCACGAATACCAGAAACTCTCAAAATGAACTGGTTTTAAACTGGAAACAAACTTTAAAATTTCAATTGCGCATTCAATTTCTTGTTTTCTAGCAAGTGATTGAACATTCTTCTCCTCCTCTGATAAAGCCTCTTTATGCAGCGAGAACTTCCTGCGAACTTCCTGAGGTCCTTCCATAGAGCAATCAATAAATCTATGTATAACAGTTCTCCATAAAATGCATTTGGCAGTAAGAAATGCAAGATTAAGAGAGCCATTTGCACTGAGTTGCCAACTTATATCATACTTTTCAACTTTTAAGAACTGAGGACAAGCATTGTGTAGTAGTTCTATCTCTTCCAAAAAAATCAAAGATTTTTTGTAAACTTGGAGGGGAGCAATATTCAGCGATCGTAGGCTAAGCAATTCGTTTTGTATGGAGTCTACAATGAGTGTTAGCTCAACAAGTGTGCAAAAGCTTCTGACACTATTTTGATGAAACCTCTTCCCCATTATAGGATCTGGATAATGCGTAAAGTCAGTACTGTTTATCATAGGCACATCCCAATCGCTTTTGTTTATATGACTGGTTGTACCAAGCATTAAGCTGAACCATTTCTCCTGCACAAATAATGTCCACCAAAGTCTTCTCCTTATTCTTTTTTCCCAAGACGGAAGATTCCAATTTTGGCAGTCAACATTCAGTCCTTTCAACTGTGCGATAGAGACTGCCATGCAAAGTATTGGCCAGACCGATGATTGGCCGCTAGACGGCGATTTTTGTGATAATAAAAGACATGACTGCAGTGTGCTGTAGCGTGATTGTGTAAGCTCCTTTGTCAAGGCCAAGAGAGTAAACTCAAGTAAAGCTTGGCTATCAGGTTGCTTTTTCAAACACAAATCAGGATCAAATGACCACCAATCGATCGCCACACCAAACATGGATGATATTAAAGTGAGCTCAAATAAGTTGGTGTCCTGGTGAACAGAGTAATAAAATCTACCTCTGGAAAAGACAGGAAAAAACGGATTGACATGTCGAAAAAACAACATTAGCAGTTTAGGACCACTTTTTCCAACAATGCTGTATATTTGTTTCCGGCCTTTTGTAAAACTTAATGGGTCAACTTGTTCCCAGAAAACCATAGTGGGTGGCCTACTGCTGCACATTCTACGAAAAAATATATTCCCAAGTAAACTCTCTTGATTTTCATTTGTAGGAAGAACCGAAAGAACGTAAGAATCTAGATACGAAGACTCAAATGAGAAGTCGTAAACTCGATCTAGCTTGGCATCTAAGGAGGTTTCATCAACATTATGCTTTCCTGTAGCAATGATTCCACCGTTGTGTAATTCTTGTGGAGAGCGCGATAAAATGTCCTCATCCATGACATTTTCTGAAAGGAGATTGCAAATTTGTTCCCAGACATTTTCGTCAAATGGAAAGGTCTTACTTGATTCAACTCCCAAACTGTGTTCGAAGAGATTCAGATCAAGCTCATCAACTTGAACATTGGAGCCTAAAACATGATCTTGCATTGCGCTGGATGAATCTAAGTCAAGATTAGCATTTTCAACACCCGGATTAATTCTAGTTTCGGTCGATACATCTCCAATTAATAACGATGAATTCAGCTGAAGATCCAAATTTTGGCCAGATATATCATTGGAACTGTTAACCACAGACTGTTTTGTTACATTGGCTCCTTTTGACCTTTTATGTCTATTGAAAGCGGGAAGCTTGAACTCACAAGGTACGTTAAGCTTTACGCATAGCTTGCAAGGAGGGCCTCCTACCATTTCGCAAAAAGCTTTTCTTCTCCGGCATACATCACATGGTCTCTGCTTTTTAGACTTGTACGGTCTCATGGTGTATGAAAATACCGGTTATTTCAAATCGATAAAGCCACCTCGCACATTTACTTACAACACTTTTATCGTTTTTTAGACTACATGGGAAGATAAATATTTTTGAATTTCAAGGTGGGAATTATTTTGGATCAGTATGTCACGTGACCATTTGAACAATCAAAAACTCAAGATAGACTTGGGAACTAGAGACAAAATTTAATGAACTAAAGCGTAGTTCGTTTCGGTAAGTGGATTGAATTAATCCCCGTGTTATAAGCTACGTTTATTTCTAGTCCAGAGTCTAGGATTCTGAGGCGTACTGTAAAATGAAATTTCGCAATACATTTTGGACAGTGAAGTTAATGAATCGAAGTAAGTGTAGGCAATAGTCGGCTGCCATAACTAATGGAAAACAAAGAAAAGTGTGCCCAATATTCCACCTGTTACTGGTATCAGATATTTTCACAGATTGTTAGCTTCTGTCAAGATCTGATTAGAGTTCGGGCAACATCAAAAGGTTGCCCGACAATAACGCAGTAATCTCTTATCTTAATTTTTCTTCGCCAATTGTTCTGTATTGGGAACAGGATTGTTGAAAAAACCCAAACTTTGATAAACTCAAAACAATATTGCACTCCGAAAAGACACCTCAAACCTTTTTTTTTTTGATATTTCACATAGTACTTACATACACACTCTATGACTTAACAACCAAGTAGTTAGTGCCTTTTGGAACGAAAACTGTAAAAACAATATTTATCCAAACAAGAGTATACTATAAGCGGTTTTTACTTTGTAAAAATGGGGGAAACTCAGTTGGAAAAATAATAAAAAAGTAGAATAGAACAAAAAGGCAATCAATCATCGGCTATCTAGATCGAGTCCCTTCAGTTCTCATTTATATTCTTGGCTTCTCAAAAGTTTCAGTCTTTCCAAGTTCCAAAAATTCTTTAGGAATGTTAACATCAGCACTGTTCTCTTTGATATAGTCTGACTCTGTCATGTACTTTACGATAACATACAACTCAAGCACCATTCCAATAACGTAAAGCGACCACCAGCAGCATAACAAGTTAAGATAAGGAACAGAACATGCGTCAATACCAAAGGCTATGGTGACACCTAAAGCCTGAAACATTGGAAGAACGCTGGAATATGACGCTTGTTTTTGTGGATCGTTGCTGAACGAAGCCAAAATCCAGATTCTGAGACTCATAATCAAACTGTAGCTCATTCCTGCAAAAAAATACCAGACAAACAACCCTCCATATCTGTGATCTGCCCAATCAATATATAGAGCATTTGATCTGTGAAACTTATCAAGGCCCCAGGTTCCCATCATCACGGCTACCCCAAGAAAGCCTCCGCAAACAAATAAAAAACAAACACTTAAAGCAAGTATACCTCTTTTTTTTCTACCAAGCCACTTGAAGTCCGCAAGGTAACCAAAAAGTAAGGATCCTGGTATTTGTGCAGCCCAGTAGCCTAAATTGTTTAGTGTTCTGGCTCTTGTTGAGAACATGTGGGAGTTCAACGAAGAATAGAAAGGAAACATAATTTCGCACATGAATAATGCTGGGATCATTAAAATAACTTTCGGTTGTTTTAGGCTTCGAAGAAGAGTAATCAAAGCCTGCTTTGCGGTTGGTACTTTGAATACTGCAATCTTAGAGTTATCGCTTCTTCTAACATCGTCTGGATCACATAAGAAGTATGCTAAAAATACTGCAGCGCAGTTGATAATGACAAAGACACAATAAAGCTCCCAAACAACTCCTCTTCTACCTTCAACAACATTCTTATTCAAGCACACAGCAATCAAGGAGCCGATCACACCACCGCAGACAAAAACAGCATGATTAAGTGCGGTATACATCCCCTTTTCACTTTCTTTCGCATAGCACGAGATCACGAAGTTTTGAGTGGTCCACAAACTGCCACCCATCAGACCACTAATGGCTCCACCAGTAATTGGAAACCACTTATGACCGGTTACATCAAAATACCAATACCCAGCAACATATACAGGAAATCCTGCAGCTCCCAACATCAAAGTGAATCTAGGACGAATCTTGTTGATAACAATTCCGGCCGCAAAGGAGGAAAATATCCATGTCGCATCACCCAAAGATGTACCAATAGAAGAGACCGCCTGTGATTCGGGCTTACCTCCTCCTGCACCAATACCTGTGAGAGCAACGTAGAGACCTGCAGTCATGGCAGTAATCAGCGCTGAATAACAAACTTGAATAAGAGGACTGTTCCATCTTAAAGTTTTCAGCCTTACTGGAACAGAAGAATCTTCAGTATCGACATTGTTGGAGAGAGACTCCACAGTCACGTTTTCATTGCTTTTGTTTTCAGTGTCAACCATTCTTTATCAGTCCTCACAAAAACTCTAAATACCAGACAAGAAGTTAGATCAAAGCAAAAATTTAGGATCTATCTTCAATGTACTTTAAATACGACTCAAAGAAACTCCAGTATTCTTCAATATTGCCCATTGCACGCATACAAGCTTCCAAAGTTGCCCAACAGACTACAAAAATTTGAGGTTTTCTGGAACTGATAAGCAATCTTTCAAAATCTTATGAATAGACCAACAGATCGTGATCGGCCTTGTATTATCTTTCATGCATTTTTGCCCGAAGTGCTTTTTGCACTTTTCTTCGGGCTTTTGGATTCGGGCAACCCCAAAAAAGTCGGTGAAGATTCTCAAGAAAACCGCTATCCATTCGAGTTCGTAAGTTAAACACGTGATTTCCTAATTTACTGTGTATCTCTAACTCAAAATCGATGACATCTTTAAACAAATTTCACTAATGCACTCAGTCAATAAGCTCACAAAACACACTAGAACGTACGTAAAGGCATTGAAGTTTTACACTGCGCTTTCAGAAACTTGGAAAGACATCAAAAAAAGAGAAGTTTAAACGGCTGGTACATTTTCTTGTGATTATTTTGAAACACAATCTAAGCTGTTCAAAAATCCAGATCTCAAAGATCTCCAATTTATCAGGTATAAGGAGATGTACCGTGATTTGGGCCCGATCTTTTTAAACGATATTGCGTCGCCTTATCCAAAATTTGAGAAATATTACAAATATATAATCAACTCCCCATTTCTAATGTCAGGATCGTTCTTTGATCCGGATGACCTTGAGCAGCTTCTTCGTGCAACCATCAATATTAATTCCGACGCTTACAACAAGGCTTACAATGTGAAAGTATCTTGGGCTGAAAATGCTTTGATGAAGGAGCTAAAGAAACAATACAAAAGTATGAGTCATTACAAGGCGATTCGAAATCAACACGGCAAAAAGAATCTAAGATATCCAATCTGGAGAACAATCCACAGATCACAAGACCAGCTATTCACCTTCTTTGAACGGGAGTCTGGCTTTCTTTCAATAGATCACTAAATTCAATATGCTTGCGGTGGTGATTTCAAAATAGAGCGATTCAAACCTGAAACATCGACCATTGAAGGCGTAGATGCATTTTGGAATGGTACATCTTCTCTCAAATACCCAAGACTTCGTGAAATTTACAGGAAAATACAGAACATATACATCTCCAACGGTGAAATAGAAAGTTGCGTTGGAAGAGCTAGAGATATTATTGCTATAGGAAGGGTAAGATTAAGTCCTGATATGGTTTCTCATATGATGTGCATCAGATCATACCTAGCAAATGTCGAAGCTGCTGGTAACACATTCTACTGGATGAATTTTGTCAGCAAATAATCTTAGAACAGGAAAACAGCCAGCTCGTCGATATTGGCGTTGATGAATTTGAGGCATTTAACGAAAATATCTGCTGGCCGTGTGTTCAATCTATGTACCTTAGTTTGTTTAAAGAAATTTGGTTACAACTCTTGGTTATAACCAAAGCAAAACTGGTAATTCAATACCAAGCAAAAAAAAAATTATGCGACCAGATTGGTTACCCCCAACTCTGTCAAAGAGAGATATGTAAAATCTGCCAAAACTAACTACCCATAGGTTTAAACAGAGAAAAAAATAGAATTATTTAATATATTTGATTACAAAAGTCCCTTTTTTTCTGGTTCTCAAGGAGATGCTCAAGATATATTTGCCTGTTTATGTTTAACGATATTGGGCCAAAACAAAATCATTGATATTGCGAGAAAATCCATATCGATATGTTGTGAATTCTTACTTTGTGCCTCAGACGGAATCGGAGTTTTTGTATTACCGGATAATCAACGTCAGGCCGAATAAAGTACGGAAGTTATGTGAAGATTGTCGTACCAATGGTATAAAGTTGACTTCCCTACTGATCTACATCATGATGATTAGCTTGTCACCAATTGTAAAAAATTCCTCTGTGAAAGTTAGCGTTCCTGCGAATCTTAGACAATTTTCACATAAAGGAGGCTCAAAGGATTTGAGTTTGGGATTATACATAGGAATCGTCCATCTTTGCATGACATCATTTGCAACAGTTAATCCCAATGTTCTTGAATTTTTTTTCATCGCACACTGAAGAGTTACCTTCGATTGGCTGGGAGCTCGCGTCCATAATTCAAACATACATGTGCGAGGAACTTGAAGACTCCGCTGGAAATATGGATCTCCTGGATTACATTGATGTCACTAAGTACATCGACTCACGATTAAAAAATCCACGTTCTTATACTTTTGAAATTTCAAATCTGGGATCAATCAGCAATTTTGGCTCTATGCTTATTGAAAATATGGTATTTAGTCAGGCCATGGGCAAAATATCTGCATGTTTCAATTTTAATGTAGTTGGAACAGATTTGGGTGGGCTAAACTTGTGTTGCTTAATGTCCTGGAGCGAGAAAAGGCTGATGTGGTTTTTTCTAGGTTAGAACGTATTCTATCCTTTTATTGAAGAATCAATCCACCTGGCAATAGGCTAAGAAGTTTTATATCGATCATGCCTTGGTCCGTTACACGTTCCCTAAAATAATGTATGTGGTTGCTGTTTTCACAGATCCTTGGAAAATTAGTAACACATAGGACGTATGAAAGATTTTTAGAAATGTTCAATGATCAATTATGCAGGTAATAGAGTAAAC
The DNA here is from genome assembly GCA_030557505.1 of Ogataea maris. Lineage (NCBI taxonomy): Eukaryota > Fungi > Ascomycota > Pichiomycetes > Pichiales > Pichiaceae > Ogataea > Ogataea maris. Next base: position 24,489 of record JAKTPG010000025.1, read on the forward strand.
CTGAAAGTTATTTTAGCCGATGGCTGATACAAATCCTACTTTTAGTTACACACGTTTGGTGGCTTGAAGAACGTGAGTTAATCATTATACAGTCCAGATCGCAAAAGTGAGCCTCAAGATTCATTTTTAAGGAGAGTTTCTTGATCCTCTTTTATAAAAAAAGGAAGTCGCAGATATCTGCCGTAACAAATGTTTTACTTCGGGTACTGCATCAATACAGAGTTAGTTTTGCAATTCCCAAAAGAAGACCAAAAAGGCATCACGTTATTGAAAAAAGCACTGGTAGTTAATAGGGGGTTCTAGGAAGTTCTTATGTGCTACCTTTCAGGTGATATTAATTTTGGAATCTTCACCTATTGTTTTCCCCTTTCATGGTACTGGTTGTAAATTTATCCCGCTGTGCATGCGTGAACTCCTATGAGCATCATTTTGCGTGGCTAAAGTAATCAGGAGATGTAAATGTTTCTGTATATAAGGTAGTGATTTAGTGCCTGCGCTTTTTGTCGTTTGTAGATCTTTGCATTCAGTGTGTAAATAACAGTATACCAAGTACGAAAAGATAAGATGGGTAAATTTGTGTTGGCCGGTGTCGATGGATGTTTGGCAAGAACTACAGCAAATTGGATTATCAAAAACAGTTCAGCAGGGAACTCATTTATATTCACTTCTCCTAATTAGAGCAAAATCAGCGACGAGAACAGGCAAGCATGGGAGAATGCAGGGGCTGTTGTTCAGTACTTGACTTATCATGATTATGATGCTATGGTGGATACATTCAAAGGTGCAGATGCTCTTGCATTTGTCTCAACATGGCTGATAGGACCTCAGCGTCGCGCTCAACATAAGAGGGTTGTCGATGCTGCTGTTGAAGCTAAGGTGGGACGCATTTGTTATAGTTCATTTGTTGGTGCAGATCTTAAAAAAGACGTTCCTGTACTGCCTCAAGATCACAAGTATACAGAAGAAATTATATTTCCCAGCGGCCTCCCATATACTCTCCAAAGAAACAACCTATATGCTGATAATATAATCAATTTCTTTGCTCCATCATGGAATTACTGTGGCTGCCGGTGGCTGAATAATAGTGGCAAGGAAAAGGCGGCCTATGTTTCTAGAGAGGATTGTGGAAGAGTTTTTGGGGCTCTTTTGATAGGCAGAGGTGAGACAAACAATGTTTACAGCATTACAGGTCCGGAATTAATCACTGATCAAGAAGCATTTGACAAAATTTGTGCTGCATCCGGCTACAACGGTGAGCTTGTCGCCCGTACTGATGAGGAACTTTACACGTTTTGGGCAGCACAAGGGGTCCCGCTAAACGTTGAGGCAGACGCATCAAAAAACAAGTCACCAATGAAGCTAGTGCAAGACGACTTGGTCTCTTGTGGCATAGTTGTGCGTCGGGGCCTCATAACGAGATCAATCACAACATCAAAACGCTCACAGGCTTGGATCCAGAAAACTTTGATGATGTGATCAATCGCCTCAGAAGTAGCTTGTCAAAAAACGAATAAATGAAAGATGACCAAATATTTGCGAATTTTTATGAATTGTTGAGGTTTGTCCGTCGGGATTGACAGCCGGGATAACCTTGACCTGCTTCAGCAATTCTTCAAGATACTTTACGGAAAAGCTTGACACACCAATGGCTTTGGCTTTGCCGTTAGCGTAGCAATTTTCCAATTGTTGATACATTCGAATGTATGTTGTTTCATAGCGCTTAATGATTCTGCCGTTGGAATCTCTAGGCAAGAATGGCTTGCCATCAGAAGAGCTACACTTAAAGGCAATGGGCCAATGAACCAATACCAAGTCAAAATAATCCAGTTTAGATGCTTCCAGGGAGAGATCCACACTTCTCTCCATTTGAGAATGAAATGTTGGCCAAACCTTGGTCGTAATGAACAGATCTTCTCTTTTGACTCTCCCTGTGGCGATTGCGTTTTTAACAGCCTCTCCCACTTGGTCTTCGCATTCGTAAAAGTAAGCCGTGTCAATATGTCTGTAACCTGCTTCTAAGATTGCGTACTCGACACTTTTTCTGATCTGGGTTTTGTCAGCGGCACACCAGGTTCCTAAACCAATGGCGGGCATCAAAGCCCCAGTGTTTAAGGTTAAATATACGCTTGTCATGAAAAGGTTCTCAAAGGCTTGTATGGGAGTGTGTTTTGCTGAACTATGAAGTTGTTTTTGCCAAATTGCAAAACCATTGATTGCCTTCTCATGTTATTATCTGATGTTAGACTCACTCCTACTTGTCATTCAGCATATTTTTCATTTTCTGAAGATTTGTCGTAAGACTAACCGTAGATCAAAACAGGTTTGAAATAGTAACATTGTTAACGCAACCAATTTCCCCCAGCATCCTAGCACTGAAATGTCAACTGAGTATTACCGTTATGCTAAAGCAAAGGTAGTTTTGAGAAGATCAGGATCAAAATGTCACGAACACCAAGAGATTTGTCTCACAGTGAATCTGCTATGATTTGCTTTACGTAACACAACAAGCACAAGAAAAGAATAAATTGTTTCAAACATACTTATCTTGTTGCTCAAAAATACTTTTGGAGTCGTGTAAGGTCCATGCTAAGACGAAGCCATCTGTTTCTGTTGAATCTGGATGGACATTAAGCGGCAGGAGGTGAATCAACAATCATTTATTAGCCAGTCATATTTAGCAGTATAGTACACTACTTCAGCGCCCAACTGGAAATAAGAGATGTTCAGGTGTTGAAAAAAATCAACAATCGCTGCAAAGCGTTGGGGCCAATCGAGACTTTGCTGGCCTCATACTGCGCATAATAGAAAAGTGCTAAAAATATAAATATTTTCTTTTTGCAGACCCAACAAGGGACACCAGCTGCAAACGTCCTTCTCGCGTCAGGTACCAGTCAGTATTTGCTACGTCGGATGTAATGTCTTCTGTAACTGAGGAAACAGAGGGGAGGGAACGGAGGGGAGAGGGGGGGTTGGAAAGTTTGTTGCAAGATTGAATCAAACTCTATTCTTGTCAGAAACTTCTAAGCTATCAGGAGGAACTTCGGTGACAGATACCACCTCATGTAGCTTTCCATCGGAGTCAACTTCCTGAGTGACATTAATATTTGCAAAGGCTTCTTTTGTTGAGGAATCTTTATCAAAGATGAGAGCAATCTCTTCCAAGGAGTAACCTCTAGTTTCTGGAAACGTGGCATAAATGATAGCAAAGATACCGACATCAAATGCAACAAAAACACAATAGTATCGCCAATGGAGTCTCTTGATAGCAATAGAATTGACAAATGTATTGACTAAAATTTGTGAGTTCAAGGCAAACATTGCTGTGAACAGACCCTTAGATCTGATTTCTTGAGGCCACACTTCAGCAGGATATGCCGTCAAAAGAGGGGTATACGCAAGGTCTGTAGATCCCTTTGCCAGAAACACAAACACAATAATTGCTTGGCCAATATTTTTCCCTTGATCCTGATAAACTGCCGTAATAGTAGTTAGGCCAATCATGAAAAAGAATAACGACCCAATAGATATTAAAAAAAGGGTGCGTCTGCCCACTTTATCAACCAAAAGTCCGCCAGTTACTGCAATTGCTAAATTCCATCCCTGGAGACAAGCATTGATCAAAGTGGTTTGCCAAGTTTTTGTAATACCAACCTGTTTCAACACCGTGCTCAAATAGTTGGTAATAATATTGACACCACTCCATGCATATGAGACACCGACAAAGCAACTGACAAATAATCTCTTGCGATTTCCAGGAGTTGCAATAAGTGATTTCCAAGACGATACATTGTTAGCTCTCTGTGCCTCAAGACCTCTTTCTATTTCGAGAATTTCAAGCTCTACCAGTGGGAAATATTCAGGTTCATAGTTGGCATGATATTTCATCAAAACCTCTTTTGCCTCTTCAGCTCTTCCTCTAGACATCAGCCATCTTGGACTTTCTGGAGCCATAATAAGCACTGGTAACAAAATAAGTGGCAGAGCAACTTGCAATGCAAGAGGGATCCGCCAAGCAGGATTTCCTGCCATATTTCTAGTGCCGAAAACCACCCAAGCACAAAGAAAAGCACCTAGCTGAAACATGGCGTGATAATTAGCCGAAAATCTGCCTCTGTGTGTAGGAAATGCAACTTCGTTCAAATACAAACTGGCAGCGTAATTACAAGCAAACGAAAATCCAATGATCATTCTTCCACTAATATAAGCGGCGTGGTTTTGAGCAGAGGAAGCGACAATTGCTCCAAGCCAGACAAAACACGAGGTAACAAAAATGACTATCTTTCTACCGAATCTGTCGCAAAAGTATGGAACAAAGAAAATAAGTACAATAGTTCCAATAAAGGGACACGCATTGATGAATCCCAACCAATTGCCACTTGGATAGCCCATAAACTCCTTCCATTGAGAAAGAGCCTGAACTGAATTTGTCAAAGAGGAATCATAACCAATGGATGCAGCGTAAAGCATGAAGTTTCCGCAGACTATATTGAGCTTTACGATATTGGATCTCTGGTACCATTTTCGAGTTTCATTAGGCAAAACTGAGGCGATCTTTTCACCAGTAGAGTTCACTACACCGCCCATATTGAAAAACTCTTTGCCTTTAACAGTTTGAAAAACTCTGAGCGAGCAGGAATCTCTCCAGGCTCACAACCAATTATTTATATGGTTTTCGACCCCTATCAGTGTCGCGGACTCGCAAGAAATGTTTTTTTTTGGCCACGAGTGCGCGCGGAGGATTATCTTGAAAACTCGCTTTCTGTACCGATAGCGATAACAATTATGCATACAGTCGTGCAATTATTAGATCGAGAAGATAAAAAGATTCACGGTGATGGCAACCAAGTTTGGTTGTTAGAATCTAACAGAATAACATATGGTTGTGGCTAGCAATATCAGAAATAGCTCTAGAGGGAGATTCATAGTTGTTAGGGCAGTATGAAGAATATATACTTGAAATTTCCATTGAAACCGATATATAATCTCGGTGTTTTTTTTGCTTTCTCCACCCCGAATCGTGCATGATAGGGGATTTCGAGTGAATTGGCTGACTTACAGATTAAAAACTCACATAACAGTTTATAAAGCAGGACCCATGTACCGATCCTTGAAAAGAACTTGAGCCAAAACAAATTTAACTTCTGAGCTACATCCACGAGTTAATATGGGCACATAGTTCAGTATAATTTTGGACATAGTATACGACAAGTAAGATCAGTAGTTAGCTTTACATAAATCAATTTGTAGTATGCATTCGTTGTGGTCTGCCTACTTGAGTGACGTCACAAAACTGCCAATTTAATAATCGTGAAGTAATTGAGCAATTTCCCATTTTGCACTACATTCCCTTAGCCCACCCCCCTCCCATATAATTACTTCATGCTTTATTCAAGCCAATAAGCTACATTCAAGTTCAGAACGTATTTTCAAACCACAAATATGAAAAACCAAAGGATACTATTGCGAAGTGTTTGTCAGTTGCTCAAGCGCCCCGAGAGATCCTCCAGCAATTTTGTGAGTGGCAAATTCATTCTGGGTACTATCAATGCTCTTTCTTTGAGAGTAAGGGCCGTAGCCGCCGCCACCGGGGGTGAGCACAGCTACTATATCACCACTTGTGACAGTCAAATCGGTACATCCCAGTAGACTGAACCACTGGATTGTTCCGTCAGGTCTTCTTTTGCCCAGCTTGGTTTTGCCTACCTCTCCATTATCGCCCCCTGCCATACCGTATGGTGCCACCACACGTCTGTAGGATGAGACCGAAACCGATAGGTTAGTAGTAAATTCCACTACTCTTTCTAACCCGTCTCCCCCAATCCATTTTCCTTTACCTCCTGTTCCGTGACGAATACTCCATTTTCTAAGAATGCAAGGGTATCTTTTCTCGAGGACTTCGGGATCTGTTATCTTAGTGTTTGTCATGTGACACTGGGTTCCTGAAAAGCCATCAGCCCCCTCCGTTGCTCCGCTTCCAGCTCCAATAGTTTCAACCATTCCAAAGCCTTTGACAAGCTTTCCATCCTTGAGGCCACCTTTGCCAAATATCAATGTGTTCATAGAGCCAGGTCCACTTCCACACACCCCATAGGCCTTAAAAATGGCTTCACAGAGAATCTGAGAACCACTTCCATTTCCTGATGCCACAGCTGCATCCGCAGATGGATTTAAAATAGTACCATCTGGAACGATAATCTGAATTGGCTTCAAACACCCTTCGTTAAGCGGAATATCTGAGTTGATAATGCATCGCAAACCATAGATAACACATGCATATGCCACGGACATGGGTGAGTTATTTGGACTATAAACTTGATCCGATGTTCCTGTAAAATCATATATTGCACTTCCTTCTTCTTCATCAATATGAATAGCACACACAATCTTAGTTCCAGTATCCATCATTTCTTCTGATCTTAATGGCAAGTGCCCTTTATGTGCTTTCGCAAGTTTCTTCAAAGTATCTCTGACAGCAAGTTCGGCTGTCTTGTTAACATTTCTCATGTAAAACAACACTGTTTCTACTCCGTATTCTTTGAACAGATCTAGAAGAAGTGTAACTCCTCTCTGGTTGGCAGCCGCCTGTGCCTTCAGATCAGATATATTATCCGTCAAGTTTCTTGACGGAGAAGATCCAGGACATTTTGCAGGCTCTTCAACAAAATACTTGTTGAGACCTTTATAGTCAAATTCACCTTTAGTAATCATTTTCCAGGCCTCAAACTGCGCGCCCTCTTCCGAAAGATGTCTTGCCTTAGAAGAAGCAGAACCAGGTGCGATACCACCAATTTCAGCATGATGTGCTCTAGATGCTGTATAGAATCTCACTTTACCATCCAAGAATACAGGGGTAATCACTGTAATATCTGGGAGGTGTGTCCCTCCGGCCTTAGGATGATTTGTTGCCAGCACATCACCCTCGTTAATATTTCTCCCCCAATACTTAATGGCGTATTTTATGGCAAAGCTCATTGAACCCAAATGAACAGGAACGTGTGGCGCATTGGCGGTAAGATTTCCTTCTTCATCAAATAGTGCACAAGAAAAATCCATTCGTTCTTTAATATTTGTGGAAACACTTGTCTTTTGCAAAGTTCTGCCCATGTCCTCGGCAATAAACATAAATCTATTCGCAAAAACTGCTAATAAAATAGGATCAACATAATCAAGAGAAATGTTTGCCGCCTTTTTGTTGTTATCAACATCAATGACAATGTGCCTTGGTAAGTTAATTGCTTTTGCGTTAGGGGTGACTAGGATGGTTTGAGTCTCGTCTAAAATAAGCGCCGGACCCGACACCACTTCTCCAATCTTTAGATCTTCTAAAAGATAAACCTTTGAGTTTAAGTTTCCTTCGGCGAATGAAATTATTTGTGAGCAAATTTCTTGGCCTTCAGAAATATCTTTCAAGGTGATTGTTTCCAAGTCTTTATATGGGGACCGTTCAACAACTTTGGACAACGTGCCAGTTCCGCGGACACGAATATTATAAACTAATACATCTTTCTCCTCATCAATGAATGAAAATTGTCGAAGGTGAATTTCATTGAACTCAGTTATGAAATCCTTCTCAGAAAATGGAATCATGAGTGTCGTGTCTGTTCCACGATAACCCATGTTGAAAAATACATCATATTTGATTTCAGAGCTATTGATACCTTGTTTCAACAAATTTTGTTTTACCTTTAACCTCAAACGATCACACTGAACAAGAAGCTTCTCCTTGGTAGACTGACAGTAAACTTCATGAGTGGGTTCCTGTGTTTCGTACACAGTATCCGCTAAAGCAATTCCATAAGCAGAGAGTATAGAAGAATATTTGTGGATCATAACCCTGTTTATCTTCAATATTTCTGCCATAGGAGCAGCATGCTGCCCACCAGCACCACCAAACGAAGCCAAATTATGTCTACTGACATCATAACCTTTTGACTCAGTTAAAGTCCGAATCAATTTAGCCATATTAAAATTGGCCACAGTTAAGAACCCAAGAGCAATTTCTTCAACGGTTTTTGGCGCTGACGGATTTTCCTTATTAATGACTTCTGCAAGCTCCTCAAATTTCTTTCTTGATGTCTCCGTACTCAAAGGCTCGTCTGCGTTTGGACCAAAAATCTTAGGAAACAGTTCTGGTACAATCCTGCCTGTAACGAGATTAGCATCTGTCACGGTAAGCGGACCCCCTTTACGATAACAAGCAGGTCCGGGATGCGACCCTGCTGATTCAGGACCCACAACAAAAATGCCATTTCTATAAAATAAAATGGAGCCACCTCCAGCTGCAACTGTATTGATATCTAGCTGAGGCACTGCAATGTTTATACCAGCGGTAGTAGTTTCAAAAATATGCTCGTATTGACCTGCATAGTGAGAGACATCAGTTGAAGTACCACCCATATCAAACCCTATAATTGGAACCTTGTAGTTATCATCATAACAAGTTTCTGCCTCGCCAACAACACCACCGGCTGGGCCAGAAAGGAGGGCTTTCAGTCCAGTGAATTGATCGTGATGGCAAAGACCGCCATCTGACTGCATGAACTCAACTCGTGTGTGCTCTTCAAATCCTTTGGCAAATCCCTTCAACAAACTGTTGATATACTCTTTCACTATTGGAGTTAGATAAGCGTCAATAACGGTTGATTGGCCACGAGGGACCGCTTTAATCATCGGGATTAACTCATGAGACACGGTAATAAACTCAAAGCCTATTTCTTCAGCCAAAGTCTTGATGACTTCTTCATGCTTTACAAAGTTGTATCCATGGATTAAACAAATAGCCACTGATCTGATACCTTTATCATATAATCTGCGCAGTTCCGACTGAGCGGCCTGCATGTCGATTGGTTTCAAAATTTTAAAAACTTCCTTTGTTTTGCCCTGAACGTAATCTACGCCATTTACAAGATCTTGGAACTCGGCCTTTTCTGGGTCTTCTGAATAAGATGTAATGGTTACTCGCTCATCAATCTCAACCACCTCCTCATAAAGAACACCAGGCTTGGTGATTTTGAGTGCAAATAAGTCTGGACGACTCTGGTCTCCAATCTGAAGAAGATCCTTGAATCCTTTGGTGGTTACGAAAGCACACCTTGCACCTTTGCGCTCCAGTAAAGCATTTGTAGCAACCGTGGTCCCCATACGGATGGAACTTATAATGGTGGTGTCCAATGGTTGACCCCTTGGAATTTGTGTTTTCTGGACATGCTCAAGAATTCTTTTAATACCTTCAATATTTGCATCATCGTAGTTTGCTGGGTCCACTGAAAGAAGCTTAAATCTATAGTCTTCTTCGTTTGGGATGATTGCGAGGAAATCGGTAACTACCATTATCGGTTAGTACAAAGTTACTTAACTGCAAAAAAATATTATACTCACAGGTCCCGCCTCTGTCGATTGCAATCTTTATCTTATCATTCTCACTGACCGTCATATTCACCTCACTGTTTTCTATCTTAAAACCGACCGTCTGCCAGGAATGACAAAAGAAGGGCACATTGGGCATTCAACCCTTCTTATAACTCCACGACTTTTGTTTTCCCCGATAACTTTCTGTGTTCTTTCGCCTCCGCGGAAGATATACTCAAATTATTTTGTGGACAAAATGGCAACTGATCCGCGTCTTCAGAAAAAAAAGAAACTTTTGAGCGAAACTTATTCTAAATCATTGAAAAGGTTGTGTAGTATTTAATTTGCATTGCGATTCGTTAGCAAGCCATGCGAGATACCCAATTTGAAAACTAGTCCATATTGCCAGCCTGTGTAAGCCTGGCTACATAGTTCATAAAATTTAAAACGACGGTGCTAGTTTAGTCTCGCTAACCATATTACGACTATGTATTTATGTGTGTTCTTCCTGCGCAAAGTACCCAAAATGCTTTCTAGCAGTGGGGTCAAAAAATATAAAGTTCTATAATTTAGAATCTTTTCCATGGCCCTCAGGAAGAAACTCAATTTCGTCTAGCTCTAACAAATGCCTTGTAAGCTTCCATTTTATCTTTTTGATATTTCCAGCATAAGAATCTTGCTGCTTTCTCCATCTCCATAAATCAGTGATGTCCTTGTCTAACTTGTTTTCAACTCTTGCCAAAATGTATTTTCCAATGTTTGGAAGAAACTTGAATGCATGGCCTGAGTCTCCAGTTGCAACATAGACCTGCGCTTTGCCAGGAACTTCGTCAATAATAAAGTTCGAGCTCATTGAATCTCCAACCCAGCAAACCTTGCTGTCTAATAAAGGTTTTGTAGCCAATCTTGGAAAATATCTTTTGAGAAGTTTTCTAGCCTGTGACTCTAATTCGATGGGTATCGTATCTCTTGGATGGTCCACTTTAAAGCGGGGAAGAGAAAGAGTTTCCCCCTTTGCATGTATATCTGAAACACTGTTCCGTGCAGCAGTTCCAGAAACGCACATCTTGATCCAGTGCTTTTCTTTATCTGGAGGAAAAAAGTATCCCAGCTCGGCATCAAAAACCACTGGATTGTTAATATACTCTGCAGCCTCTTTTTTGCTAAGACCGACATGGGTGACAAAAAGTCCGGTAGCCGACTGAACGCCAAGCAAATTAACCAAATACCCGGAGCAAGCACCGCAAGTGACAATTATTTTCTCTGCAGTATACTTTGTGCCAGTCTTCACAACCACATAACTCTTGCCCTTTTCTTCCTCTATTTTAATTGCAGCGCCCTGATCCCCAAAAATGAACTGCACGCCAAGAGATTTTGCAGTCTCATATGCCGCTCTCAGAGCATTTGCGGAGTGTGCAAATCCAGCCTCAGCATTATAGGTATATGCCATAGACTCCTGAAACTCTATATTTTTGAAATATTTGTGATCTTTGCATATGTCTGCTCGATTTGTGTACGTTCTAATTTTCTTACCCTCACCGACAGACTTTAAAAGATCAATGCTCTTTTTATCAAACTCGCGTCTATTGGAATTAGCTAACGGTACAATAGACATTCTACCGCATTCTGAATACGTTTTGGAATAGGCAGGGTCATGCCTCCAAGATTGCAAAGCTTCAATTGCCATTTTAACGTAAAGCGGATTGTCATATTCCAAACGGATAATTTTGTTAAAGTCATTTGCAGCCGAGTAGGGAGAGGGAACAGGATGAGTATCAAGCGCTACTACATTGTATCCTTTCTTGACTGCCTCGATGGCAGTCGAAAGGCCAAAAACTCCACACCCAACAATGATGAGAGACCCTCCCATTGTCACACAATCGCTCACTATGGCGATGCAAGAGTGAAAACGCTTCTGGTGTCAGCGCTTGATGACGACAATCTATGTGTATTTATACATGAGATCCGCACAAATAGAAAACTTAAGCATCCTTGGGAATAACTCTGGCCTGATACTTCGATCAAAAATCGTTCTCGAGTTTTTCTAATAACTGCCTGCATTATTGGCCTCCTCAATCGGCTAATGGATTAAAAATGGTAAAGTGTCCGCGCGCGACAGTTTTCTTTGTTTTTTTTTTGTTTTTGATAAATGTCCAGAATCTTTGACCTGAAAAACATGTTCATTAAGTAATAAAGAGCAATATTTGCATTCAAACTATATATGAGATTTGAGGGTACTTTAGATGTCTAGTCAGCTCTGAATGTACCACAGGAGGTTTCAAGTTAAAGCCAACATATATCCTGCCTTCTCAAGAACGGCTCTCCAGTCAAAATGAATATCGAAGAACTCGTCCTCGCACGCACGCTTTTTCACGAGGTCATACGATTTCCAGATCGTCTCCAATGCGAGTTTGACTCTAAATAACGACGTAAAAGGAATTTCTGTTAGAAGTGGATCGAGCATGAACAGAATCTCCGCTCGTTTTTGTTCTTCTTGCTCTCCAACGACTGGGGTACATCCTAGCATAAGCAAACACCAAGCTGGAAACAATAATCTTCGAGTTCTGGACCGTTGTTTGACAATTACCTTGAGTTCACATAAGGCCTCGGTCATGGTTTTCAAGCACTGTGTGCTGTGCTTCCTAAGCTCTTCCCCAGGAAGTCTTTCGCTCAAAACAATTGTAAAATAAAACACTTTCGCTGCTAAATGATAGAGTGAGGCACATGTCGTCAATTCTTCCGACTGATCATTAATGCTCAAATTTTGCTCTAGTTGACTTAATTGTATCCATATATTAGATCTCATTGCCTTGTACGACTTATCACGTACTCTCTTGTTCTTTCTATCCCAATTTAATATCACCATTTGGTAAATTAAATGCAGGAGACGTGGAGAGCATCCAAACATGTGATCCACCGTGTTGCCTTCGTAAAATGATAAGATGATCGGTAAAGGATAGTCCTTTAAAAATGCCTCCAATCTCTGTGAAGGAAGAGTAAACATCAAGAGAATATATCTGAGAGATAGATATTTATATGCAAAGAAAAGGACCGGAGAGTGCATAATGGCATCATGGTCTATGAGTGATAAAAGCATGCATCCCTCTTTTAGATGGTTTACCCATGTCGGAGATCCCATATTATTGATATCGAGGGAGCATAAAAGGATCACTGTCATAATGAGACTATTAAGAATTTCTCCTTCTTTGAGAATCTTGGTTTCAAGCACATCGTAAAGCAAGTTTATGGCATCATTTCTGTATTTAATTGATAAGTTCTGGTAAGTGCATATAAGGCGCGTAGATCCGTTTTGACATCTCAAAACTCTTTTAAGGAGCTCCTGAGAACTGATCGCAAGTACTGACTGATAAAGAGCAGGAAAGGCCCTGCATCTGGGGATAATCATTACTTTGAACTCATTTAGGGTACTATCTGAGTCAGAAAATGATTTTGTTTTGCACAAGGTTGTAATATAGTACTCAAATAAGAAGGATTCTTTGACGGTCTCAGCAGAAGAGTTCGCTATGCTTGAGAAATGTATGTAGTTGGCATCAAGAACGTTAAACCTTTTGGTTTCAAATGAAAGTCCAAATGTGGTGTCTGAGCAGCTGTCCAGCTCTTGGGAAAACAAGATGTCTTCTGGAAATACAGATAAGAAAACAAGTTCTTGTGGATAACGCTGTTTTGAGTTGATTGTAATGGTTTTGCTTGATTTACTTGTTTTCCCTGCGACAGTACCATTCCATAAGTAGCGATTATCGTAAACACATTCCAGCCCAAGACGTTTACAATTGGTGCATACAGGCTTTGACTCTAGTATCGTGTTAATAACTGGAACATTCCGTCCGAAATATTGGGCTGTTGGAACCATATACTTACCATCACATTTTTTCTTACGCCCTGATGAGTGTGTTAGTCATGTATTGATCATTTATCGATCATTCAAAAGAGTCATGTGCACTCACTTTTGCAGTTGGTACAACCTGTGCGACATTTTCGTTTGGTCATTTGAGGCCCAAGTTTTCAAAGAAACTTCGGTGAGTTATCTCACTAGTATGAGGAAGCAATCCACGCTATTATCGATGACCTGCCTGAGATGTTTGCATTTTTTGGATTTTAGTCATTTTGGTATTGATGTGTATCGTCAGCCTTTCATCTGGCCTCAAGAGAGAAAATTAAGCATTACTGGCCAATGTCTGACGGCAATATTGCCAAAATGGTTCAAGATAAGAAAAGTGATGAAGTCGCGAATTTAACAAATCAGTACAAAACAGGAACTAGGCGCGGGTAAATTTCCAAATCAGCATATGCACTTGTTGGGTATTTCCCTACATAACAACTCAGCTGTGTTCATATTATCTGCCACATTCATTTGTCTGCTACAAGGCTATCTATCACATACAAAAGTTTGTCAGTTCTTTTTGCCAGAAAAACCAAACGCAATGGCATACTTGTTTTTGAAAACTACCCCGCATTATCCAGTCGGTGCCGGGGCACAGACCGCTCAAATTGAATGGAATGTAAATCAAATTCCGTTAACACTTTGCTCAAAGATTTTATATTTTCAAAGCAATGGCAGTTGTAACTAGGTCGTCCAATGAGGTCCCCTCAAATATCTCGTGAATATTACAAGGCGGCTTCTAATCTAACTAAAGGACATTTTCTCATGCCCTTGAGTTGCAATGTCCTATCTTTAGGCCAGACCTTTTTGAAACCACATGGAAGAAGCTCTCGGAGCTATTTTAAGAGGTAGACAATCATGTAGCTTCAGCATTTAAGTGGGAAATGTTAACATAACTCTCAATACCTTTTCTGTAAGTTATCTTCTGTTATTTCAAAATGAGTAGAAGCTCTTTTCAGACACCGGCGTCTGTGATTCTGGCATTTAAGCACGGTCTTTGATCAAAATTCAAGCTTCTCTGAAATCAAATTGTAATTGTAATGACTTTCTATGTCAAATAAAAAAAATTTATCCTTTAATACTAGGTGTTTGATTGGTAATAAGATTGTTGAATTACTAGTCAGTCAAGCATATGTGTAGTCTACCACATCACTTGCTCTTCAATTTTTCGTATGATTCCCATTCATGCTGAGCCCTCTCCCCAACCTACCTAACTCCTATGAACTTTTCCTACAAATTGTAAAGCTTATTTCTTCATAAATAAAAGTTGGCCCTGTATTTTTGACTTACTGCATTTGGCAACTAGGCACCAATCATTTTTTATTCCTTATCTACGCCTTTGAAAAATCACACTGCGCACTACTCAGACCGATTCCGTCGGAAATTACAATTTGTCCGAAAATGGTACCTGAAATGTCACTGAACAATCCGGTCCACATGAGATTTCTTAGGTTATGACCAGTCTAGCCTGGCCAACGCAAGTTAGCACCGTTTGTTTTCCGCCTGGACAAAGTTCTGCTGTAACAGTTTTCCTACTCCAAAACGGGTAATATCCGCAAGCAATTACTTAAAGGCTTGCAAATTCCTTTGGTAGATCAAGGGCGGCGGGATATTGAGCTGTTGGTAGATGGTTAGCCAGGCAAGATGAAAAACGAGCCTATTTTAATTGTAGGTGCAGGCACTTTTGGGTTGTCAACAGCGTTGGAGCTGGCCCGTAAAGGATACAAGAATATTCGGTGCTTTGACAAGTACGAAGTCCCGTCACCAATATGTGCTGGCAATGATAGCAACAAAATGATCGACTACGATGTATATGAGGGAGATGATATCTTTCCGGGAGACAGAATTCGTATCGAGGCCAAGGACATGTGGGGCTCAGATCCGGTGTTTAAGCCTCATTACCATCCTGTGGGTTTTATATTTGCGGCGTGCTCAGAAGAGGCATTGCAGACCAAAAAAAGAGCGTATGAGCTAGAGTATGAGCGCCTGGACGCTGAAAAGCTGCGCAATTATGTGCCTGTGATGGAAGGGCCACTCACTGATTGGGTGGGATTCAAATTGAATGAAGATGATGGATGGGTGCACGCAAGAGATGCACTAAAGTCTGCATACGCAGAGTGTGTTCGACTGGGCGTACAATTCATGTTTGGCGAGGACGGAGAAGTGACACTGCTAGATGTTGCGGAGGGAGAGAAAAAGATTACAGGGGTTGTAACAAAATCAGGGAAAAAGTTTGCATCCAGCAAAGTTATTCTTGCAGCGGGTGCAAGTGCGACCAAGCTTGTGGACTTCAAGCAACAGCTGCAAGCAAAAGGGTTTACACTTGCACACATACAACTGACGGAACAAGAGTGCGAGCCCTTCAAAGGTTTGCCTGTAGTGTTCAATGTTGAGCGAGGTTTTTTCTTTGAACCAGACGAGAACAACCAGATCAAAGTTTGCAATGAGTTTCCCGGGTACACTTGGCTGGACCAGAATGGGGACTCAAAGCCATTCTTCACATATGAGATTCCAGTGGAGGCTGCTGAGGGCATTCGGCAATTTTTGAGAGACACCATTCCAAAGTATGCGGACAGGCCATTTGTCAAAACTAGGACCTGCTGGTGCACCGACTCACCTGACAGGGAACTGATTATTGACTTGCATCCAGACTATAGCAATCTGTACCTGGCATCAGGAGACTCTGGAATGGCGTTTATGCTTATGCCTGTAATTGGAAAATACGTGGGGGCGCTTTTAGAGGATACGCTAAACGCGGAGGAGCGTGCAGCCTGGCGGTGGCGCCCAGAGACGGCTGCAGCGAGAGACAATAAGCAAGGCCGCTGGGGAGGAGACAGTGTGAAGGACATAAAAACAATTGAACAATGGGTATCAGCCTGTAATCCCGAAGCGCATGTATGTAAGCTTGAAATGGAATTTTCCATTTCCAGATAGTTCCAGCCCGCACGAATGATAAGTTAGAAAAGTTAGATAAGAAAAGAAAAAAACTATAAATAAAACCAGGCACAACATAATTGGCGTAAATGTGCAGTAATGGGCGCGCACAAGGCGGTTACTGGCTTTCAGTAGAGACAAAATGGAAAGAAACAGCTACATTGATGGTATTCCCGGGTCAGAGTACCTCGTGGATGTGAACAGAAGCGAGAGCTACAAAAAGGTTTCTGAGACGTCCGACATCATTCTCATTCCACAACCAACTAGTTGCATTGGAAGGGACCCCTTGACATGGAGCCACGGCAAAAAGTACCTACAATTGTTTCTCGTCTCACTGTATGCATGTGCATTTTCTTTTGGAGAAAACACTCTTGGCGCTGCGTGGTCAACAATTTCGGAGGAAACGCATGTTTCAATCGCTAAAATGAATGGTGGCAGTGCCTTGAATTATCTGCTTTTAGGGTTTGTGAACATATTCTGGATCCCTCTAGCTATGAAAATTGGGCGGCGGCCTGTGTTTTTGGCGACAACGCTGATCTGCATGGGTGCTGGAATTTGGACTGGAAAGTTTAAGGGCGTTGCACAGTGGATGCTGTCAATGGTTCTCAACGGACTAGGGACCAGCGCATACCAGGCGGTGATCCAGCTGTCAATCTTTGATATGTTTTTTGTTCATGAGCGGGGCCGGATGATTGCCTTCTATCTCTTTGGGCAGCAGTTGGGGTCTGTCATTGGACTCATCAGTGGGGGAAGCATTTCGGATAGAATTGGCTGGCGCTGGTCACAATACATTGTTGCAATCAGCGACGGGGTAGTGTTTGTACTGCTGCTGCTACTCTTTGAGGAAACGTTGTTTCCACGGTTTTTATTTGAAAATGGGAACAGTGACAATCAAATATCCGAAACAGATGGCAGTGATGAAAAGCAGGTACAGGCAGTTGTGGAGGTAGTCTCGGTACATCCAGAACTGAGTAAAAGAAGCTATCTTGAGAGCTTGAGGTTATGGACCGTAGTTCTCGAGGACCAAACAACGTACTGGCAGTACTTCAAGCGGCCGTTCTTTCTATGGACATTTCCAAACGTGGTAATTGCAGGATTCATCTTTGCGTTTGGGTGCACTGCAGGTATCGTATCTTTTAACACAGTTTCGGAGATTTTGACTGCTGCTCCATACGGGTTTTCCTCTACTGCAACTGGTTTGTTTTGCTTTAGTGCACTCATTGGAAATGTGATTGGTTGGTGTACAGGCTTTTTGTCAGACTGGGTAGTAATCTACCTTGCAAGACGAAACAATGGCATTAAGGAGCCGGAGATGCGACTGTACACGTTAGTCTTGTCGTTTTCATATGCAGCTGCTGGGTACATGATGTACGGATGGGCAGCGGAAAGAGGAGACCATTGGATTGTGATAGCGATTGGTCTCTGTCTAATGATTGCGCATCAAGTTTCTGCCTGCGGTATTGCGACATCATATGCTATGGAATCATTCCGGGGTATATCTGGAGAGCTGGTCGTCGTGCTTGCAATGTGCTCATCAATGGTAAACTTTGCAATCAGCTACTCTGTCCAGCCTTTCATTGACAGCACAAATTACGGCTGGGCGTTCTTTTTCTTTGGATTTTGTGTTCTGGCTAGCATGGTTATGGCTGTGCCGCTTGTAATCTGGGGAAAAGACTGGAGGAGAAAGTGCGCCCCTGCTTACTACAAATTTTTAAATGAAATAAGTGACTGAAGGCATTTTCATTGATTCTAGCTGCTTGTTAATGTTACTTCTAAGATAAAATGGAAGGCTTGCGCAGAATCATGAAATTCACTTACTCAAGTATAATGTAAGTTGACCCTCTGCTAGCTACCCAGTGGAAGTAGCAATGGAGTCAGATTGTGGAATATTATATTTGTCAAGGTATGATATTGGTTCTTTTATCCTGCAGGTGTAATTACAAATAATACTTCCTATTTAAGTACCAGCTTGAAACGCCGTCCAAATTTAACCAATGGCAGAAATACAGAGAACAGGTAGTACAATTTTTTAGCAAAAGCCCAACACATATTTGATATTCCATGTTGGAGTCGATAGCATAAGAAAGACTGAAACCGTATATCGTAATGCTAACTCGAAACTGATGGCCTTATTGTACAAACAGTTTCAAATGCGAGTATCCTAAAAGCTGCCTTTAAAAAACTATACCAGTTCCTTAATGTTTGCCATGCTTTCAAGCCTAAGATTTTAAAACATATTATTTTACTGACGCTTTTATATTCATAAGGGATTGAACACAAATGTAATAAAACTGGAAAAAACTGGTGGATAGTGAACATGTTATCTTCTTTTTTTTTTCATGAGGAGGAGTCTACAAGCACTAAAACTTAAGGATAGCGAATCGGGAATTTTGACATAGGATATATATAGCACTAGTATTCTTTCTAATTTTTTTCGCCTCTGCATCGAATGTCCAAATTAAAAGCAAGCGAGCAGCTTCAATTAGAATCGAGTAACGGCAAGTCATACACCAAGTTTAATCTGATCCCTTGTTAGATACCTCGTAAGACATTAAAGTAGCATCAAAATGGAGAACACCGTCGAATTTTTCATCTATCTCTTCCAAGGTTAGTCCTTTAACTTCCACAAAGGTGAAGTACATCAGAACAGCTTGGGCGATATTATAGCATCCGTTGATAAGGTAAAATTTCCAGGATATGTGGTCTAAAGCAATGGGAATCACATACTGGTTGAAAAACCCAAATCCAAAAGTAACAACTTGAGAAAACGCCATTGCCTTTGTTCTTATAGCAAAATTTGCTATTTCAACTGGATATGAGATACATAGTGGAGTATAGGAGAAAGAATATGTGGCACTGAAAAGATAGACTAGAAAGATCAAAGCATTCGTTCCATTCGAATTTCCTCCATCTCCATATACCTTTTGCAGCCCACACATTATAAATAAGCAAACTCCCATCAATGATGTGGAGCCTACTAATATCGGAACTCTTCCAAAGCCTTCTGTAAAATATGAACCCAGAATAGCGAAAACAAGGTTGGAACATTGCATAGTCAAGTTGATAATTATTTGCTTCCGTGTTGATGTAATACCAGCATTGTCTAGGAACAAACTCAGGTATGTGCCAACTATATTACTTCCAGTCAATTGAGAAGCAACGCCCATCCAAAAAATGATCCACATTCTGAGACGATTTCCTTTGGTCTTCAGCATATCGACCCAGCCAATTTGGTTATCCTTCTCATACTGCAGCACCTGCTTGATTTCTGCGAATTCTGTTTGCACAAGTTCAGTCATAAATCCGTTTCCGTGATAGTCACAAAGAACCTTCAGTGCCTCATCTTCTTTTCGACAGTGAACCAAAAATCTTGGAGTTTCTGGAATAAAAAACAGTATAGGAATAGAAATTACTGAAGGAGCTATTTGCCAAAGGGATATACCCCTCCAAGACCATGATGAACTATCAGTGTATGTCCCGAGTGAAATTCCCGTAGTTATAATTGCTGCAAAATACCAACTTGCCATATATATACCAGAAAATAAAGCCCGGTATCGAGCCTTCACCATTTCGGCAACATATGTTGGGGCAGAAACAGCATTAATGGTAACAGCCACTCCTATAATGATTCTTGCAATACAAAACATAGCTCTATTTCTGGCACCTGTCTGCAAGCCAACGCCCAAAAACGTCAGCAACGCACTTATTAGGATTCCTCCTTTGCGGCCCACAACTGGGAGGTCAATTATCTGAGCGGCAAAGAAACCTCCAACCACTGAGCCGATATTAATTGAGGCTGAAAAGAGACCTTCTAAACCGGAATCCAAATTGAAATAGTCAATGTACTGGCCAATCATGTTCAGATTGGTCATCATGGATTGATCCACACCCATTGTACAGCCATTTGCAATAGCGCATACTAATGCCAAAGTTGTCAACTTCACGCTGTTTACATGTTTCGAGGGTTTGTCTTCCTCGACAAAGCCCGTGGTCTCGGGTTCTTTCTCCATACTCATAACTGTTAATTTTGATGAAGCAAGTAGTCATATTTGCAAACCATGATGCGCTCAAAGAATACAGACCCCTTTATATAACGGTGAGAACCTGAGTTATTATTGAATAGTGATGATAAGATTTTCAGGCAGCTATCTCGTTATGCACCCTGATGTTGCGAATTTTTTCTTGTCTCGATCGTGTTCCGATGGAATTGCCGTCGGAACATGTTAATAAAAATCAAATCAGGAATTCTGTAGATCGAAAGTTTTTTGTTTTTGATAAGGAACACGGTTCGAAACAATAGCCAATAATAAAATCTTTCATAAACGAGCATCGTACCGTCGCACTATCTGCATTCGCTAATTTTTTTGGAAGAGCAAAAGGCCGGCCATAGAAATATACATATATACGTGCATTGGCATAGCAAAATACGCCTAACAGAGTCGAACAACCGCTAACGATATCCCAGCAGGTACTATGACAGTGAATACGTCTTCAAAAAAAGTCTTGATAGATTGTGATCCAGGGATTGATGATGCATCGGCCATCCTCCTTGCTCTCGCACCAGGTAATCTTGATGTTCAAGCCATCACCACAGTTTCAGGTAACTTACCTGCCAGTCAATGTACAGAAAATCTCAAAAAGTTGTTATCTATGGTTGGGCGTTATGATATTCCAATTGGCCAAGGTCCCGAGAAACCGCTAGTGCGCCCTTATCCTAAAGATCCTTTTTTTCATGGAAATGATGGACTAGCTGATTTGAAAATGACAGAGTTGACGAATGAAAATAGCTTATACGACCCTGTTGTTCATGTCGCGTCAGATTTGATTGTTAAGACAGTTCAGGAAAACGCCGGGAGCATCACAATCATATGCCTTGGTCCCTTAACTAACATTGCACTAGCAGCCATTAAAGATCCCTCAATGTTTGAAAAAATTACGCAGGTAGTCATAATAGGTGGCTCTTTTGGTTTCGACCCATCCGGGGCATTCCACGCAACTGGTGACAATCCGGTGAGTGAATGGAACATTTACGTGGACCCGGAAGCAGCAGAGATTGTTTTTAATGGAAATTTTAATTTAACAGCAATTGGGATGGATATCTTCTGCCAGCCTTGTATTCGCATGACAGATCGGTGCTTTGAGATTTTGGAGAAAAGCAGCTCCACACCTGCAAAGTTCGTATTGGGAGTTTTGCAATTTTTAAGGAAAAGAAGCTTTGGCGATTACTGTGCCCTCATAGATTCTCTTGCTGTAGCATATGTGCTAAATGAAGAAATTATGGAAACGGAAATGGTTGAAATTTTGGTGGAGACGGCAAGTAAAATCTCATTAGGACAGATTATTGTGGAAAGAAGAAAGAATTTTAAGTGGGAAAACTTGCCTCAAATCAAGGCGGCCTGTTCTGTTAAAGGTGATATATATCTTGACGTTCTTGTGCAGGGTCTTACCAAATACGCTGATCAAATAGAATGAAATTTCATAGTGTACATATTTCATAAATTATTGGCACTAAAATGTTTTTCTTATGGATTGTATGTACACCTATCTCTAGATGCTCGCTGATTTGTTTTTTTTAAGAGGTCACAATAAAATTATGAGATTTTTTAGCTGCTGCTAAAATAACTAAAAAGTTAATCTCTAGCCCCTTGAAGGAATTCAAAGACAGATTACGGCTTTGAGTATGGCGAAGTGTCAAAAGAAACCTAAATACCTTTTTCGAAGAGCATCAATTGCCTGTGATAATTGTCGGAAGACAAAGACAAGATGTATCTACTTGAAAAACGGCGGAGCATGCTTCAGGTGCTCAAACTTAGGAATAAGTTGTTCACTTTCGTCAGACGTAAATGATCAAGACTTCGCGCCTACTACTTGTATCAAACAATTGAAGTCCAGAACTGATGCGAAGTCAGCAATAGGTACTGATTTGTCTGACGATAAATCTATTCTTAATGTTCAGATATCAGAAAAGCTTGACAGATTATTGGAGAAAGTGAGTTTCCTCGTCCATGATGAACAGTGCAAGCAAACTACCAACGTATCTCCGAACGACTCCCCTCATGTACACTATAGCCAACTCACTCATGATAAAAATCATTTTGATGATTCTGTCAGTTATTCCAATGAGACTGTGCGTAATAGCTTGAAGCAACATCCGGTAGACCCTAGATCAGCTCTTCAGGATACATTAGGAGAAGTGCCAACTACCCGATTGTCTATTGACCCTTTGTACTTTGACGTCACTCCATTTCGTGATATCAAGTATATTTCTTCAACTTTAAGGTTGCCATTTTGCAGAGACTTAGCATATGGTATGGTCAGCCCTTCTAGTCCTACACAGTCTCTGGCAAAGCACGATATCATAAGCTCTAAGCTGATTGACATTAGCACTGCCATAGAGTTGACATCAATTTGCAAGGACTATTACGGCCATTGGGTCTCATTCCCCGATCTCAAAGATCCTACCAATTTTTTCACTTTCATCAGAGGCGAAAGTTCATTTCTTTTGACCATTTGCTGCCTTTTGGGGATGAGGCATTACAGGCGCACTTCTGAACTACCCGGAGAGTTATCTTATAAATTGTTGCAGCTCATTAATGAGCTAATAGGGTCTACTGTAACTAGTCTTCCTCAAACAAAGCAGCAAATTCAGGGACTTGTTTTACTTTCAATTTATAGTCTGTCATTGTCACATATGGGCATTTATTTTGACGGATGGTTTTTATCAGGTTATACCCTTCTTCACTTCATTACTCGTGAAATGAACCTAAACGTATTATCAGAGAGATTGAAGTCTCATCCCGACAGGGTGAACAATTTTAGGTTATGGAACCATTTAGCTCTGAACCACTTGTCGTTCTGTATCTTATCCGGAAGGCCATGTTTGATTGACAGTTTAAGAATAGACCAATGCCGCGAAATTTTACAGATATCATATGCTACAAGCTTTGATGGGAAAGTTGTAGCAGAGCTATCCATATTGCTAACACTGTACAATGCTTTACAATTTGAAGAATCACTTGAGATTTCCCTAAAAGATCTCAAGTCTTCATTAGAAGATTGGAAATATCTTTGTAATCAGAAGCCTCATGGTCATTTTATCCTTATTAGTTACAAGTTCTCTAAACTAATGCTGTTACGGAGAGCATTATTGAATGAATATTCATCTAATAACGGTTTTTTGCCTAAGCCTGCACCATTCTCCAACATGTACCCCGATGCGGAGATGCATGATAATTACTTACCGGGATATGATGCGATAGCTAATACTCCGCACAGATTGGGAGATAGCAGCCAGATTAGAAATCTACTGAATCATTTACTGACGGAATGTGTCGACCTGATGGATATTGCATATGAGAGCGATAGAAAGGAATTTTTGAGAAGCAATGATTCCTTGAAGTTTTATTTATTTTTCTCTATGATTACAGTGATAAATATATGGAATAGGGGATATAGGGGCGCCAATTGGTTTAATCAAGAGATGAATGACAGGGCATTAACCGCTATTCATCGGGGCAAAGATATGTTTGAATGGCTCAGCACATCTTTCAACTGTCACAACCATTTTTTTAAAGGCTATCATTTATTAATCAGCAGCTCCCTTGCAAAACTCTACCAATAAAATTTATGACATTCTAGAACTTCGTCGCATTGTTGAGTCACAAGTCCGCAATGTTGAAAATTATTGACAATGTGTACTGCATGTTGGCACAAAACAATTGCTAATAGCCTGATAGTTTTCTGGCACCAATGTTAAGATTCAACTATAGTGTTGATGAAAGTATTCGGAAAGGAAATATTGCCTGTAGGAAATGTTATGTTTTTTTTTTTTTCGAATGGACTTGCCTTTTTTTTTCGTTGTGTTCTTAGTTTCTAGCGATTAAAGATTTTGAAAAATTTGATTCTCCTGTATTTCCTGAAAAAAATTAGTGTTCCTGATGTTTAAAGCGCACCTTGGTCACGGGAAAAGGCAAAAATACAATGGAGTTACATCAATGAACCATCCTCAGTCATCAGATCCTCGACATTCTGTATGCTACCACAAATTTTGTAGCGCTCCAGAGCCTCAGAGACGCATACAAAAATAACATGGAAGTACAATAATGCAGATATAACCAAGCTCCACAGCGCTCAAAAGACTTTAAAAATATTGTAGCTCGCCGTTCGTGATCCATCTCATAAATATCTAGGACTCAAAAAAGGACAGTTAGGTATGAAATCTTCGGGTGAGAATACAAATTCAGAGGGAAAAGGCTGAAGTTACAGGGCAGATACCACCTTCAATGAATCTGGCTTTGGGGCTCCCTCATTTCAGGCTGCCAAATGATTGATCACGCTATATCTGTACTTGCCGCACAGCATCAATGTCGCCCAACACGTGGCTTTTATAGAAGGCTGGGGAGGCCAGAGCTCCAGTCGCCGATAAGGGCTTTCTGTATGTGCCGCGTTTCCCATCCACAGTTCTCCCGCACCTGTCGGAGTAGTGTGAGGATGACTTCATGCTTGGCTATGTTATCGGTGAGTAATCCGGCCACATGCAGGCAATGCATAGCCAGTAACGATGATGGCTCGTCTTCGCAACATAAACTGATCCCAATAATATGGTCGCATTGTGGGGCCGCACTAACTCGGAGTGCCCTCAAATGATCATGCGCACTCATCCCTTCATCAGGAGGTCTTTTGAGCGATAGCATCAATCGCGCTGTGTGATACAATTGTATAGCCAGGCCAGCCTGGGGTGGAAAGTAGAAAACCTTAGTAAGTCCCTCTGGGGTCGGCAAACTCCATAGGGGATCAAATTTTTCGTCTAACCTTGATCTCCAGACGACCAGCAAAGAGTCGAGCTCGTCTGCACTCGTACGTAACACAGCCGGATCGCGCTGCTGGCTTGTTTTGGAACAAAAATTAACGACGAGACCAAGTAAATAGACAACATGGTTGGCTGCCACTCCAACACTCCATTTTGGTTCACTTTCCCACAAACTGACATCAATATTCCAAAGGCTTGGAGTCATCCGCACCTCTGCATTATCCAATAACGCCTTGACCACCTCCTGTCTAGCAAAGCTCCAAAACCCTGTCTTCAAGGGCCCATGGGATTTTGCGTTTATTCCCAAAACTTCAGCTTGTGAAATCGCACCCCCTAAGTGTTTGTGCCAATCAACAGCTGCAGGCTCCAGCATCTCATACACGGAAAGAATGACAGTGGCCAAAAAGGTGCCTTCCCAATATGAGGATTTTTTATCTGCGAGTGAAAGCCGCACATATTTCAAAGTTTCATCGTAATACCCAACTGCCACAGCATAATCGTAGTTGGGATTTGTAAGTGCTAGCTGTTTTGCAGATATGGCAAGCACCGACTTCATGATTGTAGGGTCGAAGAATGCCATTCTTGTTACCGTGTTTGTGTAAGATTGATCGTCGTCAAACAAATCAAACCACGGACCAATCCTGGTAGCAAAAGTTTGTATCAGTCTATACTCTGATGCGGTAAGTGCTAGCGGAAAAGTCAATTCAAAGGGTGAAGATGGCACAAAATGTGTATGCTCAGTTTCTTCCAAAAGGCTTGTGATGGACACTTTAGAGCTTTGTGCAATGCTCCCATGGTGCATGTAAGTGCTATCGTAGCAAATCATGTTAGAATCATCTTCGAGTCTTGGATTCTTCTTGGGGATTGCCTTTTTATGTATTATCTCGTGAGTCACCTCTCGGAAGAGGGCATCCAATGTTGGGTAGACGCACATGCGGTTACCTTTCACACAGTTCAAGCAATTAGGTTTTTCTTCACCACACTTGATTTTGCGCTTCTTGCACGTCAAACTAACATAATGCAATCATGTCAATAATGTGGCCAAAGTACATGCAGCTCGTGTCTACTCACCATCCCGTGCGCATGCGAGTCATTCCAGACGCCCGCCGCCTGGTGCTTGCTGGCCCCCTGCGGCTGGATTTAAAAACACCATAAGGAGATGTTGAAGGCATCATTCCACTCTCTATATACTCATCTGCGTACTATATGATTTTTCGGCTTGTCGGGTAGAGTGGATTTGCGCGCTAGTGTTTAGTATCGCTTTCACTTAGCGAGTATATAGATCTCTTGCATTGCTGTTTTTTCATATCTTCCTGTTTTCGTGCACAACCCCACGTTTTTTACCTTTTACTCCCCCGCACAGTCGCGCTCACAAAATTCACCTTTGCACCCCTCCCCAGACCAAGTGCGGGGTAAAACCACATATTCCCACGCGGCGGCCAGGCTATAGCTCACGGTTACACAGCTACAACAGTTCAGAAAGGCATAAATGACATATTTGAGTAGCGGTACATACATCTATTCGGGGCCAGAGATAATGACCTTCATTCCCTTGCCCTGTCTGGCGTGCTCAAACGCTTCAGCAGCCTGGGAAAAGTCATACTTTGCGGAAATGAGGGCCTTGACGTTGACAATTCCACGCGAAGCAAGATCAATGGATTTAGCGAAATCACCGTAGTTATATCTGAAGCATCCAGTCACATTGATCTCCCTGCCACAAATAGTGGCAAGGGGAATCGCTTCAGTCTCGCTCGCAGACATACCTACCTGGACAAAAGTTCCCTTTGGTCTGAGCGAGTAGATGCCTGTTTGAGAACAGTAGGTTACTCCCGTGGCATCAAGTGCGTACTCAAACCCTCTCTGCTCCTGAAGTCCAAACTTCTCAATAATATCCATTGCAGCCTCTTTGCTGGATTTACCCTTTTCGGAGAGATGAGTCTCAAGTTGAAATACCTCCTTTGCAAACTTGAGGCGTTCCGCGTTCACATCGACAATCACTACTAACGAGGCAGTACTAGCAAACTTGGCGACAGCAGCAGTGAGCACACCAACAGGACCCGCACCAAATACAATAACCTTAGAGCCCATAGTGATGCCTGCCTGTTTAATCGAATGTACAGCAACGGCCAAAGGCTCCATTAGTGCACCCTCATCCAGGCTCATATTGTCTGGTAACTTGTAACAGAATGGTTGACTTACTTTGTAGAACTTTGTCAAAGTTCCATCGACAGGGGGTGCGGCCGCAAATCTCATTCCCGGACAGTGATTGTAGTTACCATTGAGAGTTTCCGAAGACTTGAAAGAAGGCGTACCAGGCTCCAGACAAACTCTGTCACCAACCTTCACGCGCGTTACATCTGGGCCAACCGCGCTCACAATACCGGCGGACTCATGGCCTAAGATAATTGGCTTTTTAACAATAAAATCACCGATCTGTCCATGACTGTAGAAATGAACGTCACTTCCACAAATTCCGGTAGACTTGACCTGAATGATGACATCGTCATCATTAGTAATAGTTGGTATTTCACGTTCTTCAAAAGAGAACTGCCCAACTTTCTGCAGCACAAAGGAGTGGTTGTCAATGGTCATTATCAGAGGTTTTGAGAGAGTAATCAGGCAAAAGCAATGAAGAAAAAGGACCTGGACGAGCGTGAGGACGAGTGATGCAAATTAAGTACCATGATTCAAATCTCCACGACCTGAACGACAAGGTTATTCCTCCAATAAAGAAAGTGAAATGTCAGCATCCATCGGAACGCCCTCCGCTAATCTAAATAAGGCAAGTCCGAGATGTGGGCAGGACAACAACGAATTTTATTTTTTTATCCGGCACCTTTCACTCCACGAAATATGTTTGCCCTGCGTTTCCGGCATCTGCGGCTGCACAAAAGATTATGGGGTATGTATGCAAAAAAGTATTCTCAGCTATCTTACCGAGATACTAAATTTGGGAATTTATACGATCCTGAAGTATTCAATTTTAACATTGAGTTTATCAAATAGTTGGTTTTTAAAGCAAAACAAGCAGTAAACAGTGACCTCTGCATAAGATGGTCACCTTCTAAAGCGGGGTACGGAGAATTGTTGCAGAAAGACATTCGCAGCAATGTCCCAGGTCACGGTCTGCTATGTTCTTTTGAAGAAAAATACTTGCTAAACCTGGTGTGGATGGGAGAAAAAATATTCACAATGAAAGCTGCCAGCAAACTACTCCCACGCGTTGGCGCTATAGTGAACATCCATGACTCCATGAAAATTTGTTTCAAGAGCATCCATGAAGCTGAGATTTCTACAATTTTAGGTAAATGAGAAGTGTAGTTTGTTATTTTCTCTATAAATTGGATTGCAGGGCATCGTCGACAATTTTTTTAGCCAAGTAATCGTACTTAGTAAACGTCTCGATTGCATTCTCAATACGGAAGGTTGCTATCTTATTGTCTGCAATTGCCTTCTCAAACTTAGCTTGGTCATTCATGTAACTCTCTTTTGGAGGAGCATCTTGGAAAGAAACCTCTGCTGGCAAGGCAGGCTTAAAGTCAAAGGGTGCTGGAGCATTGGCAAGCTTTTCGAGACATGATAGTGGAATTGTCATTCCATCGATTCCACTAAGTCCCACGGTAACATCGAAACCAATCATAGCCGCTGCTATATTTAGCGTTTCGATGTTGTAGGCACGGTAGTAGTTATGAATGTCACGAGTTAGCGCCCAACCATAATTTTCCCCAAGATTGCTGTACTCCGTTAATAATGTTGTGTCCAAGTTGGCGGCCAACT
Source organism: Ogataea maris (assembly GCA_030557505.1). Taxonomy (NCBI): domain Eukaryota; kingdom Fungi; phylum Ascomycota; class Pichiomycetes; order Pichiales; family Pichiaceae; genus Ogataea; species Ogataea maris. Next base: position 53,258 of record JAKTPG010000025.1, read on the forward strand.
CATCAACATAGGTGGAAATAGCGACGCATCCTGCCTCAGCGGCTGCAATTCCCTGAGGAAGGGAATGTACCATAGTTCCAAGGGTCCTAATTCCTTTGATCTTTAGCTTGCTGGCCGCTTTCAATCCCTGAAAAGTGGATGGAACCTTGATAATCACTTTGTCGGTTGGAACTCCAAGATTGTTGTATGCTTTGATGTAGCCCTCGGCATCAGTGACAATCTTCTCAGTATCGTACGCATCAGCTGGGTTGACTTGAGTAAGCGCGCTCCCCTTGATTATTTTAAGCATATTCTTTCCCAATGCAGCAGCGGCATAATAGAGCACTTGTTGAATGAACTGTTCTTTATCTGCCTCAGGGCTGTAGCCAAACTTTTTTGCGTTGTTTATCGCCTCCTCTACAAGAGTTGGCTCTTTATCCAGCATGTACCAGACGTGAAACTGGTTTGAAGTTGCATTATCGAAGTACCCAGCTGGCTTGATTGCAAGAGCTCCTTCAGGCCACATTGTATCCACACTAATTGTGGTATACTTTGCGATGGCGTCGAGCATAGTCTGTGTAATGGTCATTTTTGTCTGAAGGCCAAACGGGTTACATTAATTTATCGCAAGTGTTTTCACAGAATTCATCTGATTGAGCCAACTCACTGACATATATACCCTCTCAGGTTATGCCCGATCCAAACTGTAAATATTTTTGCGGTCCCACATGAGAGGAGGGGTACGGGGTGCATGCGCGCTGGAAAAAAAATGTGAATTTTAGGGGCTTCGGTTCGTTCCAGGGTCAGTACATGTACCCAAAATGGCAACTCGCAAATGTATCTCAATGAGGGATTGTTAGCGAGTTTTTTAGTTTTGGGCGAACTAGGTTTAATAATTCAAGTAGCCCTGAACATGAGATCTGCATTATGTCATTATAAACTCGCTCGGGAAAAGCGATGGCAAAGGCTATGCCTACACAAGCAGCGTATTGGACAACCTGTGCCGTTTCCCCGCAGTTTTTTGGCACAGCACAAGAAGGCATGACCGTCCATTTGGTGCATTGCTTGCCCTTTGGTGCTGAGGACTGCATGTAAAATGGAGTTAACGTGGGACCCTTCCGGATCTTTCACCATATTCATTTTACTTAGCCACATGGTTTCAGCCCCTACCCCACATTTCGTGAACAATAGTATTTTTTTTTTGCCTTGAGTAAAATCCTGAATTCTAGAGCTAACTTGCGTATTATAAAGGAGATAGATTTTCTTCTTGCTCTTGGTGTAGAACGCCCAGATCAGGGGATCAGAGTCTGTATTTTTTTGCAATACTCATCATGATGCGGAATTACATAGGAGGTTCGGGCAAAGCCCTGAATTTCTTTCTTTCTTTAGCTGCAAGTACTGTGCTGGCCTTTTACGGTTATGATCAGGGAGTGTTCGGTGGTGTCATTATTGGCGAACAGTTTTTGAAACAGTTTGGCTATCCTGATGACAACACTATCTCCACAATGACTTCTGTGTATAATTTGGGCTGTTTTGGTGGTGCTGTAGCCACTATTTTTGTTGGTGACTTTTTTGGCCGCCCAAGAACGCTATTGATAGGAACAACCTGGATTCTCGTTGGAGCCGTCATTCAAAGCTCCTCGTACGATAGGGGACAAATGTATGCTGGTAGAGTTATTGCTGGTATCGGAACTGGTATGAACACCTCCACTGCCGGTATCTATCAAAGCGAAACAGCCAAATTTGAATCAAGAGGTAAGCTTGTTGTTTTGCAGATGGCCATGTGCATTTTTGGATTTAGTCTCTCAAACTGGCTGACGTATGGATTTTCTTACCTCGATGGAAGCATCACCTGGAGATTCCCTCTAGCTTTCCAGATATTGTTTTGCTTCATTGTGTACGCAATTTGTCCATTCTTGCCGGAGTCTCCCCGTTTGTTGATTAGAAAGGGACGAGACCAAGAGGCACTTGAAGTTTTGGCCAAACTGGCTGACGCTCCGGAAGACGACAGAGAAGTGCTCAACACCTACAAGTCTATTGTCTCTGCGTTTGAGCTTGAACGTGCCAAGGCTATCTCCTGGATGGATATGCTGAAAGGTCGCGCCCCTGTCGGCGCTGTCCGCCGGATGATTTTGGGAATGGGTATGCAGTGCATGAATCAGGTCAGTGGTATCAATATTACCTCTTATTACTTTGCCTACGTCTTGGAGCATGCCGTAGGAACCACCACAGAATTGGCTAGAATTCTTTCGTGTGCAGGTTCCGTCAACTATCTTGTCTTTTCACTCCTCTCCTATTGGACAATCGAAAGATTTGGTAGAAGACGGATGATGATTTTTTCTTCAACAGGTGTCAGCTTGTGCTTCACTGCAGTCACCATTTCACTCTCACTCATGTACAAAGGCCATGATGATCACGCACTTGGTATTGCTGCAACCTTCTTCTTTTTTCTGTTTTTCTCTTTCTTTGCTGTTGGATGCCTTGGTGTTCCCTGGCTTTACCCAACTGAGATCAATACTTTGGAGTTGCGAACCAAAGGGGCTGCTCTTGCCACGGCCACTAATTGGATTATGAACTACACGGTTGTGCAGGTGACACCACCGGGTGTGGCAAATCTTGGGTGGAGATTCTGGATTGTTTGGGTTGTCATTTCAGCATCTTTCATTTTTTGGACCTACTTCTTTTACCCTGAGACAAGCGGTCGTACCTTGGAAGATCTTGATTACTTATTTAATTCAAAACCTGGTCTGTTCATTCACAAAAACAGACTTGCAACTCAGCTCAAACGTCCACAGGAGTTTATCGATAGGGAAAACGAAATTAATGAGGCTTTCTCTTCCGACGAAAAGCCTTTTCTTGAAGTTCAACTGGAGGAATCTGTTGGTTGACCTAGATAATTTGTTTAAGCTCAATTTTGTAACCTATATATCCTATATATCCTTTTCAACTTTGAAGCCACTTTCACCAAAGTTTGGCTCATTTGTCTTTGAGCAGGTGGTTGCTGCATCTCTCTTCTTATGGTCGGGCTGCTCCCCCCCCTTCTGATTATTTTTGACGCAAAAATGATATTGTGGGCGCAGTCTCCACGGAGTAACATAATGCAGTTGTCCCGTTCAACAAAAATGACAGCAAGAATCTTGCCTAGGTCAACATATTTTGCCAGACCATGCAGTACACTCCTGCAATAGAGTTTCGAGTTTGCGTTATTTCAAGTGTCTCAAGTTCAATACATTTGCTAACATCTTGCAAAATCTCAGTGATTATAATAAGGCATTCTTGTTGGAAGCAACTGTGGCATGTATGAGTAAAAAACTCTTGTATGTTCATCCATTTTATAAGACGTAAATTCGACTTTTTATGGGAAGCGGTAACCGCAAGCTTAACAAAAGTGCTTCTTTTTCAAATCAAAAAAAAAGCCAGTGCGGCAGATGAGATACTCATTAAGCACATGTTTTACATTGGGCTCATTGTCTCTTTGGTGGCCTGCAACGACTGGATTACAAACCCAGCCCCCATCATAATGGCATTTTGAATGAAGACTTGCTTCTGTAAATGAGTTTAACTACTAGCACTGGCTTGGGCAAAAATCTGCACCAGCACATAGTTGTTTAATTTTGAAGTCTAAAGCCTTCAATAGGTTGAAAAAGTCTTCAAAGTAAAAGATGATGGGCTATTCATACGGTTTCAAGTGATAAGAAATATCTTTGAAATAAACAACATAATCGTTATATGCATCATCCGTACAGTGGCTATTGAAATAAATCATGCTCGAGACCTTGTAGGATGTAAGCGAAAATCTCTACAGCAACCATGTTTGAGCGCCTGGTCAAAGGTAACACACAAAATTGGAGGTTTTGATTTGGAATATCAAATACGTCCGCCTTTTGCTCGTCCACAACTTAGTAGCTGCCTTCGCCCAAGAAAAGAACATGCAACAGTCTTTAAGATAGTTTAGATGGACTTTGGCCTGGTGAATGTGTGTTTCGTATTCTAGAGTATCTAGGGGAGGCAATTTCGTTGTCAGCAAAAAGAATATGTTGCATGAATCCATTGATGAGGGAAAAATGCCAATAGATCATGTCCTGGGGCCACACATTTGCTGCATAGCCAACAACCAAATTTGCTCCGTTATTTGGAAGCTTCTACCACCTCATCCCCCACTAGGCTGCTCTCATTATATTGTTTCTATTTTTTGTCTCCATGTCCTCATATAGCTTCGTTGCACTGGCTCGCAGACGAGTTTGCTTTAGTTTGTGAGGACGTAGTAGCTGAAAGGTCAAAGGCATTGGAGGAAGAGTTTAAATTTTCCCTTCTTAAGTAGACATTTTGCATAGGCCTTTCAAAATATAGTTACTATTCTTGATTTGTTAAGGCAAAAACTATTACATGATATTATCATTAAGATTAGCATTCATTGAATGCTTTTTCAAAAGATGAATATGGTTAAGTAGAAAATATAGTTTACACTGCCTCTTGTTCAAGTTTTCACCCTTTGGCGAAATTAACAGGTGATAGTAATTAGCTGACTAATTACGCAAGCGTCAACTCTCCAGAATCTAGCTTCTCCCACATGTCATCTTCATCGCTGACATTCAATGCTGAATTAGAGTTACCATGGTTGTGAAGGCCACTAGAAAATATCTCTATCAGGTCCGAAAATTCAAAGTTACTGCTTGATGTCATTCTATGTTCTCCCATTGAGTCTTCAACTCGCAAAGGGCTCTCCACCAGTTGCGAAATGTCAATCCGAGAATCTGAGCCGTGAATACTTCCGCCTGACATTTGTGTTTGTAGATGGCCAGTAGATGGAATATTTCTTGTCTCGGAATAAGGGCTTCCATTTAAAGACTCGTGCCCATCCCCTGAAGAAGAAAATGCACCGTTTTCATGGCAAAAAACACCATCTTCTAGCAGCTTATCAAACAGGACACGAAAGCTTGCCGCCTTTTTGGTTCTCTGGGCAAATGCAGTTAAAAGAACAGAACAATGGCGCAAATAGTTGTGAAATCTCCACAAACTGGAACCTTTTTTCCATGCCACAGAAGATTGAGCAGACTGCTCTGCATTATTTTCCAAATGCAAAATAGAGTATGCAAGTAGTATGCCAACCAGAAAAATTGTGTGCAGTGTAAACATACTGTATCCAAAATTTCTTTCTTTCGACATGATCATATATGATCGACAGACTCCTCCAGCAGCCTCGCAAGTCTCATATAGTACTGAGTTCATTTCAATTCGGTCACTATTGTTGGCCTGCATGATCCGCGTCAAGTTCAAAAATATTCTTGCTCTGTGGTAACAGACAACAAGATATTCGATATGTACCTGATTTTTCATGCCGTTATGGAATTCGCTTGCCGAAGGAATGTCATTTCTCCATTCTTCTAATTCATCAGCAATATTTCTAAACTCACTCATAAATCTGGTACTGACATCCACTTCAGTTTTTTCCTTCTTGTAATTCTCGGGAACAGGCATGGCTGTCCTTCTTTCCAAACGATTGATGCGGGCTTCTATTTCACGTATTCTACACAACTGAATCAAGTAGTAAGTTAGTGCCACTTTCTTCGGATAGACTATTCTATTGTTTTGATTTTCATATTGCAATACTTGTTGCTGAAGTTGTAGCCGCAGCAAGTCATCGTCAGTAAGAATTTCCAAACAATCAATATTGAGTGGGTAAGGAACATCTATTTCTTCTTGAGGGATAGACGCAGGTCTACCAAGAGTCGAGCAAAGAATCTTCTCAAAAGAATAAACCGACCAAAATAGACGTTTCTTTTTTTCATAGTCCCTTGAATTTGCAAGGGTGGGAATAGAAAAGCGGTTGAGGCCAATTTGAGTTATTTTCCTAATTGCAAGACCTGATAGCTCCCAAATATTCGTCATAAACTTTATATTGTAATCATATGAGTGTAGCATATACAATGCAATAAGCATTATCAAACGTATCTGATCCATTGTCGTTAATGTGCTAATTCCTGACAAAGAATCAATTGCCGTGTCAAAATAAGTTTTAGGAGTAAGCACTCTTACTCCTTTTGAGAGCTTAAGAAGGCGGCAACCCAGTGCAAGTATTAGCAACGATACTGTCTTCTTGTGTGCCACGTCATGAAATTCATCTACAGCTCCCATCTTGCAGAACTTTCCTTTTGTGTCAAAATATTCAACAAATAGCCGTTGAATGCTGCTTTTTTCATAAAAATAGTATCTTTGAGCAAGGTGCTTAAAATAATGTGCAACAAAAGATCGCTCTAACTCTGTATCTGTCGAAGGAGTAATATTCACAAAAAGACCGTCATGATCCAAATTTCTCAGCACCTCGTCATGATCTGGCGTTGGCCTATTAAAATTGTATGTGTGGACTTCCTTGTAGATTTTTGATGCCATCCAATTTTTTATGGCGTTGACTTTCGATATAATCGCAGTTGGACCTGCATGCGATTCCTTTTGAGTATCATGGAGCAATATCCACACTGACCTATAGAGTTCAGTGAGCTCCCCTGATTTCCCGGAAGGATTATGAGTTGTTTTATCATGCCCGGATTTGGGGTCCTTTTTCAGTGTAGAGCTTTTCAGAAGTTCGTTCAAAGTAGAAAGTTCTTGCTGGAGTTTGTCCATCCTTTCCGTCACTGATGTCATATTGATCGACCTTTCATCTGCGCTGCTGCTGGATAATATGGCTGGAGGTACAGAAGTAGCAGGATCTGAAGTTTCAACAACGCTCTTTGACGGTATGGTTGCACTTCTACGAATCAGATTCTCACTATCGGCGATTTGTCCAAGATCTTGGCTCACAAGGTATGGCTCCTGAATATTTCGCTTTCCTGTTGAAAATTGCGAAAATATACCCTTTGATGAAAGATGATCATACAAACACGGACTAGAAGCCTTCACACAATTACGGCAAGGATCCATACCATCGCATTTTTTTTTTCGCTGTTTGCATCTGTCACACGCAGCTGCTGCTCTTGGTCTTCTGTGTTTTTTACTGCATCGAGCAGGTAGTGTCGTCAAGAATGTCACACTTCGCTCGGACGCAAGCTGCCCAGCATTAGTTCCAGATATTTCTGACTCATGATTCGACTTTTTCTTTGTATGTAGGGTCAATTTTTTACTGTCACCTGTAAACTGACTACTTCCAACATTGTCGACTTTCGCAATTCTTGGAGCGGGACCCTCGTATTGAAACTGTGTTTCCACAAATGTAAAAAGCTTTGCATTCCTTTTGCTCATAGCTCATAAAACAATATTCAGACCATTGCTATATGGGTTGGGCAATCTGTTACGCGGATTCAACTTCGCCACCTGCCGGCCAACTATTTCTCCACACGAGACAGACGGACGTCTTTTTATCACCTTGAAAGATAAGAATTTTTGGTCTAAGGTGTAGTTAACCTAGGGAAGATATAAAACCGACCCAATAATTGGGCTGTCCACTACTCCACTTTCTACGTCTTTTTTCTTCTTATAAGGCTCCGTAAAACTTTCAAAAAAGGAAAAATCACTAAGCAGAAAATTAGATACATCTGCAAACACTGAGCTAGAATAAACACTTAGGCAGATATTTCATTTCACTGAGATGTGCTTCCTATTTCCTTAATAGTAGCCAAAGAACCACCGGCAATTGGTTGAAATCCATTATCCTCAACGGTTCCACTAGCGATGTTAGCCTGATATGGCTCTGCCACTTTGTTATCTTCATTGAAATCGCCAGTGATGCTATTTTTGCTATGCTCATTTTCCGGAGCACCAAATCCTCCTCCACCTGGACTCTGAATGCTAACTAACTCTCCTGCGTTTAATTTGAATTGCACAAAACTTGGCAAATGAATCCATCTTATTTTTTGACCATCTTTTCTACCAAGAAGGTTCTTTCCCATAGCTGCTGGCTTTCCCCCATGTATTCCAAACGGCGAACTGTTTCGTCTTTGAGTACGCAGAGTGCATGATAATGGAGTTGTAAATTCCATTGTTCTAATGAGGCCGTCTCCACCGCTCCAGCGACCCTTTCCTCCAGAATTCTTTCTAATGCAAAACTCGTGTAGGATGACCGGGTATCTCTTTTCGAATATTTCTGGATCTGTAATTTTGGTGTTGGTCATATGACAATGAACGCCTGACCATCCATTATGGCCCTCACATGCACCAGATCCGCCCCCAATAGTCTCTACCATGGCAAAACCCGGTTTAATCTCACCTGTTATAGGGTCCTTTCCACCTTTTCCAAATCCAATCGTATTGTTTGACCCTGTTGATGCTGCACACAATCCAAAGGCCTTCAATATGGTATCATTGAGAATCTGTGAAGTGGTGGAATTGGCCGCTGCCACTGCAGCATGCTCAGATGGATTCAAAATTGTTCCTGGAGGAATATATTTTGTAACAGGTTCCAAACATCCTTCGTTTAATGGGATGTCTTGCTCTATCATTAGTCGCAAAGAGTATATCAAGCAAGCATCGGTTGTAGCAGTTGGTGCGTTACAGGGTCCAAATGTCTCTTCTGATGTCCCTGTAAAATCGTAAAATGCTTCACCTTTTTCGCCATCAATGTGAATTGCAACCTGAATGACTGAGCCGTCGTCCATAATTTCTCTAGCTCGTAAAGGCAACTTTCCTTGCCACTTTTTGGCTGTTCTTTTCAAGAATTCTCGAACAGCCGTTGAAGCTGCTTTCCGTACATTTGTCATGTAAAAAAGCACAGTTTCAGTTCCATACTCCTTAAAAAGCTCATTTAGAAGGTGCACACCTCTGAGGTTTGCCGCTATTTGAGCCTTGAGATCAGAAAGATTATCCTTGGCATTTCTAGTTCCAGAACAGCCGGGGTACTTAGCAGGATCTTCGACAAAAAGCTTTTGGAAACCTTCATAGTCAAATTTGGAATTTTTCACAATCTTCCACTGCATAAATTGAGCACCCTCTTGATAAAGCTCAGTTGCATCGGCAGCACAAGATCCTGGAGCTGATCCTCCAATTTCGGCATGATGAGCTCTTGATGCAGTAAAGAACCTAATTTTTCCATCAATAAATACGGGCGAAATAAGTGTTATATCAGGCAAATGCGTTCCTCCTGCTTTTGGATGATTTGAGGCTAGAACGTCACCGGGATTTATGTTGTCTCCCCAGTAACTCTTTGCATAACGAATGCAATGAGACATAGACCCCAAATGGACAGGTACATGGGGTGCGTTTGCCGTTAAACCTCCATCTGCATCAAAGAGAGCACAAGAGAAATCCATTCGGTCCTTGATGTTAGCCGATACTGAAATCTTTTGAAGAGTCAGGCCCATATCTTCAGCTATCGCCATGAATCTATTTTGGAATACAGCCAAAAGAACCGGATCAACAACCAACGCTTGTTGTTTTTCGGCTGACAGAGACTGCCGTGGTTCTTCAATATCTATGATAATATGTTTTGGTAAATTTGACGCTTTCGCAAATGGTGGCACACAGATTGTCTGTGTCTCATCCAGCAAAATAGCTGGTCCGCAGACAACCTCTCCAAAATTCAAATCAGGGATTTTATAGACCTTGGTCATCATTGGGATTCCTTTTCCACTTTCAGAAAACCATACCGGCTTGGTGAGAACTTCTAGGCCTTCTCTAACAGGAACCATTTCAAGATCTTTGCTGTCAAATGGTGACTGGCGAACCATCTTAGCAGTCGAGCCCATCACTCTCACTCGCAAGTCGTGAACCAATACAGGCTTGGATTCGTCAATAAACGAGAACTCTTTTTGGTGTCTTTCAGTAAAACTTTGTAGGAAATCAGTGTCTGACTGCCTGATCATTAATTTTGTTTCTGACCCCTTGTATCCAAGGTTCAAATAAGCCTCTGTTCTCACAGTTTCAGGATCTACGCCCTGCTGCAAAAGTTTCGCCAATAGTCCACTCTTTATGTCTTCACATTTTGACATCAATTTTTCCCCTGTTCCAGGCGAATAAACTTCATCACATGGCTCAAGTTTCTCTCTCACAATATCTGCAAGTCCAATACCATATGCTGAAAGGATTGAAGAATATTTGTGGATAATAACGCGCTTCATGTTGAGTATGCTAGCAACATCGACACAATTTTGGCCTCCGGCACCCCCAAAAGAAGCAAGGTTATGCTTGGAGACTTCATGCCCTCTAGACTCAGTAAGGGCTCTTATAGGTTTTGCCATGTTATGGTTTGCAACCGATAAAAACCCTAATGCCACCTCATGTGGAGTTTTGGTACCAGCATTTTCAGAGTTGATCAAGTTGGTTAGCTTTTTAAATTTTTGATCGACAATATCGTAGTCTAAAGGCTCATTTTCGTTAGGACCAAATATATGAGGAAAAAAGTCAGGAATAATTCTTCCAACGTAAAGATTTGCGTCTGTTATTGTCAGCGGTCCTCCTTTACGATAGCATGCAGGACCAGGATGGGATGATGCAGATTCTGGGCCCACTTTGAGAACACCGTTGACATATTCAAGTATAGAGCCACCGCCAGCAGCAACGGTGTTAATATCTAGTTGAGGTGCAGCCACATGTACCCCAGCCGTGATGGAATGAAAGACATATTCAAAGTTTCCGTCATATCTTGATACATCAGTCGAGGTTCCTCCCATATCAAATCCAACAATTGGTGTGCCTTCGGCTGGGTCGAAACACGTTTGAGCCTCTCCAACCACTCCTCCTGCAGGGCCCGAAAGTAAAGCTTTCAAGCCTGTAAATTCACAATATGGCACTAATCCTCCATCGGACTGCATAAATTCCACTCTTGTGGTCTCTTCAAAATTTTCTTTAAATCCTGAGAGAAAAGACATAATGTATTCCTTGATTATAGGAGTCAAGTAGGCCTCAATCACAACCGACTGAGATCTAGGAATTGCCCTAATCATTGGCATTAGCTCATGTGAGGTTGTCACAAACGGGAACTTAAGCTCTTCTGCCAAATTTTTCAAAAGCGCCTCGTGGACAGTGTAGTTGTATCCATGAATCAAGCAGATTCCTATGGACTGAATCCCTTTATTTTTTAGTTTAATTAATTTGGCCTTAGCATCTTCAACATCAAGAGGTTTCATGATGTTATAAAGTTGACCAGTCTGGCCAAGCTCATAAGATGGATTTTCATCAAGCAGGTGGTCAAATTTCACAGCGTCAGGATCCTCGTCATAGTCAGGTGTTGTCACCCGTTCTTCAATTTCCACAACTTCTTCGTATATGACCTCGGGTTTCCGTATTGACATTGCAAATAAATCGGGTCTAGTTTGATCACCAATCTTCAAAATGTCCTTGAATCCTTTCGTAGTCAACAAGGCACATCTTGCACCTTTTCTCTCCAGCAGAGCGTTTGTAGCAACAGTTGTGCCGAGTCTTATAGAGCTAATCGGTGATGTATCTAAAAGCTCATTTTTCGCAACAGTTTTGCCAGTAACACGCTCCAATACTCGTCTAATAGCCTCAACATTGGCATCCTTATAGTTAGCTGGGTCAACAGACAAAAGTTTGAAAACAAAATCCTTCTGGCCTGGAATCACTGCCACAACATCAGTGAAAGTTCCTCCTCTATCTATTGCAACTTTGACTCCGTTAATAGACTGAGTCATATTGTGATTATTTCTCAGATGGTTTAACCTTGTAAATACAGGCAATCATATTCATGGCTAGAGCAATGTGATAGACATTTGTATACATATATATAATCTTCTGCAAGATAATTTATCAACTTCAAAATGGCAACTGCGGGCTCAAAGATTTCAACAATAAAAAAAACATTGGTTTCCGAAAGTTTCTCCCTTTCCTTCCACCTACTACAAGAGCTAGTCTGTTATCTTTCTTCTTTCAAACGCTTTCCTATTTCGTCATGTCTACATGAGGAAATTATACCGACGTATCTAGCTATTTAGGGGGGTCGTTTGCCCGGCATATACCGCCTACTAGTAAAATATTTTAAAAAAAGTAGTACATCGCAACCGTGTTCATGTTTGGTATCTTTCTCGGTTATCACCATTTTTCCGCCCATGAGATACTCCATTTACCAATTTTGGAAATTGTGCCGAAATTTGAAATTGTCTCTTTACGGAAAAGTAGCGTATCTTCAAATTTCTGCGAAATAATTTCTGCAGACCCAGTATAAGTAAGTATTGTTGTATAGGTCGTTGCATAAATGTGACTCTCCTTCCAGCGCGACTATTATTATAAAGAGTCTTGTCAGCGCATCTCTTTGAAAACGCAAGTTTTGGACCAAATAAAGAATTTTCTCCGACAACTAAAAACCTTAATGCTAAACATAAACATTAAATATTTCTAGACAAGATAAGATAAGAGAGTTGCCGTTACATCCTTCTGCATAGCACATATCACCTAATATTTCTGTTCTATTTGGACTTTATTTAAGAGTGTATTGATTTTGATTTCAAACTCATCGAACGACTCATACGCTATAGGCCTTTTTTGTCCCCCATTTTTATTTGATGGATTCCGAAACTAAATCGCTTACAGAAGCCAGACAGCATAAGCTGTCCAAGCACACGGGTGAGGCCATTGCATCGCTGCTACCAGATGACCCTCGCAAGTGGTACCAAAGGCCAAATTTATTGAAGCTTTATCCATTCTTGGCAAATTTTGTGTTATTTGCTTCCTCAATCGGCTATGAATCAGCAATCACCAATTCGATTCAAGCGCTTACAGCTTGGAAAGCCTTCATGGGCGAACCATCGGGTACTTGGCTTGGATTCATCAGTTCAAGTCCCTTCATCGGAACGTGTGCGACTATTTTTTTTGTACCATACTTCTGTGATCGCTTTGGGAGAAAGTTTTGCGTTTATGTAACGGTGTTCTGCATCTTTCTTGGATCCATTGTTGGTGCTTCCTCCCCCACCCCTGGAGGGTACATTGCGGGAAGAATCATTTTAGGCATTTCTTTCTCATTCAACTATGGCGCCTCTATCTGGATCAATGAGATTTCATACCCCACGACTCGAGGCGCTTTTTCTTCTTCATACCATGCGCTTTATTATATCGGGTCTGTGTTGTGTGCTTGGGTAATTTTTGGTACACGAGTTTGTTCTGGTAACACACAGTGGAGAATCCCCCTTGCGCTTCAGTCTGCCATTCCATTCATTCTTTTACCAGGGTTGATTCTAGCCCCAGAAAGTCCTCGATGGCTAGCTTTTAAGGGCAGATATGATGAAGCAGAAAAGGTACTCATGAAATACCATGCTAATTTTGAAGAAGCCTACGTACCACTTGTTAAATTCGAAATGAAGGAAATTATTGCCGGTATTGAGGCGCAAAAAGCAAATAATGTTGCCTCATGGAAATCTCTCATTGCGACCAAAGGCAATAGACGTCGTTTGTTTATTGGTTCATTTCTGTCAATTGCATTTTCATGGAACGGGCAGGGTATTGTCACTTGGTACTTGAGCACAGTCTTGGAAGATGTTGGTATAACAGAAACATGGAGAAAAACATTGCTTAACGCTTGTATTCAGCTTTTCAATTTGATAGTTGCAATTATTGGGGCTTGCTTGGTTGACTTTGCAGGAAGAAGAAAACTGTTCCTTATCTCAATTACTGGAATTTTTATGTCGTACATCGGCTTGACAACTATCACAGCGGTCTACTCAAAGACTGGAAACTCTAGTATTGGTCAGGGTATTATTGTTTTTATCTTCTTTGTGTACGGTTTCCAAGCCATTGCATTTGCCCCAATGATTACTTCATATCCTGCTGAGTTGTGGCCACAGGCTACTAGGGCCAAAGGATTGTTTTCCGCTATGTTTTGGCTGAACGCAGCAACATTTTTCAATATCTTTGTCAACTCTATTGCAATTGATGCCATCGGATGGAAATACTACTGTATTTATTTAGGGGTCCAAGTTGTCATCTTTTTGGTGATTTACTTCACTTTCCCGGAAACAAAAGGATACTCGCTAGAGGAAATTGCCTTAATTTTTGACAAAGATGAAAATACTCAACATGCACTGAATGATATTGTGTCTGGTTCTCAAGAAGCTGACGAAAAAGACCTCGCAAATATCGTCGTAACTGAAGTCAAAAAGGTAGCCTAGGTTTGTATACTTTTACTATTTATCAACAATGAGTTTGCTATGTTGCGATGTAAAACCTTGAACAAGGTTTGAATTTCGGTAATTGCTGTGAGTTTATGAAGATGTCGGTGGTAAGGACAACCTCAGACGTATACTTCAAGCCATTGAAAGCAAACATTCTCAATCCTACAGGTTTAGCAATAGCTCTAAGCTTTGTTGAAGACCACACAAGTTAGTTCCTCGTGTAGGAAAAGAAGTTCATCAATGTGCCTATAGATAAAGTACCCAGGTTACAAATCTTATCAGGCTTCTAATAACTTTTCACTCCAATTCCTCTTTTTGATAAGGGTAGAGAGCGAGCTGGTTGGAACTGTATTCAACTCTATGTATTTCAGTTGACCTATCCGTCGAAGTTCGTTTTTTTCGTAGCATTTGGCGAGCTAAAGATAACTGAACCCATTTTGCGTGACTTGAATATGTCGGATGTATTTCCCTTTTCGTCAACATATTTTTCGTTATCGTCGGAGCTCATTTTTCCAAGCGAGTGTCTAATTTTCTGAAGCTAGCTGCCGGTCCCTGATTTGTAGTTTTTCCATCAAGTAGACGCTATGAATACGAAATCACCCACAACCGGGGCTTGTTATTATGGGGTGACTTTTATTGTAGGGGATTTAGAGTATATATAGGTTCGCAAAATGGCTAGATCAAAGATATAATGATAAGGGTTTAATAATCAAGTAGAGTATATCTGGCTCAATTTACGTACGCTAAAATGAGTTCAATTCAAAAGGAATCCCCAATAATTGTAGTGGGAGCAGGTGTATTTGGATTATCCAATGCCTTATATTTGGTGGACAATGGCTATACAAATGTCACGGTATTTGATAGATTGGATTTTGACAACAACAGCTATACTTTACTGAAAGGTGCTGACACTGCATCTGCCGACATCAACAAGATTTTTCGAGCACAGTATGCTGAAAAAAAATATTATCAAGACCTTGCTTTCAAGGCTTTTGATATCTGGCAGAAATGGAACCAAGATATACAGCTTCTTCCCAAAGATGAAGCCAAAAAGTATGCGTCACTTGAACTGGTGAATATGTGCGGTCTTCTCAAACTTGATGACATATTGAGTCCCGAAGAAAAGTCAAGTAGAGAAAACTTTGCAAAGGAAGGATTGTCTCATTTGAGATATGATATCCAAAACGAACGGGATATCAAAAGAGCTCAGTCAGCGGGACTATCGAATCAGATGAAAACAGCTTTAGAGCTAAAAAACAAAATTCCCACTTTGCAGGGCTCACTCGATACAAGCTCTGGAATTTTATATGCTTCCAGAGCGTGTATGTATGTCAAATATCTCTGCGAAAAGAAAGGGGTGAAATTCATATTAGGAGGAGATAAAGGTACTTTTCTGAAGTTTAAATATGATGATCCGCAGAAGACAAAAGTTAAAGGAATTGTCACCAAAGATGATGTGATACATCATGCAGAACTAACTGTGATTTCTTGTGGTCCATGGTCCACATCACTTGTCCCTGAGCTTGAAGGCAGGCTTGAGGGTTCATCAGGAAACGTCGTTATTTTCAAGATTCCAGATGAACGCCAGGATCTCAAAATGAAGTACAGTGTCAAGAATTTTCCGATAATGGGATGGAAAAATGGATATTCTAGAGAAACTGATTATATGGCAGGATTGTTTTTATTCCCAATATGTGAGCCGGAAGGTTACATGAAGATTATTGTCAGACAAACAAAGTATATAAATCCGGTCAAATTGAACGATGACAGGGTTGTGTCTATTCCAACCACTTCAAGAGACAATCCTCCGTCTACGCATTTGACGAAGCACATTGTTTTCCAAATAAAAAAGTGGCTTCAAGCATTCTTTCCAGACATCTATGAAGCTAATTTGCATTATGAAAGCAGGCTATTATGGTACACAGATACAATTGACAACAACTACATCTACGATTTTGTTCCAAATAAGGCAGGATTATTTGTTGCTTCTGGAGGCTCGGGTCATGCATTCAAAATGCTTCCAGTGCTAGGCCAATTCTTGGTTGACAAGATAGAAGGAAGAAAAACTTTTTATACTAATCGCTTCAAATGGCCAGATCTCAAGGCCAATCCCAAAGCGACAAACAATCTGGGCGAAGGATTTAACTCTTCAAGGAATTACAAAAAGCAAGACCTTGCTTCGAATGAGGACTTGCAATTTGGTTCGGAGGAATTAAACGAGGGTCTCAGAAATGTGTCTTTTCTAGAGTCCAAATTGTGACCGCTTATCTAATAAAGCAAGGCTCAATGTTAAAGGCAAAGTTCGGTTTGGTTCGCGCTTAATTCAGGACATGAGCACACAGAATCTTGAAACACTCTACCTTTCAAACTATGGCTTGGGAGGTTGGAAAAAGTCCACATAAGCTAAACCCTTGTTGAAAATTCTCTCTGGGTGTAATTACATCATTATAGCAGCCAGTGTGAGAAGTCATCTCTTTGGCTTTAGCTAGCCCTGACTGTATTTGAACAATGGTAACAGTCTGGTACTTGATTGTGGGAGACGTTGCATTATGTCATTAGTCTGGTAAACACACACCGGAACTACATTTCTAAGATATATGTAGCAATAACAATAGAGTTCCTGCATGGTTGAAGTTTTAGAGCCCTTGAAAGAATGCCTTTTTAACCGAAATACGAGCAGTGCTGCCCAAATCATGGCCCAAAAAAGTCTTGCGGCACTTGAAGCGAGAGAAGAGTAAACTCTTCATAAACTTGCTTGATAGACATCAGAAAGGTTCATCGTTGGCATTGTTCCGTTCACTCAATGGAAAAGGTACTTTGGAGATTGTGTCTAATTTGGAGAAATTCATGGCTTGGAATGCGAATCACTCGCCTTCGATGACCTCTATCAAGCGTCTGTTTGTCTTTCTTTTTTTTTAGTGAGATCAATATCTCATCCGCGAAATCATTTGTTAAATAGAACAATTAAAACTAAGATAACACTAGTTGAGGCACAGGCAAAATTAGAAGGATTGGTGATATAAGCTGATTCCCTTTGGTGTGAAATTTGCATAGTTTATCGATCTGATATTTAAATGACTGAAATCCAAAAGTTTTTTGACCAATTGAATGTCTCGTTACTAATTTTTACTTGTTTGAAAAACACCATCGATTGATAATTTATCGAGGACAAAGATTTCCTTTCATTGACCAGTGGTGAAATTCAATCACTCTTACTGCCGTTAAACCTAAGAAGATTTTAGTTTCCTTTTGTCCTCCTCTGATAAAGTCTAGAAGTAAATCACATCACACTAGGCGTTTTGCCTAAGTTAGATACTTAATCATTCAGGTATTGAGATAGTTGCCTTTGGAATGTTCATATATTTTGGTGAGCGTGCGAAAATGTGGACCAACAAATAAATCGCAACAAATAACAAAGCCCGATTCATAACTATGCATAATTTCTTCAAGTACCGTGCCCTTCCAGTTTTTCGGGACCATGCCGATCCCGATATCAAGCCTAACAGCCTTAGTTACATCTTTGCACCACAACAAGTATTTTGTGACACAATCCCACTGATAAGCCTGAGTCATCGGAGCTTGGCTGAGCTGTCCAAAACTGACCGACGCGATTGGTGAGTGGAAATCTCAAACTTCTGAATATTATTTATATACTGAAGTTACCACACCGTAAGATAATGACAGCATTCTTTTGCCAATTGTATCACTTTAATCCTCTTAATGAATTCCACAAAATTATTTGAATTAAAAATTTAAATTCGATCCGGTACAATATTTACTTTATCAAACAAAAGATACCCGTGATTCCAGCTCAGAGAGCCTTCTTTGAAAAGGCAGTGGGGCATTATTGAAGAACCACCTGCACTGATTACAGAAGTCTCATTGACACACTGAACAACAATCAACTTACAGCCTCAAGATTACTGCCAGGGGCGTTCACGTGGCTCTGAAGATGATTTTATTTTTCAGATTGCATCGGCATCAAGTGATAGTCGTGGGAGTCTCAATTCATCGGCGGGCTCAATCAAGCTACTGAATTTTTTGGAATGCCTTAACTGGCCACATAAACACAGGTAACAAAACTGATGGATGTGTCAGCCCATGGGACAGCGCAACTGATTGAAATGTGAAATACTTGGTAATATAGACAAGCATCTTGAATCCAGCAAGAGCTTATCGAGATCGCGATAAACTGTCGCCGATAAGCTATATATATGCGTCTTCAAAAACAAAAAAAGAAAACCATGATTTCCTCGGCTTGATTAGAATGTTCTCATCTTTGAATATTCCTTTAAAGAATGCTTTTCGGACAATCTGCACGCAAATAAACCGAACTGTAGTTACGACAGAGGGTATGATACAACCCTTGGGGGAGCACTTCTGATTAGTTTAATAATCGACTATTCAATACAATACCCAGAGGTCACAACAAGGGTTCCTTAGTCAGAATGCAAGGCAAACATTCCTCTTTTTTGAAAAGGACGACACAAATTGAGTACCATTCACATGGTACTGGAACTCTTCAAGAGGAGTATATTGGGTATCAATGGATGTAGATGAGGCACAGACTTATACGCTACTGGATAAAGCGTCAAGTAAGTCAAATGCAAATAAAGACGTAGAAAATTTTGCAGCTTTTTGCTAAGGTGTCCGATTAGTCAGATCAAAAAAAAGTCAGTAAGAAATATCCGGAACGCGAGGATTTCTCATACTTTGAGTATTTCTGTTGAAATAGAATACAACAAGACTTGACTTCTGGGAAGAAATCTGTCATTTGTAAGGTTCTAGAGTCAGAAGTTTACAACATGTTTTAGCTTCTTCTGGCTGCAGGGTACCCGACTGTGATCCGCTTGCTCTACGTCTAGGTCGTCACGCTAGTGTATTTTATTTCCATACTAGATACTAATAAGTAAACTACGTACGTAGTCCAAACATTCCTCATCTCTTGTTATGTGTCTTGCACACGGAAACGGTTATGCAGAACGCCTTTTTTACGCATGATGTTTTGAGCAGAGCTTTTTCATAATAGCAACCGGTCACCAAAACTCGTTTTAGGGTCTTTGGCCAAACGAAACATGCATGGTCAAAATTCAAATGCAAGCTCCAAGTGGAGTTGCAAAAAATATTGAACCAGATTTGTTTCGTTTCGAAAACCATTCATTCTAATGCTTCAAACTTTTGTATTCCTATTGACTTCAACCTTTATAAGATTATACATTCAATAGCAAGCGTTGAATTTTATACACGTAAACTAATCTTGAGGTTTCCTTGCTAATTTGCAAACGGTTACCACCGCTGTCAGCAAAAGACGCATCTAAAAAAAACCTTTGCAATGAGCACTAATGTCAAATATTTGTTTTAGGCTTGTGGTGAGCCTAAAACAATACGAGATGATATTGCTACTTGTAAAATGTGTTATATTCATTCAGATATTTGTCTTCTTCTGAAAGCGGTCTGGCGACGATTTGCAATCAGGAAGAAGTTGTTTTGAAGAATTACATCTTTTTTTCAGATACCGATGTAATTTTGAATTCGTGGAGAAGCTGATACTTAGACAGGTCACTTATTTTCTTAAGACTATAGTATAAAAAATTAATCTAATGGATAAATTTTGATTACGCAGTTTGCTCTGTATATATTGGTATTGACTTTATTATCATGCCAGCGGATACCAGGCTTTATAAGGTTGGCCAACACGTTGTAACAATTGATACTAAACAAAGATGATATATTGCAACTTTTTACTTTTTACATATGAGTTGATAACCAATTCATTATGAATGCATAGATTAAGATTAAGCAAAATTTGGGAAAAGGCGCGCAATCATTGATAAGAAATTTTGTTGCCCGTAACTGGCATACTCGGGCAAGCGACATAGTGCAATTTTCGACCCAGGCCTAGAAGGTGTGCCCATATATCTAGTACACCATACGGCCAAAGATCAAAGTCTCTTAACATTAGGCCAAAAACATAGCTAGTAATTGATGGCGGCAGAAAATGGTTCGTTTAATTAAAGTTGCCGTTGCACAAGTGGGTCGAATCGATCAAGACACTTCTTACGAAGAAGTGGTCGACAGAATGATAAAACTTCTTGACCAAGCACATGAAGCTGATGTCAAGCTGGTTAATTTTCCGGAGCTCACCTTTTCAACTTTTTTCCCAAGGTACTTTTTTCCTTTTGGAAGTGAACTTGATAAGTGGTACCAAACGGGTAAGGTGACAGAGTTCGAGCCTTTCAGTCCCTTTTTCAAAAAAGCTGTTGACTACGGGATATCCGTGTGCGTAGGATATGCCGAGCTGTGCGATGGTGGCGAGCATTACAACAGTTCCGTATTTGTCGACAAAACGGGAGAGATAATCAGTAAATATAGGAAGATGCATTTGCCAGGCGATAAGGAACCCTTGGACGGAGTACCTTGGCAGCATCTGGAGAAGAGGTATTTCTTGGAAGGTAACCAGGGTTGGAAGGCATTTCGCTGGCCTGGAACAGGAACAGGACACGGAGGACCTGTGGTTGGTCAGCTCATCTGCAATGATAGGCGCTGGAGTGAGTCTTGGAGAGTTCTTGGACTACAGGGGGTTGAGATAGTTTGTATCGGTTTCAATACCCCGATATCAAATACACCAAATGACGATGCTTCCGCTCAGATGGTGAATGCTGATGATAGCGAGGAGATGGCTTCTTTTCACAATGATATTTGTTTGCAATATAACTCATACTCCAACTGCTGCTATTCACTTTGCTCAGCTAGAACTGGAGCCGACGATGGTAAATATCCTATGATTGCAGGCTCAACAATTGTTGGCCCGGATGGGGTGATAATAGCCAAAACCAAATCTCATGAAGATGAGCTTGTATGGGCAGAAGTTGATTTAGACAAATGTTATCCGCCAAGAGGCCGGATTTTTAATTTTGAAAGACATCGTCGTCCTGACCAGTACAAAGTCATTTCAGAACAGAGAGGAGTTGTTGATCCATTTCCACTCGAATCTGAGTTATAAAAAATTCAACGCGTTCACATTGAAATTTAGTTGATGTGAAAAGTATGTACAACAGACGCAAATAGAGATATCTACTTAAAGCTTGAATTGAAGATCATCAAGCAGCTGAACCACTTTTTGTCCAGCACCCCAACTCATTTCGTACCCAGAGGAGCCAAATCCATAGCAATGTATAATGCTATTACCATCTATCACTTCTCTGTTGATTCTAACACCACCAAGCCTTGCAGGTCTAAGACCTACATTGACCCTAAGAATCTGGAATTCCGATTCAATCAGCAACTCAGGAAAATAAATTTTGCCAGTCTTTATGAGTTGGTGAGTATCAATTTCAGAAATCTCTAAGCTTTGGTAGTTAATTTGTTTTGTTCCACCAAGAATTATACCTCCATCAAATGGTCGAGGAATCACAAAGCACCATGTACCATCTTTCAGCTGATATGTGACCGTCTTTTCTTTATAAACAGAAGCTTTTGGGGGCTTCACAAGAAGAGTTTGACCTCGTACAGGGTAAGTGGAAGAGTCATAACCTCCATAGTATGTAAGTCCTCGCCCGGAACAGTTGACAATGATAGCCTTGGGAAATAGTTCATAGACTTGCTTCAGTGACATTAGCTTTCTCTCAATAAATGTGACACCATGGTGTATTCTCAATCTGCGCTCCAGAAACTGGAGGAAAACAGGAGCATTCAGACACCATGTTTTATATTTGGCACCAAAACTAAAGCCATCTGGCAGATCAGCTACAGAAATCACGCTAAAGTTATCAATGCCCTCCATGTAACCTGGTTTTAGCTGCTGATATAGAGGATCAGGTCTCTGAATAAAATCTACACCCTCCATAAACTCAATGGAACTTTCAGGAAACTTCTCTGCAATCTCTTTGAATGCAACATATGTCGCCTGAGATAATTTTGAGTCTCGTAATTCATCGTCTGATCTAGATGGAAATGGTCTGAAGTGAGCACCAGCCCAAGGCGAGGTATATTCTGGCTTGAAAAGAGCTGTTGAAGGCAAGTATTCTGCAATGATCGTCACATTATATCCCGTTTCGACAAGTTGATAAGCACATGTGAGACCGATCACTCCTGCTCCGACAACAACTATATCTTTATTCATTTTAAAATGTCAATTGTCAAACCAAGCAAATAACTCATTTTTTACCCAAAGCGAGTTTTAGTAATATGCGAGAATTTATATCCAGTTGCCCGAGGCCGATAAGATAAAAAAAGTTGCCCGACGTAGTTTCTTCTGTTTCGTTCACAAAAAACAACTCACGCAAATCTTCACTGGATAAGGGTAGACACAACATATTTGTGATTAGATTCCACCAGTTCAATCTCTTTCTCCAAGAAAAACCAATAAATCGGGCAATTTCGTATCCTCGGCAACTTCTTGCTGGAAACGTAGCCCAGTTGTTTTCTACAAACTATCATTTTTCAAAAGATTTCAAAGGAAACGACAGCGCAAGTTTGGTAAAAAAGAAATACTTCATGCCCCTTGTTCAAAGGCCATACAAGTCGCGCAAAATTAGACCTTGTGATAGATGCCGTCAGCGAAGATCCCGATGTGTAATTGAAGAAGGACTTCCTTGTACGCTATGTGCAAAACATAACTTGAAGTGCGAATTTACCGACAAGGTACCTCCAATCAACAGACATCGAAGGAAAAGAAATATAAATGAAAAAGCCAATAAGCAAAGTACCAGTATTTCAAATAGACAAACAACTACAAATTTTGAAATAAGAGAATGGGACAGGGCTATAGATGCGACCACTTTAACGCTGGTTGAGCCCCAAGATCAGCATGTCACTGTTCAACTTGAAAGTTCATTGTCATCAAACTTTTCTGAGGACAGAGAGAAACCGCAAGAGTATGTAACCGATGGATCCAGTGATTTGGGTTCTTTATCAACTGCCTCTCAGCGATTTTTATTTGATAATGAATTATGGGATCAAATTTTTGAGCTGATTGTCGGGACAAAGAATGTTTCAAAGGAGTTGATATCAAAAACCACCTCCTCATCCAATTTAGATGGCCCTAGCGATATATCTTCATTGGCCGATCATGACAGGTATTCAATTGATGCTCAAAAGAGCTACGAAGCAACTTACTTATTTGAGTCATCGTATATGGATCCTTACCTTTTTTATCACAAGAGGCTTTCTTCTGAAATGGATTCACATACGTCAGCAATATATATGTGGAATATGGATCGCAGCATCACACCAAAAAGTGTCACAACTCAGAATGGCACACCAAATATGATAATGTTTCAACATTTACCAATAGCACCTTCTGCAAATCTGAACTCTCAAATACAACAGCTTTTTAGTCCTCACATTCCACGACTTATGATGATGTTTTTGCGAAATGTGAATCCATTTTTTCCTATTTTTTCTCGTGGGAGGTTCTACAACTTTGCAAAACAGGATACAAAGGTATTTCCAGCAAGCTTATTTGCATCCATTTTGTCTGTATCTTTAGATTGGTGGGAGACTGATGGTGAGCTTAGCCTCATGCCTCCACCAGATGCAAAATCATTGATTGAAACAACATCCCAGTCTATTTTGAACGAGTTGTCCAATCCTTGTTATGGTACCATCCAGGCATGTCTTTTAATGACACAAAAAATTCCAGATGTTGCTTCGTCTGTTAATGGCACCACTGACTGGTGTATTATCAGTATTGCATATTCCCTGGTTCAGTCCATGGGGCTCAATGTCAACTGTTTAGGATGGACTCTGCCGAAATGGGAAAAACGCATCAGACGAAGGCTTTGGTGGACATTATTTGTGCAAGATAAATGGCTCAGCCTTTCCCTGGGACGAGGGAGCCACATTACAAAAAATGATTGGGATGTGCCAATCATAACATCCAGTGATTTTCAGTATTATCTCGACCCGGTTGTCACAGAACAGGACCACCTGTATAATGTGAAAAGCTTTTGTGTGCTCACCGAACTAACACTTATTGTTGATGACATCATTGAGGAGTTTCTACGAGTTCGTAATACCAAGCTTTCATTCTCGGTAAGCTACCACAAGGCAACAATTTTCTTTGAACGTATTGAAACACTTGAAAAAAATTGTCCACCGTTTTTAAGAATTGATAATTCTTCCATTCAAAGGCATTTTCAATCAAATGCTGCCCTTGCCATTGCATTTCTCACAGTTAAGGTGACAGTTACCAGGGTTTTGCTACACAAAGTAAAGCAATTAGACGATTCAATTTTTGAGCCAGTGACGAGAGTGAAAAAGCATGCTTTTGACTTGGAAAATGAAATACTAGAATTATTGGGGCAATTGAAGCCCTACCACTTTGATTGTTTTTGGTACACCTGGTCGCGTTTTAACTTCGCTAGTATAGCAGCCTTTTTTCTTTTGGTTGTAGACTATGCTGATACGGAGTTTGAAAAATTTGAAGCAAATTCAAATCTTCAGAAGTTACACTGGTTCTTAAAAAGCAGGAGTAAATTGTTCAAGTTGTTCAAGTTGTCATTGACAGTGTTAGAAAATTCCAGCTGATTTTTTGTCACACTTGAGTTTGAGCCTTTTCAGTCTAAAGATATTCTTGTCTTCTCATTTTTCTGTTAACTTTTGCGTCACTAAATACCCCTCTTTTGCTTGTTTTAAGTCCCATCCTTATCCATCCAGATATGATATTTACAGCGGCGGAAACACTATCAATCACCTGTACCCCTTGCGGTGAAACAAGAGTTTTCACCGATGCAGCCATATCGCTCATTCCAGCACATCCTAAAATTATACAATCTGCGTTGTAGTCATGCACTAAAGAAGCTGCTGTGTCCGCCATGGCCGCCAGAACTTCTGTTCTTGGTTTTGTCTCCAACTCTTTCACACTGAGGTTCGTCGAAAGCAAACCGGCACAAAAAGGTTCCAGCCCAAAATCCTTCACGGCAAACTCGTGTCTAAGTTGAGACCGGTAACTTGTGCAGACAACGCCAAACTTTGCGCCGAGCATTCTGGCAGCATAAAATCCTGCTTCCATGATACCGCAGCAGGGAATTTCAAATTCTTCTTTAATGCAGTTCACGAGTGGATGGTTTGAGAAGCAGCATACTATGGCACCGTCAACCTGTTTCAAGAGTTCATAAGCGTCTCGAATCACTTCAGCACTCGAAAGAACCGAATCGAGATGACTTTCTATTGTAATAGGAGCTTTACCTGCTGGTGCTGTATACCCATAAACAATCATATCTGGCGGTACGTGTTTGGATACCATGCTGAGACAAGACTCTGTCATAGAGGGCGTAGCGTTGGGATTAATTAATAAAACGTTGTATTTTGTTTCTGTGCTAGATTGCACGGTTGGAATATCTTTCAAAGCCATGGATGAAAATGAATCAAAAGTTGGCTACTTCGCACGCTATGTGTACATTTTTGTCAGAAAAAGTACATCAGCAAAGCATGATTTGTTTGGGGAATCCAGGGTTTTTAAAATTCGCGTTTGGAGGGAAAAGTCGGGCAAGACTTATCTTATCGGCATTGTTAAAATTTACACGAGAAGCAAGTTGCCCGAGCATTTTTGGGCCAAAACAAAACTATATAACTTAAAAGGAAAACCCATTGACTGGTGAACTTTTCCATATTAGCTGAATCCTGTCAGAGAACAAGAATGCCAAACCAAAAATAGTATGGAAAAAATGGATCTGGATCTCGTCATTCACAACGGCTATATAGTTTCATCTTCGGATGTTCTGCCACCACAAACCTTCATTGGTATAAAAAACGGTATCATTGAAGTTATTTCTGCATCTCCGATAACAGGAAAGAAAATAATTGACGCCGATGGCGGGTATATCATGCCTGGTGGAATAGATTCTCATGTTCATCTTTCACAGAAAAACACCCCTGCAGGGGACAGTATAGAGTCGGGAACTAGATCCGCTTTGCCGGGAGGAACAACTACTGTTATTCCTTTTGCATTACAAAAAGATAAAGAAGACCACAATATTGTATCTGTTATACATGATTATCACAAAGTTGCCAATGGAAATGCATATTGCGATTATGGATTCCATCTTATTATTTCAAATCCCAACGATGATATGCTCAAGAAACAACTTAGGCACCTGATGAACGAAGAAGGAATTACTTCTGTAAAGATATATACCACATATCCCCGGTACAAACTTAGCGATGAACAAATTTTGGACGTACTACTTGCAAATCGGAAACTGGGAATCACTACAATGATCCATGCAGAAAATTCAGACATAGTTGATTTTATCGGCAAAAAGTTAGAAGAGAGAAACATGACAGATCCTTTCTACCATGCAGTTAGTAGGCCAATTGAAGCGGAAGATGAGGCTACATACAGGGTTATTACTTTCTCCAGACTGATTGATGTTCCAATATTAATTGTTCATATGTCATCGGAAGATGCGTTGCAACATGTACGAGGAGCACAGGCCAAACTTGTTCCTATTTTTGCTGAAACGTGCCCGCAATATCTTTTTCTGACTGCGGAAACTTTGAAGTACGGAAACTGCCATCATACTCATTCTGATGACTCTTTCGCAGGAGCGAA
Organism: Ogataea maris; assembly: GCA_030557505.1. Lineage (NCBI taxonomy): Eukaryota > Fungi > Ascomycota > Pichiomycetes > Pichiales > Pichiaceae > Ogataea > Ogataea maris. The sequence continues at coordinate 79,841 of JAKTPG010000025.1, forward strand.
ATATGTCTGTTCACCTCCACTTAGACAGAGTGCTGAGGAACTGGCGGGTGTCTGGAGGGAAATACAGAACGGAACAGTCACCATTTTCAGCAGCGACCATGCACCCACGTTATATGATCATCATTTAGGGAAAAAAGCAGGTCTTGTGAATGGGATTCCGCATTTCAAGAAAATCCCTAACGGCCTTCCAGGAATAGAGACGAGAATGCCTTTACTTTTTTGTTATGGCGTTGAGACAGGAAAAATCACTCCGCAAAAGTTTGTGGATTTGTGTTCAACGAATGCTGCTAAGCTATACGGCTTGGGTTCTAGAAAGGGCTCAATCTCTGTTGGAATGGATGCAGACATCGTGATATGGTATCCTAAAAACAAAATGAAGCCCTTCGAACTGACTAATGATATGCTACATCATGATATAGACTACTCGCCTTACGAGGGGATGACGTTTACTAACTGGCCTAGATACACAATTTTAAGAGGAGAGGTCTTATGGAACAGAGACAATGAAGGTCTTATTGCAAGAAAAGGGGCAGGAGTATATTTGAAGAGAGGTAAGTCCTCTCTGAGCGGCCCAATGAGGCAGCTCAATCCCATCTTTGATGAGCCCCACCAGGAAACTGTTTCATGCTAAGCTGACTATACCGATCTGCAAAGTTGCGGCAATTAAAAGTACCGTTGGAAGGTTGGCGTATGGAGGGATCTTTTAAAGGTTTACGATTTAAAAATCCCAGAAAAGATAGCTTAAAATTTTTATTTCACAATTTCTTACTCTTCACTACCTAGACTCATATATTCATATATTCACCTTCTTGAAATCTTGAGTATTTGTATTGGACATGGGTTGATAAATATCATGGAATTCACGCTATCAGGACGGAACGTCAGAGAAGAGGCGGTGAATCTGGCAATGTTGATCATATTTTTTTATATAGGTTCACTCGGTTTACAAAATGTTCAAGCATCAAATGCTTTATATATATACTCATTTTATAGTTGAAGAGAGGGTACGTATTTTATGTGCTAAGCTTTGTACCTGTGCTTTTCCCGGTAATTTTAAATTTTATCAAATGTGCTCAAGAATTAGGATTGTGAGCCAGATTAGGCCATAATCTAAACTTGCCCGAACTTTTTGGCTGAACTAAAATGTCTTTACTTTGAAAAAAATTTAATAGGTTTCATTTCAAGTTTACTTTCCATATCTATTAGGAGTATTGAGCAAAAGTAGTCAGATACAGTAGATAAAATGGAAAGGGTTCCTGGGAGACGCCCAAAAGTTTTATATATTCCTTGGGAAAATGCGATTCACGATGAAGATGCGTGGAAGACATTGAACGAAAAGTTTGAATTGGTATGGTATGATTGCAAATCTGAAGAAGAATACATAGCGGAAGTTCAAAAACCCAATGGTAAATTTTCTGGCATTGAAGCAATTTGTCGATCAACATGGCTGAAAGGTCAACCTTATGTTAACCACTTTCTCTTCCGTAATGAGTGTGTCAAAGTTTTGCCTGACACTGTTAAAATTATCGTACAGTCGGGACACGGGTATGACATTGTGGATGTCGACTATTTAAGTCAAAAAGGGGTCTTGTTCTGCAACTCTCCAGACTGTTGTTCAATCGCCACGGCCGATGTTGGGGTTTCGCTGGTATTACAATCGTTTAGATACCTTACCTTTGCTGAAAATTGTGTGCGGTCTGGTGACTACTACAGAGCAAAGGAGATTTGTGGATGGGGGGAGAATCCCAATGGAAAAACACTAGGGATTGTTGGACTAGGTAACATTGGATTACGTGTGGCAAAGGTTTGCAAATGTTTGGGCATGAAAATTGCTTATCATAACCGAACTTCAAAGTTCCAATACGAAGACGAGATTGAAAACTTGACGTATTACGCTGATTTGAATCAAATGTTAGCTGTTACGGACTGTGTTTTTGTTGCGTGTCCTTACACTAAGGACACACACCATTTAATTAGTTTTGAGCGTTTCAAATATATGAAAGATAAGGTGAGGCTAGTTAACATAGCACGAGGACCTATTGTGGAAGAGGCTGCTGTAATTGATGCGTTGGAAAGAGGACAACTAATTGGGGCTGGGTTTGATGTCCACGAGTTTGAACCTACGATTGATCCTAGATTAATTGCAAATTATAAAGTGACCTTGTTGCCGCATATTGGGGTTGCATCTCAAGACAGTTTCAAGTCTTTCGAAAAAAAATGTGTGGAGAATTTGGTGGAGTACTTCTTTGGCAAAGGGAAACCTTCCTGTATCAACAGTGAGTTACTATAGATAAATTCTCAATACACCAAAGATTAAACTTTTTTTCCTCGACTGCCCGTTGTGACTTGCCCGACTATCAGCTGCACAATAAGAAACAAAAAAAAAAAAAAAAACTTATGCAAGATCGCGCAGTAAAAGATAAAATGTGCTTTTTTTGTTGGTCGAGCCATAAAATTTAATAGACACTCGGGCAAGGAATGACAACAAAGATAAGTTTGATAAGTGATTTTATGACATCAATGACTATAAGAAACGCTTCAAAAATCTCTTGGAGTTCAATCGCTTATATTTTTTGCTTCAAAAACTCAGTCAGGGCATTATGATAGGTTTTCTTAAAAAAATTGATCACAAGATCTCAGTACGAGATGAATCCGAAGAAGATGCTGACATGTTAAGGGCGAACCATGACTTGAAGCCAACCCCTCCAAAGGATCGTACATGGCAGACGTATAATTATATTATCATTTGGTTTCAGTCTTCTTTTAGTGTTAGTTCTTGGAATACCGGTTCTTCTCTTATCAAGGCTACGGGTCTGCCTCACGGACAAATTATTGGTGGCTGCATGATAGCTATAGCTATAGCGTGTTTTCTGATCATCATCAGCGCCAGGCCAGGATCTGATTATCATATTGGATATCCTGCTTTAGCAAGAAGCTGCTTTGGGGTGCGGCTTGCTTCATTTTTTGTGTTTGTCCGCATGTTCGTGGCTGCTCTTTGGTATGGGGTACAAACATATTATGGTTCTAGATGTTTTGACGTTTCCTTACGCTGCATATTTGGGTATAGATGGGAGAATATGCCTAATCATCTTCCGGAAAGTGCTCAAACAACCACAAAACTGATGGTTGCTTTTTTTCTTTACTGGTGCGCCCAGTTTCCACTGATGTTTCTTCATCCAAAACAAGTTCGCTGGTTTTTCACGATCAAAGGAATCATTATGCCTATCGCTGCATTTGGTCTGTTTATTTTTTGTATGGTGAAGGGAGGCGGACCTGGCTCTTGGGATCTTGGAACTAAGGCCACAAAAGATGCCAGTCCCGGAAACCTTTGGATATACATCATGAACTCTGTGTTTGGTTCAATCTCCGCCATGATTATTAACCAACCAGATATTGCCCGGTACTCCAAAAGTAGCATACAAGCTACTTATCCTCAAGCTATAGGATATGTTCCTTCTACAGTGTGTATCTTCCTTATTGGAATGGCATCAAATGCCTCTATTAGAAGAGCATACGGCTCTGCTTACTGGAGTGTTTGGGAACTATTAACGGCTATATTGGACAATGAATGGAGCGCGGCAACTCGGACAGCTGTATTTCTCTGCAGCACTGCGTTTGCCATGGGTGTTGCAGGAACCAATATTTTCGGCAACTCTATTCCGTTTGCAGCCGATCTTGCTGGGATTTTGCCAAAATATTTTACAATTGTAAGAGGACAAATATTTCTTGGAATTATAGCCTGGGCAATGGTTCCCTGGAAAATGATCACTTCGGCTACTACATTGATATCTTTTTTGGGTTCGTACTCCATTTTTGTGGCACCTTTATTGGGGTGTATTCTTTCGGATTTTTACTTAGTCAGAAAAGGCAACATTCATGTTCCGTCAATCTACACGAAAAATCCTAAGGGGGTATACTATTATCACAATGGCTGCAACTGGTGGGCTGCGTTAGCTTGGGTGCTGTCTCCAATTATAGCAATTCCGGGGCTTTACAGATCTTATCATTCCACTGCTTTAACACAAACCGCTTCGGACATTTACTATGGTGGTTGGATCTACACATTTATCATTGGCTTTACTTTGCACTCTTGCATCAGTTTTGTTATCAAACCAAAGCTTTATCCTGATTCGCACCAAAATGCCCCCAAAGAGTGGGAATACATGGTTAAGTCAAACGGATTCTTTGAAGATGACGAGCCTATTAACGGTGTTGGGCATCCGGGGCATGTATTCAATGACGCCTGCGAACTAAACGATATATCTGATGATGAAGAAAAGAATGGCGGAAGATTGAAGGTAGTGGCTAGTATCAAATCTACCGGTGGCTTTTATAGTTAAAAATATGTTAGCTTTATTTTGTTTTATTTTTGACCAGTCTCTGGTGTATGAAATAATCCTCAAATACGGAATTTTGGTCCAAGTCACCTAGGAAAACTTTGAAAATTGAAACTTGAGGCTTCCAGTTATGGGGGAAAAACCCCAATTCAATGGACAATTGACTAATGCAAGTCCATCTGGCAATGTCGCGCGTAACGCGCAAGAAAACGAAGATTATCAGGCTCTTTAGTCTCTTCGGTCAGAAACAAAGATATAACAAAAATTTGTTCGCCTTTGGACAAATAGTTAGCGAAACGATGTGTTCAGTTTTCCCGAATAAGTATCACCGATTATCGTTATATGTTAGATAGCAATAGTCTTCTTGGTGTGCGACGTATTCGGAAATGCCACACAGTCTTGCAACTTTCGTTAAATACCTTTCAACATGAAAGTTGCAAACGCTATATGCCTTTATTAATCCTCTTATAAGGGACTTGCAAGGGCGTAAATATGCTCATCAATGAACCCGAGTCAAGTTATTATTGAAAATTTGGTAAACCCATGGCCTAGGTTAATTTCAATCTCAATCGCACTGAATCAACATAACTAAAAAAATCAAAGGTCTCATTAGAATAAAAGAGAAAATAGAATTTCTGAAGTAGAGAAGCTAGTCAACATAGGAACTTTTAAGGAATATATGACTCTTAGATTTGTAGAGGTTGGGAAAGCCAGAGAATTATCAAAAGCTTTTTAATGAGCAATAACTAGAATGGTACCAGAGCTCCCCCACCAGCAAGTAAGACACTGGTGCCACCAATCCACGAGTTGTCCAAATTAGATTGGTTGTAGTAGATCGTGTATCCATTTGACACAATGCTGCTCGTGTTAACAGTGATCAAAGAATTTATTGTTGACTCTGCAGTGACTATCCAGGTCGAAGAATCATCAATATTGATATTGATATATCCTTCTTCATAACCAATTAATGCTGCTCCTGACCATTCAGTATTCTCACTCAAGTATAAAGAAATCGAGGACTTGTTGTATGCCACTATATCCCCACTAACGGTGGAATCAACAATGCGGATATCTGCATCTGCTGGTGCTAAGCTGTCATTATCTTCATAGGACGCATAATAATCAAAGTCTTGAGTGACCTGAGAGTAGTTGGCTACTGCAAGAATGCCTGATTGAGTCACAAATTTTGTTGAGGTGACGTATGTAACTGCAGCAACATTTCCGTACCAGAATGCGGGAACATCATCGCCAATCACCTCAATAACGCAATCACTAAAGCTTTGAATAGCCCCAGACTCCTTAATTTGTGAACTGAAAATTACAATTCCTCCAAGAAGTGAGCCTGTCAGCTGAGAATTGGTTATGTAAATTTCGTTAGTTCCATCACTAAAAATGAAAGGAGCCTTCTCAGTTACGCCAATGACATTGCTGGCATGAATGGTCCCTAAAGCGTAAAATATTGCAGATCCAATACCTGCTGTATGTGCAACGGCATTGTTAACATTAACATAGCCAGCCGGCGAATCTCCACTGAAGGAAGATGCGCGCATGCCGCCGCTATAATGTACAACATTATTTGCATTAATAGTGCCATATCCTGCGGCATACAATCCATGTGATACTGGTCCACTTGAATATAAGAATGTGTCTGAGACATTTACGACCGTTCCTTCCCCATATGCATAGATGTTGGCCGCACCGTTGTGAACTGTGACATTGGTGTGGGTGATCACACCACTAGATCCGTTTTGATAGTTGACTGCCGCATTCACGCCGTAGAAGGATGCTTCGTACAAGTTTGAACAATATCCCTCTTTTACTACAGTGGTATCTTCAAGCACGACATAAGCATCCTCACCAGTGACTATTAACACATTGCTATCATTTGCATCAATACTGATAGTTTCGTCGCTAAATGTGTACTCTTGATTCTCCAGATAATAAGCAGCCTGTAGATTAGGCTCATAAGCCGGCAACGAAACACTGTAATCGGCAATGAGCGTATTGTCTTCCGTATCTGCTAGTGTATCGGTCCAATCTGATGAATCCCGAACAACCACTAAGGAGTAAGTTCTTGTCACCAGAGTAGCTCCAAAAAGCAGTAAAGCTTGAAATTGCATTTTCAATGAAAATTAAACAGAAGAGTCTAATGTTAGACAAATTATGCTGTGAATTTTAACAGGAACAGTCAAAGGGAAAGGATGTTTGTTCATGTGTGATTATTACTGGATTTTATAGCAAATACTTACATTGTTGATCTGCAAAAAAGTGGAGTATAAAACGGATGACTGCTGTATAGCATACTGACTATAGCGTCTCATTGAAAATATTGTAAGTGGACTGTTGCTTCTTGTCAAAGTGCCCAAAACCAATCAAATATCCTATATATTATGCAAGGAAAAGGGGATGCTACTAAAACCAGTAGTTTTTCCCCATCAGATATACAAATGTGGGGTCCTTTTTTCCCCACAATAAGTAAATTGGTGAAACCAAAAAAAAAAACAGCTCCTTGTCGCAATGTGGCTGCATAATAGATTTTGATACCATATTGCCAGAAATGATTCAGCTGAAGTATGTATATTTGCTTGCACCTGAACTGCAACAAAAAGTGTCTCGAACTTGAGGGTAATTCAATTTTTGCCGGTTTCGACGGCTCTAGTTTTGCACAATGTGAGATTTGAGTGCTGAGGCTTGTGTGGTTTTCTTGAAGATTAACTCTCCCAGGTAGAAAATCAGATATGAGCCAGTTTCGCGGGAGGAAACTCAACTATTTTCAAATTTGGAATTCAAGGTTGAAATCCCGAAGTCATGCATTGTTGTTTTCTTGACAGAAGCAGGTTTCCTCCAAATTTTTAATTTCTTCTTTTCTGAACACAGATATCCCCAATCGGAGACTCCTTATTTGGATAACTTAGGCGTCAAGTGGAATCATACTTGGTTACTGAACAAAAAATTGCTTATTCATTAAAAAGTGAAGGCCACATCAACACAGTGTAACAGCAAATGGTCAAAGAATACTATGAGTGCAGCTGAATTTTTCACTAGATAACTTGTTTTTGAAATACAGAGTACGAAAAGTGAGCTGATCTGTTGTAATCTTTTGGCTCTAAAAACTTAATCATAAGACCTGTTCCATATTTTGTGTCACTATCGACTCGATACCTGTAGACTTTTTGCACTTTAATGTAAGCTCACACCCCTTCGAGCTTGATCCTCAGTGAAAATACTAATCTTGTTTGAGCTTCGTCATATTTTTTATATTAAGTAAATCTCAATCAATCATTTTTTTTGGAGGGGGGTATCATTATATGAACTGTTCATCCCTCCAAACTATTCGAGGCGAGCAAAGTCAATATGAAAATACACCTGTCGTTAAAGTTGCATATCAAAGTATCACCAAAAGTAGCAATAATCAAAACCAGCGGACAGCAATTGTTATCACAAAATTGTTATGCCATTACGTTTCGTTTCTAATTTTGAGCTTTTTCCTTGTGGTATCGGATTCCATCTGCACCGTCTTTTTGATTATCTACAGAGGTTCAGTCAAGTAGACAGTTCTAAAATATTTTGTCAGAGGGTAACATCGATAAATTGATTCATAAGGTTTTTTGACAGTAAAACAACTATTTCATTTCTTTTTATGGTCTGACTCAAAAAACTATATAGTTAAGCTGTTTCAATATCACGCTGTAAAAGCTTTTCAGCCTTTTCAGAGCTATTAGAGCTTTCAAGATGTTCAACATCTGCATAAGGCTTTTTGATTTCTTCACGTTCAAAGGATCCCGTACCATAAAAGACCCTGTTGGACCCCAAAAAGATATCTTCAATTTCTTCCAATGATTTGTTCCCTGTCTCAGGGTGAAACAGGTAGAAGACAACTGCTGCCACCGAGTTTGTGACGGTAAATATGATATAAGTTTTCCAGCCAAGATTATCTATAAGAACTGGCGTTATCATCGCAATCACAAAGTTCCAAAGCCAATTTGATGATGCTCCTATAGCAGTTCCTTTGGCACGCAATTGAAGTGGTAGGACCTCTGAAATATAAACCCAAGCAACACAATTCATGGTTCCTGCAAATACACACATAAAAAGGAAAAAGAATGCAACTGCAGCCGCTGATGTGTTCTTGGTATCCTGTGATAAGAGAATGGTGATAAGCAGCATACAAACAGCAAGACCGGCAGATCCATATATCATTGTTGGACGTCTACCCATTCTGTCAAGAAAGAGACTGGGTATCATTGAGAAAAGCCACATGCAAATCATAATGCATCCGCCCAGAATAGTAGCCAAATTTTTATCAAGCCCCACATTCGATTCCAGAATCAAAGGGACATAATACACCACCAGGTTGCAACCACCAAACTGATTGAAAAATTGGGCAACATATGCAATAGCAATACGATATCTTCCTCTCATTGCATCTTGTCCTTTTAATATTTGAAGCCAGCTGATCTGATCACCAGCTCCTTCAATTTCCTCAAGCCGCAAAATGTCTTCAATTAATTCTTGATTCTCAGGATCATCCATCCCCTTGCCAGTTATGTGACTCAAAAGAACTTTTGCTTCCTCCACCTTTCCCTTTTTCATAAGCCATCTAGGAGACTCTGGGCAAAGAAACAGCATGAAGACTCCAAAAACTGCAAATATCAACTGCAAACCCACAGGTAAACGCCACGCAACACCGTCTTGCCTCTTGGAAGTTCCGTAACCAATCCAATATGTAATTACAATGCCGACAGCCACAAACATCACCTCAGTAGAAACAAGCCTTCCCCTTTTATCAGGCTTGCATACCTCTGCTTGATACATAGGGGCCGTACTGGTTTCAAAGCCTGTGCCAAGTCCAGCAATGAATCTTCCAATAAACAATTGAACCACACTATAAGAACTGGTTTGCAGAGTAACACCAATCAAGACAAGAGTGAGCCCCAACCAAATTGCTCGTTTTCTACCAAGCACGTCTCCAAAAGCAATGTTTCCCATACATCCAAAAAAACTTCCGAGGTTATAGATGGACACTATAATACCCAAATAGCTCCCAGAAGGATGACCAAACTGATTTTGAAAAGCGTCTGCCTCTTGAATATTTGCAAGGGCACCTTGCTCAAACCCATATAAAATAAAGCAGCATACACATGTAGATGTAAGAGCAAACTGTGTTTGAAATCCGGGTTTCAGTAATGGGTAATAAGATTTCAACGCCATTTTTGATAGTGTTTTTTGCCGGATTTTTTCCAGGGCTAACCAATGTTCTGCTGATCCCTTGATTTTTAGTCTGGGTCTCACTCCGAAGCGATGTCGTCTTTCGTGTATATATACACACTGATATCAACTTTATTGTATGCACACTAAATCTCAGATGGGTAAATGTGGGGTACATCCAGAACAGCGTAAGCGCTCGATTTGCGGTTAGCACAATGCGCCTATACTTGAATATGTACAAATGCCTACACGATTCAAAAAACAACTTTGAAATGCTGCAGAAACCAAGCCACTCATAAAAAACGCCCAAAGATCGCCAACAATAAAAATCTGCAGTTCTTTTTTTACTGGGGTAATCCAAATATGGTTATCTAGCCGCGAGGGGAAATTTCTCGTAAGACAGAATTCAAAGAAAGTCTGCGGCCTTTGACTTTTGAGCCAGAAGGATGATGATCTGGTCATTCTTGGTCACATTCGTATCAATGGGATTACGATCCTGCACACATGGCCCACTTGCATTGGTAACTTGTTGGGTTTTTCTTGGAGTTTACTAGTAACTTAGAAGATTATTTAGCTCTGTATTCAAAATTCTATATTACTCAAAGTTTTGACTCTTTTTGTGGGGTCTCCTTTCAACTTCCATTGAGTCACATAGCCTCTTGCTACTAAAAGCTATCCCTTGAATTAATAATAAATACCTTTATAGTTTTTTGTGTGCCCCATTCTTTGAACAAAGCACCCGATTTGCAACATGGATGACTTACTCCAAATTTGTTTCGTATCAGCATTTTAAGTTTCAGCAAAGAACCATTTCGTCATCAAGAGAGGTTTAATAAGAATACTGTCAACCTATATCTCAAAAGGCGACAGTATACAATTATAGTGTGATCTATGTATTTGAAGCGGACTCCTTTTGCTGCCAAAAAAACCAATTGCAAAGTGAAAGCTTTCTGAACACTTACCATAAATAAGTGTTCTAAATTCAATCATCTTCAATTAGAACCTTGATACTACCACTTTTAGGGTCTGCAGACGTGGTCAGAGCATCAATTCCTTTCTCCAAAGGAAACCGATGTGTCACTAGACTATCCACATTTATTACCCCGCTGCTGATCAGATTAATCACCGCTGGCCAAGAATTATGATATCTGTTGATGAACTTAACATCAATTTCAGCAAGCGATAAGTGCATAAATGGAAAGTTGTTCATTGTATCTCTTCCCACTCCTATCACCATTAAGGTCCCTGAACGTCTTGTAGTGTAAGCACATGTTATGATACTGTTTTCCACACCGGTACATTCCAATGAGACCAACGGAGCTAAAACCTCAGTTACTCCAAACAGTCTTCGAATTCCCAAAGCATTCTCTTGCGGGGTTAAGGAGACGTCAACCTGATAGGTGAGGACCCCAGGAATAAGCTTTTTGGCAAACTCAAGTCGTGCAGGGTTTATGTCACTGATCACCAATGGCCAGGCACCTGAAGCTTTTGCAAGAGCCAATGTTACCAAACCAATTGGACCGGCCCCAGATATAAGCGCAGGCTCTCCTAGCTTCAAACCGGCTCTTTCAATTCCATGATATGCAACTGATACAGGTTCAACCAAAGCTCCTTGAGCATATGACATGTTATCTGGCAACTTATGAACAAATCGTGCATCATGGTTAAAAACTCGACGCATGGAACCATGATAAGGATAGACCCCAATAAACTTGACATTTTCACAAAGATTATAATCCCCTTGCATGCAAAGAAAGCAACGTCCACAAGGTACACCGGGCTCAACTGTAACCCGATCTCCTAGTTTAAAGCCTTCAACTCCCTCACCAACATTTACCACTTCTCCTGAGGTCTCATGACCCAAGACACAATTACCTAAAACCTTGAGCTCACCAATTTGTCCTGTCTTCCAGAAGTGAACGTCTGATCCACATACCCCAGTCGCTCTGACATGAATCTGGACCTCACCCTTTCGAGGTTTCGAGATAGGACTGTCCAGAATCACCAAGGAATGGTCTTTTGTAACCTGAATGGATGGGTTGGCATATGTCATCAAAGGGCCCTGTTTTTTGTGAAGTACTACAAAGATAGCTTTGTGCTCGGAGTATTGAGAGCTGTGCCCTTGTTGAAAATGAGGCTACTTAAAGTTACTTTTATGAACTTTCAGCTGCTTCATTAAAAGATAATTCATCAAACCAGAAGGTAATTTGTGTACTGTTATGAAGCGGGGAACAGGTCATACATGTTGTAATTTCTAGTGCTAAATTTCGAAAGGAATATACGCTTGCGGCTGGATGCTCCGCGGGTAAAATCTTGCACGAATTTTTTTTGATCGCGCCAGTTGCGGTTAATTAGTGTTAACCGCAATTATTTTCCAGTGCGCGAACAGATACCCCACAGATTTTTTTTACCCCAGAAATTATGATCTGTGGAGATAGATTAATGGTAATCCGTGGGTCTTCGGTATTCAACAAGTAGTCCAGATTTTAAACTATGAGTCCTCTCCAATGGCGTGCTAAGTCATTTTTTCTAAACTTCATTTGCCAGCCAGTGGTTACCTCAATCTCATCCATTAAAGCTAAAATGACTTTGTGCTCTTGTTCGCTGCTGAGAATCCTTCCTGCTATCCAGAGAGGCTGGAGAGCATTGTTTAATGATCCATGATCACGGTTGTGTAGACTAATGGCAACGATCTGTTTGGCATGCCATATTTTGGACCTCGTGAAGGGAGAAGGCTGTATATCGCACAAACGTGGTTTGTTCTCTGTAAGAAGAATTGCGGCCATATGGTATAGTTGGTTAGCAGAAATCGCCGGAGCATGTAAATATACCACCTTTGGGAACATTCCGGAATCACTGTACAATATTGGTCTCATTGTTGGAGGCCGATTCTCACACCAGTAAGTTATTTCGTCCCATAGAATCAGCCAGTCTTTTTTAATATTGCACTTTTCACTTGCAAGCATATTCAAAATCCTTGAAAGCAAAAACACAATGTAGTTTGCATACATGTCATCACTTTGTTGTGTAAGAAATATTTCACGAGCCTCTGACAACTTTGAGCCCTTTGGAATCCAGTTTTCTGAAGGGACAATGGTGGACTCGTGTCCAATGACGGCACAACATATATCCATTCTAGCGTAACACCAGAACAGTTGCTGTTCTAAATTGCCACTAAATCCATGAATCCCGTGAGCCTCAAATAAGGCATGACATCCTTCAAGATGGTACCTCCATTGCATGGGAGACGATGACATCATTTCTAGTACACAAAGAAGAACACACGAAGATATAACGGCTTGGTCAATCGAGCAACTGACTGTAGGAATGAGATGCTTCAAGGCTTCTCTATAAAGATTGACAGTTTTGTCAGGATTGTAGGATGAATCAGTCAGCTCTTTTTGTCGAGACGATATTGCGTAAATTGAATAAAGTAGACACCTATTGGATTTTGCGAGTACTGGTAGTGTTGTCCCAAATTGGCGAGTACTATCAAACATATCAAGCCAAGAAGCAATCTCAGACAAATAGTTTTTGAAAAGTTCTATTTCTTCAGTAGAGGAGAGTTTCGGACCAAAGCTATTCAAAATATCGCTCAATTTCAAATTTGTTTCAGCGTTAGTTGAAGTAACCTCAGAAGTTTTGGTGACTGATTTTGGCATGTTGCTTAGGTCTTGAAGGTTATTGAATGAATTTGAGGCAGTCAAAATATTATTAAAATTAACATTGGTGGTGAAGTCATTTACTTCAGCGCTCGTAAACATATAGTTCCGAAATGTGTCATGCAAATCATTATAGAGCATAAAAGTTTCTAGTGGATCATCATTTGAGGACGGACAAGACGCTACATCATTCAAACCGTCATGGGGGCCAGACTTTTGTAGATAATCTGTACCAACATCATATTCGGAGCTCATTACAGAGCTTAAAGTAAGAGGTGCACTATTAGATTCACTGAAGGCTTCTTGATTTGGCGTCTGCATCGCAGTGGCACCCTCAGCTGAATTATTGGGAGATACATCAGCAAGAGCACCTACCTCTATAGGGATATTATCGGTTATCAAACTGGGAATTGCCAAAAGTGAAGAAGCATTGGTTTTAGAAGCACCACAAAACTCTTTGTCAGCAGTTAACCTTTGGTCCACAATCTGAGGCAAATTCATCAAATTAGAAGCTTCATTTGAGTCTGGACGTTGAACAGAGTCACGAACTTCGCTTGACACGCTGTTGATAGTCACAAGTCGTGTCGCATATTCACTTAAGCTTGAATCACCTGCTGGCCTTTCTTTCTCTCTTATAGAACGAAGAATGTTCCTTGACGGAATGAATTCAATATCGGGCCATCTGCAGACTTCTTTTCGTTTCTTGCATAGGCCACACACAGGTTTCGTCTCGTCGCACTTTTTGTGTCTTCGTCGACAGTTGAGGCATCCCGTTTTGGCCCGCGAAAACCGTTTTGCTTGCCGCTCAACAGTCAGCTCCATTGTCACGAAATGTGGACTGACACTAAATCAGTGCTTGTGTTGCTTCTCTCTCCATTAAATGAAGAGCTGAATCGCCTTGATACGTCGCTTAAGCAAGCTTGTTCTTCCTGGCCTTCTCGCCTGTTTCGTTTTTTTTTTTGCTCAGCACCGTGAGCGAATTGCAATTATGGTCGTGTCATGTACAATGCCCTATTTTACTCGGTAAACTCCTTGTACGTCTACGACAACAAGAAGCACCTCTACGCGTCGAAATTGCTCGATAGAAGACACCGCTGACAGAAAATGACTACTCATACAGTTCTTTAAATAGAGCGCTGATGAAAGAGATCAGCCAAGGCGTTGGTACACAGTTGCTGTAAAGTGTTCCAAAAGAAAAAAGATATTAAGCCTGACTTTTTTCTTTTTGACCCCGCAAAAATTCACAATTATGTTGCAGATCGGATCCCAAAAAAGGGCATTACTCCAGAAAATAAAGGTAGTGAAGTAAACAATTATTATACAAGAAGTGATAGAGGGGTTAGATTCCTATTCTGGTAAGTTAGCCGCTCAGCTTTGAGCCAGACCATGATGTTTACCAATTTCCGACAAATGTAGCGTGGCAAACTCAAGCGAGCAGAGTGGGTCACCCTTTTACAAGCGTTTCGCCCTATTCAATCATTGAGGGGTACTATACATGTTTTATTGTATGAAGCTTCAAAAAGCCTTCAGCTATTAAAAATCACCAGCTTTCGGAAAAAGATACGCATCAGATTACTCGTCTGTATAATCGTTTAAATCTTCGAATGTCCAAAGAAGATCATTATCCTGTTGATATCTTTTGTAATAGGACGTTACCTTTTCTGCAATGTTGTGCGCCGTGTATCCAAAAAAATTGTACGCGTCCTTTCCAGGTAGGGACTTACCAAATGAAGACATGTTTATCCCGGCCGTTGCATACCTCTCCCACCCATTTGAAGAGAAAGCCTCTACAATAATTGTAGGAAGCTTACCTCTCTGTAGTATGGAGTCCTTATAGTTTTTGGATTGCATTTCGAAAAGAGCAGTGCATGGAAAACTGATCACTCTTGCCTTTATCCCCTTTTCCCTCAATACTTCAGCAGCATCAACAGCAAAGTTCAGCTCTCCTCCAGTGCCGAGTAATTGAACTTCCGGGTTAGAGTCTCCACACAAAAGATAAGCACCGAGCTTCACTTTTTCCCGGTCAGTTAGACCAGGATATTGCGGTAAATTTTGTCTTGAACACGAAATAATTGATGATTTGTCATCTGTGGTGATGGCAACTTCCCAACATCCTGCGGCCTCCTCAGAATCCCCAGGGCGCATGTAAAGCAAGTTTGGTAGTGCTCTATAGAAACTCGCAAGAGCTATCGGCTGGTGTGTAGGGCCATCCTCTCCTGTTCCAATTGAATCGTGAGTTCCAACATGAATCACTTTCAATTTTTGTAGTGCTCCCATTCGAACAGCTGGAGCAGCATACAGGTAAAACATAAAGAAACTGGAGGTCACTGGTATAAAGGTTCCTCTGTTATATGCAGCTAGTCCGTTGGCAATAGCTGCCATAGCGTGCTCCCGAATACCGTAGTGAATATAACGACCAGAATAATCCCCGTCTATTCCACAGCTTGTTTTTATGTTTGGATTTTGAAAATCTGTTTTACCTTCCCATGCCATATTCACTGATGGAGATAGGTCTGCAGTTCCAACCATGAAGCAGTTGATAGCCTTAGCCATGGAGTTGAATACCAAGCCACTTGACTTCCTAGATGGAGTGGGAGTACTAGGAAATTGCTCAGGAATAAATCCTTTCCAATTGTCAGGAAGTAACCCTTTTACTCTTCTATCGAATTCAGCACCCAAGCCTGGATGTGAAATTCTATAGCTTTCAAGAAGCTTCAGCCAATCCGCTTCATATTTTTCCCCACGCGCAGAGAGATCACCAAAAAACTCGTGAACTTCAGAAGGAATAGTAAAATATTCTTTGGGGTCCACTCCGTATGTCTTCTTTAGTTGCTGCACTGACATCTCTCCAAACGCAGCACCATGTGCAACAGCGGTTCCTTGTACATCCGCTCCAATACCAATGACAGTATGAATATTTAAAAGAACCGGTTTGTTTTTAATCGCTTTTGCTTTTTCAAGGGTGTGAACAATAGAATCAATGTCAAAATTTCCGTCCATGATCTCAAGCACTGCCCAGTTACAAGCTTCAAACTTTTTATTAATATCTTCTGTATTCACCATATCCACGGAGCCATCACAAGTAATTTGGTTGTTGTCATAGAGTACTATCAGATTGTCAAGTCCTAAATGGCCAGCTAGAGAGATTGCTTCCAGAGCTACTCCCTCTTGTAGACAAGCATCACCAACCATACAAAATATAGTATTGTCGACAACCGGAAAGTTTGGTTGGTTGTAAGTTGCTGCTAAGTTTTTAGAGGCAATTGCAAGTCCAACGGCATTTGCGATCCCTTGGCCAAGAGGCCCTGTTGTAACTTCAATTCCCGGATGCTCAATCTCAGGGTGACCCGGACAATATGACTCCAGTTCTGACGAGTGATAGCTTTTCAGTTGCTCTAGGGTCATGTGCTTATACCCTGTAAGGTGCAGAAAAACATATTGAAATAAACAAGTGTGACCGTTTGACAACACAAATCTATCTCTGTTGAAATAATCAGGATTATTTGGAGAGTACTTCATAACGTACTTCCACAATGCAACACCAATGGCTGCCATCCCCATGGCACCTCCAGGGTGTCCGCCACCATAATGTTGAACAAGGTCTGCTACAAGCACCCTAATTGTTTTGAGTATAATCTCGTGTGTTGCACTAGTAGCTGTAGTCATTGTCACAATTCCTAGAGTAAATGAATGAACCTGGTGCAAATTATACAAAGAGCAAGTCCTTCTCACTCTCACACTACCAGGGGTGGTGGCATATCCAATAATGGTCTCTAGCTCACCTTTATATGTGACAGAACGAGATGAGAACACAGCATCCCTGGGATTTCAAGGGTCACCAAACTTCACGCTTAATCTCTGATCGATGCTCACTATTGCCCATTTAGGGCCTTTAAGCGCAATAAAAGATTTCAGTGCGCGAACAAGAGGCGCACCGAGTAGTAATAAGCGCCAGTTTTTCAAATTTAGCTAAGCGACAGGATTTTTCACGATCTCTGGGGTATTTATTTGCCAGACGTGTGTTTGTAAACAAACTACTTTTTGGCAGATTGTTGGTCAATCATAATGACCCACGATTCAACTGGCATATTTGGCTCTGCTATTCTACTGTATAAGGACTTTTCAATATGCGATTTTGTTTTCAGCTCGTTTTATGCTTACATCAGACATATTGATCTTATTTTTTAAAAGTTGCCTTGACAGAAGTAGATCAGTTCGTGAAACTTATGTGGCTAATTCTCTAAACGTAAAAGTGATCAAGGAATAAAGGAGACTCTTATGATTGGGACTGTTGTTCAAATGGCAATTTCTACATGTTCCACAGAAAATTTGGAGTTCAGGGCGAGATCTTTTTCTTTTGCATACTCTCGTCCCGTCTCGACCCTCACCTGTTCTTCTTCTATGAATCGCTGTGGTCTTTTAGTGATTGTCATGTCCTTATTCCGATGAATGAATACCCCACCATAATGATGAAACATAAAATCAACGTCCTCCAAAGTTCTTCTTGACGTTTCCGGATAGAAGAAGAATACTATCGGATAAAATAAAGCAACAATGACCGCAAACAGTAGGTAAAATCCCCAGCCCAAATTATTTATGGCTGCGTCAGTGTATTGCGTCACAATAAAAGCGCATATCCAATTGGTTCCAGTGGAAGCTGCCTGTCCTCGGCCCCGCCAACTCAAAGAATTTATTTCCGCTGCATAGATCCATGGTACTTTGGAATAAGTTAATCCAAAGAACCAATAGTAAGCAAAGAAACTGAAGACTGTCAAACACCCCATTGAATATTCAGCTCTGGTTTCTGCAACCTTAACTGCCACAGCAGCTATTATGTAACACATACAGCACGTAACAGCACCAAACATCATAAGTTTTCGTCTCCCATAAGAGTCAATAATAATTAGGCAAACGAGAGCAGACACCACGTAGCAGACTCCTACGCAAGCGCTCAGAAGTTTGGACATTGCTTCCCCGTAACCAAGTTGTGTCGTCAAAATTGTTGGCATATAGTATCCTAGAGCATTAACTCCGGAAAACTGTTGCATTAGTTGACCACCACATCCCAGAATAACTCTGCGGAAGTTCTTGTCGTCATCCTTGGAAAGGATAAAATCTGTCCAAGAGACTCTTTGGATCTGCTCTTCTTCAATAAGTGCCATAATATTGAAAAACTCCTTCTGAACACTTTCATCCTCAGTACTGATGTCCTTGCCTTCTAACAGTGCTAGTACCTTGAGCCCCTCATCATACCTTCCCTGTTTCATGAGCCAACGAGGCGATTCAGGAAGCATAATCAAGCAAGGGACCGTAAAGAATGGAAATATCAGTTGAAAGGCTAATGGAAATCGCCACTCCAATGGTCCTGTTGTAAAGTAGAACCCGTAGTTTAGCCATAAAGATACCATATAAAAGAAAGTGTTCAGGAGTGGTAGCATTACCATTATTTTTCCCCGATGTTCAGCTTTTGAGCACTCTGCTTGGTAGACAGGTGATACCGATGAAGTAATTCCCATACCTATTCCGTTAATCACTCGACCAATGATAAATTGGGAGAACTGAAAAGAGGTAACTTGTAAGATTGCCCCAACAATGTTGAATATGATTCCAACTAGTGTGACTGTAACTCGTCCATATCTTTCACCTGCAGTAAATGTTGCCACAGCTCCAGCAAATGCCCCAAGAGAAAAACAACTTGATGTAATTCCTGATATGTTGTCATTGTTTACCATTGGAAAGTGATCCAAAAAGTCTTGAGAAATTAAGACTCCAGATATGACACCCTGATCATACCCGAACCAAGACATGGTGATTCCATTAAGGAGACCAAGCAATAGTACAAGATTGTGGCCCGCTACAGTTTTTCCTCTCCCAGTAGCCGTCATTATGAGAGTTCAAATTGATATACTGAGAATACAAGGCCTCGGGTTTACTTCTGGTCTTCAGGTGACATCAATGTAGATCCATATAGTCAATTTATATGAACACGCTTCCTCCACTTTGCAGCTCAACTTACCCCATGCCAGTGACCATTTATTTCCAGAACTGGAAGAGTGCACAAAACATTGAGTTGCTGAATTACTCGACAAACCCAATTGTGGGGTAGAAAAGACTATCC
This sequence comes from Ogataea maris, assembly GCA_030557505.1. Classification (NCBI taxonomy): domain Eukaryota; kingdom Fungi; phylum Ascomycota; class Pichiomycetes; order Pichiales; family Pichiaceae; genus Ogataea; species Ogataea maris. Next base: position 99,166 of record JAKTPG010000025.1, read on the forward strand.
TAAGTGGGGTCTTGCAATACTACAAATAGACCGGGCATTTGCAGCTCTTACGCGGAACAAAAACAAACTGCTTTTGTGATCATTCGAGTTTCGCATCTGTAGGATATATCCTCTGCCTTTTTCGTATGTGTATGGAAGCATATTCCAACCCGTGATTGTTGAGGCTCTCTCTCTGTTAGTTTGTTATCAACAAAAAGACAGCAGTGCGGCTCGCACTGCACACAGGGTTCTCCTGAAAAGATTTAGCATTCTCCTGCATCGTCAGCTCATGACGTAATCTACGAGCTTCTTTCGCTCTACAATAATAAGGCATGTTTTGATTAATCATTATTACCCCTAAACGAATGTCCATTCACTAGACAGACTGATTAACAATGAACCTGTGAGGCCCATAAATGTGGGGTAGTTGCTAAGAAATTTACTTAAAAGCAGAAGATCTAAGCGGCGAGGTTGGCAAGTTTAGTGGCCCGATTTTTTCTTCGTGTGGGGAAAGAATTTCACTAGGCGCTCCTTTAGCTACAAGTTCTATTGCCAAACAGGAAACTTTTACCGGTACTTTAACCCCTCCATCTTGACTATTAAAGTCTCGCGTAAGTCATAAAATGTAGTTACACAGGACAAATTTCTTGAAAAATGAGCTTGTGAAGTGATCACCCCTACCCACTTACTGCTTTCTTACTACTGTCGTCAAAACAAATGGTTTTTTGTAGTTATTTAAATTTCAAACGTAATTAAACTTCATTTGTCATAATTCCATAAAGTGGCCCCCGACAAGTCCAGGTTGACGATACGTCATCAAAACCAAAAGCACCCCGTAAATCATAAGTATCATTAAAACAATCAAGCATCCAAAGAGCTTAAGATACAGTTGCAACTTTGCAAATGCGCAAGCTTGAATCAGCGGCAAACGTTAGGGCTAGATTTACTCAATCAAACTCAACCATCACTTTACCTTTGGCCGCACCACTGCTGAAGCGAATTAAAGCGTCCTGGAAATCAGAGAACTTGTGCACAGAGTCGATTGGCACCTTCAAAACTCCTTTTTTCGCCAACTCATTAATTACAGCGTAAACAGCGTCTCCACCTGTGGCCATCATGAACGAAATATCAAAATGTGAAAGTCCTAACTTCCAGCCCACAAGAGATTTCACGTATGATATGACCACGGTGGGATTAAAGACGTGTATCCAACATGTGTATAGTCCATCGTTGAGGACCCTTGAACAAGGGCATGCTTTCCTCCCTCTTGCTTGGCCTTCAAAATATCGCCTAGCTGACGAACTGCCGTGTCGTTTCTGACACAGTCTAAAATAAAATCAAACTTACCAAACTCTTTTACAGCACTTAAAATTTCTTCAAGTTCAGCCGACCGGCCCTTGGTATAGTCAATGATCTTGTCAGAGCCATAATCAGCACTGCATCGGGACGATTCAGTGGTAACAATTTTTGCCGCGTGGAAATGTTCCTTGGCCAACATAGTAGCACAGAGACCAACCGAAGTTCCTCCTCCTAACACCAGCATGTTCTTATCCTTCAAATCACCATGTGACGCGAGAAACTCCAGCGCCGTGCAAAATACCATAGGTAGGGCAGCTGCCTCAACAAATCCCAGTTCTTTTGGCTTATGACTGATGCCAAACACTTTTGTGGGGTCAAAAATCAAGTAGTCTTGAAAGCTGCCATGAGCACCGAATGGTTTGTTGACGGAACCGTATACCTCATCGCCCGGACCAAAAGATTTGACGTTGGCTCCTACTTTTTCCACAATGCCTGAAAAGTCTCCTCCAAACCCTTTCCAAGACCTTGAAAGCTTTGGAGAGAGTCTGTACAACATTACATCGATGGGGTTTATGGACGCCGCCTTTGTTTTCACCACGATTTGGTTTGGGCCCACTGGCAGCTCCAAAGTTCGCACTGCCAACGGCGTACTATGATTATTGTAAGAGACTGCTTTTAGTGATACTGTTTTTGACATTTATGATGTGATTGACCTTTCCAAGAGGGTGTGTTTGAGTTGGTGGTGGTGGTGGTGGTCTGGTATCAGGGGATTGATTTTATATGTGTATTTTACAAGAGCAATAAAACACTATCGCGCGTGTTCGGCAATAAAACCACAACTCTACACCGAATAAATTACCCCATACTAAATCATAAAAATTGAGTGTCATGGGAGTATCAATACTTTCAATATAGCCATTCAATCTTTCTGATTTGTATGTCTCGATTGGACCCCCTTCACATAAGTATATACGTACAGTACCAGACCAGGTCCCTCACGATTGCATGCCGCCTACAAAAAGATTGCTAGATATCATAATTCTTTGCTAGGAGGGATGCAAAACTGAATGTCATCAAACTTCTTTAGAGACATGAATCCAATTTTATTGTAGTTTTCCTTACAAGTTATCCTTGAGGAAGGTCATTTCGGGCCTCGTCAGCTTTGATTTTTTAAACATCATCAAGTAAAGCATTTGATTGGGCACCAGAAATGATGAACATACAATTGTGTTTATTCCGGCTGTCGGCGATTGAATGGTAACCTGGCAGTTCAGTCTAAAGATATCACTGTATAGTACACGTAGTGCTTGCAAACAAGTCTTTGATCGTTACAAGGGGGATCTCTGGAATTGGACTGGTTGTTACTATGAAGTTCCTGCGGGAAGACAACAACAAGAAGCTAGATCCAAAGGCTGACAGCGTTTGGTAATCTCGGCTTTGTCTGTTCAAGTGCGGGCATTTGCTCTCATAAGCCCATTCACAAGAAAGCGTACTGAGAGTGAGAAAAGTCGCCAGTGTCAAATTACATAGTGTATTTCCGTTGAGTAAAGTTGCCGTCAGTTACTTGTTGGAAAAGCAAAATCCAAAAGCCATTGCTGGCATGGGATTTATCCGTCCATTCCTTTATAGCGGCTCCTTGAACGGCGCACTACGGCTCTGCTGGACAAGATGCTTACACAGACTTTGGCCTTTGAAATACAAGTCGAACACACTCTGTAAATCCTGGATATTTTGCAACATTTACTATTTTTCTTCCAAAAAAGCATTTGGATCATCAATTAAGCGTTCACCCATTAGGGTGCCTGGCCCCTGATGAAGAGATTTGCAAATGTAGTAGGTTTTTATGCTCCGATCAGGGGAGGGCCATCTATAGCTTTTTATTAGCGGCCGAAGGAGGATACACTACGTTCTTCAAGGTACAAACTGCGTCTTCATCCAGCTTCGAAAGTTGTTCAGTTAGGTGGTGAAAACCACCTTTGTTACGCTTACTGTTCAATTGAATTGTGTTAAATAAAGCTATTGTGCAATCTTTGTAAGCCAGTACTATAAACTAGAATGCATTAAAAACTCGGTAAAGCCAAGATAAACTCTATGTTTTAACTATTATACATCAGTGAACTTCTCCACTGTCTTCTCTGTGAATTCCTTCTTTTCAAGTGGATCGAACAAACCGAGTTTATTGCCCTCTTCTTCAACTTCTTGCATGCTCAATTTAGGCATGGTCTTTGCAATAACATAAGGAGCAATGCGTTCCTCAAAGGACTTTGCAAAAATAATATCTATCTCCTCTAAAGATCTTCCAGCTGTCTCAGGATAGCAGAAGTAAATCACCGGAACAAACAAAAAGTTCACGACAGCAAAGAATAAATAACACCCCCACTTGGATGTGTTAATGAAGATAGGGGTGAACATGACAACTGCGAAATTGGAAAGCCAGTTGGTACAGGTCGAAACAGACGTTGCAAGCGTTCTTGCTCTAAGAGGATTGACCTCTGCTGGATATAGCCATGGAAGTGGCAAAATTGCCATTCCAAATGTTGCAATGAATAAGAACAAACCAACGGCGGCACCCTTCGCTGTCTCCTCGTTCTCCTTTACCAAACATCCAAATGAGATCAAGAATGCAATACCTTGGAAAGTTGCACCAAACAGGAACAATGGACGTCTACCAACTCTGTCAACAAGGAAAAATGATGGCAACGAAAACACAGCATAGACGATCGAGAAAACACCACCCATCACCAATGCCTTTCTACGAGCAAAATTCAATGTGTTCTCAAAAAGCACTGTCGCATAGTAGATGGAGGCGTTACAACCGGTGAACTGCTGGAAAAATTGGGTGCTAGCTCCAATGATCATCCGTTGGGCATATTGGTGCTTTCCACCGGAGGTTAACTCTTTGAAACCAAAGGTTGTGCCTTTAAATCTGTTGACGGCATCAGCGATGACTGTTGCTTCGGCAATGACTTGGTCGTCGTTAGCGTCCAAGTCATCCAGGCAACCCAAAACGTAACGAGCCTCTGGCATACGGCCCTTGCTAATTAGCCATCTTGGGGATTCAGGAAGACCAATTACTCCGAAGAGGACCACTAAAGCAAACAGAATCTGGATAGCTATTGGCAATCTCCAGGCGACAGAGCTGTTGGCATATGAAAGACCAAAGTCAACCCAGTAAGCAATCAAGGTTCCAACGGCGACACAACTACCTTCAAGCAAAACAAGACGACCTCTGTTTTCTGGCTTGGAGTGCTCTGACTGCCAAACTGGGATATTAGCGGTGTTCATACCATTACCGACACCGGTCACAGTTCTAGCAATGATGAAGTGGCCGAGTTGCCAGTGGTTCTTGAATGGGAAGATAGAGATAAAAGTTCCGACGATCATGATAATACTTCCGATAATAATCATGGTTCTTCTTCCGAACCTCTCTCCCCTCCATAGGGCGAAGAGGGCTCCAGCAAAACAGCCCAGTTCGTAACAAGAGGTGACAATACCTTGAATCACAGTGGCATGACGCGAGGATCCGCTGACTGCAGGGAAATCGCTTTCGAATTGTGGGGCAGTAATGATACCACTCATCAAACCTTGGTCATATCCAAAGAGACCAAACGCCACGATACAAACAAAGGTGATCGACACTCTGAGCTTTCTACCCGAGAGCCCGAGAGTGTTGTGTCTATTTTTGATGTTCCAGAAGCTGGGTTGCATTTTCACGTTGTCATCTGAAGAACTCATGCTCGATGCCGAAGTCATTTTCCTGTCTTTGGTATGCTGCTGCTGCTGTCGTGGTGATGCTGCTGCTTTTCCTCTAGGCGCGACCTCTGTTGCCCTTTCCACGGCTCTTGTGTTGGTTAAGGGAAATGAAATTAAGAAATCTGCCTTGTCTTATATATTTAACAAGAAATCCGCTTTGCAGGACCCAAAACAAATTTTTTCCGTCGATGATGTCACACGCATAAAGAGAACCCCTTTGTTCTCTATTCATGGATGTAGCATATGACGTGTTTGCGCATATGTTTTTTTTACTTTTTTTCAAGCGCCACGGTCCTTTTTGCGAACACTTGGAAGACACGGCCCTCATTCACAGTTCTTTTTTTTTTTGCTTGAAACGAACAATAGGCACTTACTAAACAAGAAAACAAGCCTTTTTAAGGCAACGCAATTCAGCTTTGCTTACGTAGGGCTCTAACAACAGCTACAAGCTGCTGAAAGAAAAGAGGGGTAGCAGAAGTACACCTGGATTCTGAGAAACTAAGGGAGGGGGAGGGAAGCTCAAGACAACAGAGACGGCGAGAAAGGAGGCTTGACTAGGCGAACAGAATGGTGGTTCTGTTACCTTGAAAGCAGCTATAAGAGCACCAGTCTCCCCTTCCGCAGGCTTGAGGGAGGGGAGCGGGGAAAGAGAGGGGGGGGACATGATCCTGAGCATGTAGCGTAATGAAATTGATCGGCGTCTTTCTCCTCCTGGCTGCATCCACAGCAGCTGTATCTTTGTTACCCCTGCCAGAAGTGGGGGAAAACCTCGAAGCGTTTGGCAACAAATTTGTTTCAGCCCTGGGCACCGCCGTTTTCAATAACGTCCCCATATCGCTGCTCGCAGCCTTGCTTCCCCACTTCAGCATCAATTTCAACCTCCAGTATTGCGCCTCTCAGCTCAGATATACCGAGTTTCGGTGTCCCTTTTGAAGCCGACGACCTTAAGTATGGGAAAGCTGCCTGGCTTGCAGAAGCTGAAGACAGAACTCCTGACGACCCCGTCATACTCTACAGTCATGGCGGCGGTTACTGCTTTGGTCTTTTACCAATAATGCCGGAAGCGTTTCGCTACCTGTATGAGCAGGTGCAAAACCCACGGCTATCAATTTTGCTTCTGGACTACACCATCTCTACTGAGGAGATGCACCCAGCGCAATTGAAAGACATCGTTGCCACCTACAACGCCCTCAGCGAGACCAGTAACAATATCATTCTGGCAGGGGACTCTGCAGGAGGGCACTTGAGTTTGATGTTAAGCAGACACATCGTTGAGCCCTACGAAGGGGTCGATCCGGTTACAGGTCCAACTCCTAGTGGTTTGCTATTTTTCCCGCCCTGGGTCAATATTCACCCAGATTCCTCTACCGGAACATATGCCACCAACTACGGGAAGGATATTCTGACCGGGGATGCTCTTGCACAGATGGGCGAGCTCTTTGTTGACGAGCCCCTTCTTGACTCCAAGGCAATGAACCCGTACAAGGACGATGACATCAACTGGCGCGAGGCAATTCCGGACCCAGCAAGGGTATTTATATCGCACGGAGAGTGCGAGGTACTAGCGGGCGACATTGAGACGTTCACCGAGCTAGCACAGCTCGAAAATGCCACGCTCTACACTCAGCCGAAGGGAGTCCATGATGAAATCATACTCAGCCTAAACTCAGCCCTATTTCACCACACGCTGTCGAGTTCTTGCGCAGAATCACGATGGGTTAGGAGAAACACAGGCTTTCACAGGCCTATTAATTATCTATTCTGGCTGGGTTGACCAGTCTATTTATTTGTTTGTTTGTATCTTAGTTGTAGGAGTCACTCACTACGTTTCATTTCTCACTACGTTTCATTTCTTTTTTTCCCACATCACGGCGTTGGCTGGGGTCCACGCAATGCTATGTATCACGTTTTTTTACCTCGGGCCACAGAGTGCATCCTCCATCAGTTTTTGCAGGTACGGAAAGGAAAAATCACAAAAGAAAAGAAACTTGTATTGTATGCACACCCCCCCATCTCAGGCCCGAAAATCTGTACACCCCCTCCAGGTGGCACTCGGTCATGCCGACGGGCATGGATGTTCCGGATGTTACCCGGCCCATAATATTACGTAATAGCAATTGAGCGGGGTTGCCCTCCGGATGAATCGTCTGGCGGTCGGAGGGAGGAGGGAGAGAGAGATGAGAAGGCACCACCTGGCCACATCCTTACACGAAGTGTCATGTCAGTTCCACATACTGTACGTGGTAGGGCATAAAAATAATTTTTCAGTTGGCAGGCTGTGGCATCGTGCTATGGGTGGGTTGCTCACTGACGTCATGACAGAGCCACAGCAGAAAGCCTATTCTTGCTTCCCTTCGCGGGCGAGGTGGTAGGCTCTTTCCGTTCGATCCACACATCTATATGCTGTAGATATGGTGTAGCTCTTTAACAAAACGCCTGCGGATAGTGGGGCGGGACTAGGAGTGTCAAAACTGTGTACCCAGCAGAGATAAATGTTGCATATGCTAATGCTGCTGTCAACATGGGGAACTCGCAGACTGACTTGAAAAAACCTTTAGAGTCGGATACTGAGATTGAAGGCAGCATCAATTCTTTGGAAGCATATCTCCAAAATGAGTTCGCTGCTCAAGAGGGTAGAAAAATACAATACCGCACATGCTCGTGGCAGAAGACCGCAGCGCTCCTTTTCTCTGAGTATGTCTGTCTTGCCGTGATGAGTTTCCCTTGGTCATATTCTGTGCTTGGTCTTGTACCAGGTATAATATGCACTCTTTTCGTCTCTTTATGTGTTCTTTACACCTCTCTTACTTTGCACGAATTTTGTTTAAGAAACCCTCATGTGCAGGACATATGCGACATTGGTCAGCGCTTGCTTTGGGGTAAGGAATGGGCCTGGTACTTTACAGCCGTTTGCTTTATTTTGAACAACACTTTTATACAAGGTCTTCATGTGCTGACTGGTGCCAAATATCTCAACACCATAAGTGACCATGCCCTTTGCACAATAGATTACAGCGTCATTGCAGCGGTCATTTGCTTTGTATGCTCTCTGCCTCGAACACTTTCAGGTCTGTCAACGATGGGGGTCTTTTCTGCAGCTACTATGTTTATTGCTATTGTCTTGACGATGATTTTTGCAGGAATTCAGGACCACCCAGGTGGATGGCACGGAACCCCTGTAGAATGGACTGTGTGGCCAGCAGAGGGAACTACATATGTTCAGGGCATGAATTCTGTTCTTAACATTGTCTATACCTTTGTGGGCCAAATCACATACCCTACATTTATTGCTGAAATGAAGAATCCAAGAGACTTCAGAAAAGCTGTTCATGCGGTGACGATAGCCGAAATCGTGCTCTACATCTTGTCCGGTTCAATAGTTTACGTTTATGTGGGAAATTACTATGTGAGTGCACCCGCATTTGGGTCGCTGTCTACCTTGTACAAAAAGATTTCATTTTCATTTGCTATCCCCACGATTGTGTTTCTTGGGCTCCTCTACGCCTCTGTCACTGCAAGATTTATATTCTTCAGAATATTTGCCAAGGATAGCACTCATAGAAGCGACCATACACTAATGGGCTGGGCGGTTTGGGCTGCCTTGCTTGCTGCAACTTGGGTTGCTGCGTTTCTGATTTCTGAAGTTATTCCGTTCTTCAGTGATCTGCTTTCGCTCATGAGCTCTCTGTTTGATTGTTGGTTTGGGTTTGTATTTTGGGGTCTTGCCTATTTTCAGATCCGGAACGAAAAGTATGGGCCAGGATGGTGGAGGGAGGGTTCCGCCATGGAATGGGTCCAAATTGTGATCAATGTTCTGCTTATAATCATTGGCTTTTACGTGCTCGGCCCTGGAGTATATGCTGTCGTGCAGAGCATAATTAGTTCTTACAAGGCAAATGAAGTAGGCGGGGTTTTTAGCTGCTCTGATAATTCCATATAGTATAGTCATTTTAGTTTGCGCTTAGTGCGATCACCTTTAGATAGCTAGACAGTACTGGGAGGGTAGGATGTTTGGCAGTTGGGGGGAGGGGCAGTGCATGCCAGTGAAGTCGGAGAGCGTATTCTGCAAAGGAGCGCCCGATTAGCGTCGATCGACGCTAGTTAGTTTGTTGTTTTTTTCCCTCTCTCTAGTAGTGCCCGTGGGAGAAAAAAACTGGGAACAAACAAACTTATTAAGTTTTGTTGAAAGACACGGTTGACGAGCGAGAGGGGTTTACCACGATCGAACCAAAGGCTGCTCGCAGAAGGCCTAATTCTTGCTGTCCGTAATGTACAAGATAAAGAACTACTCTCCTTCGCCGAAGCCGCCTTCCGCTCTGAACCACGATACAAACGATGGCGATGCGGACGCGAGTGGGAACGCTGAACAACTAAGAGTTCTTCCTGTGGACCCTCTTTCCTCTAAAGACCAGGAACTGCGATATCTGGAAAGTAATAGATACTTGAAGAACGACCACACTTTCAACTACTACAAAGTCCCGGGCGCAAATCACAGGGGCCCCACCGATATCGAACGAATCCAGTTGGCCTTTGAGTCCAACATTGATGATGAAGTAAACTATTACTTGCTCCACTTGGTGCGTCTATCGAAAGAGACGCCAGACGCGATCAGGCTGAAGGGCAGCTTTGCATTTCTGATTGAGCCGCTTGCCTCGCTGCTTAATTGTACAGTTTTAAACCCAGCAGCAGCGAACTCAGATATCAATAAGGCGCTCGACGCCGCACTTATTCTCAGAAATATTGTACAGGACATAGACAACTCTCAGTTCATTTCCATGAACTTCAGTATAAGGGACACTCTCCTTCGAATACTCACCAACAGAATTGTTTTGGACAATCAGTTCACAGACGAATATTTCGAACAATGTAAAGAGCTCCTGAGATTCGGCATGGATATTGTCGAAACCATTTCGTCCTATTTGGCCCCTGCTCCTTTTGAGGATCCCCTGTTTCTTGCCCTCATTAATCTATTAAGAACCACTGACGACCGTTCAATAATCATAACCAGTCTGAGATCATTGAGCAGGCTGATGTATAACTCCAAAAAGGACGGCGATGCTCCAAGCCACCTTGACGACGACATATTAGACAGGGTAGTTTCCTACTTGGCACTGGCCTCGACTTTGACAAGCGATAATGATGAGCTGATTCTGACCTCACTTGACTTCCTTTATCAGTACATTTTACCGAACCGAGTGGATGTATTGTTGTCCAGCTACAAAAGGCGATCGATTTTACGCAAGTACTTGCCTCTTTTGTTGGTGTACAAGTTGAAGTACAAAACCGAGTTCAGCCAGCCTATGACTCCGCTCAAGCTTATCAGAAGGGTGAAAGACCGGACTCCTTCATTCCCACCTGTGCTGGCTGAGGGCTTGGTTGACAAATTAAACGGGGTGCCTGAGCCAAAGAGAGCAACAGCATGGATGAGATGTTCATATAAAGCTTCTGACAAGGGGGAAGTGACTCAGATTTCCTTGTGGAGATCATATGAATCTCAATTTCAAAAATATCAAGCTCATGATCCAACCTCAAAGCTTTTACCAGCTGTTGACTTTATCAAAAATGTGCAACATGCATTTCCAAACTCAAGTGCCATGGTGATCAATCTTCCTGATGGCACGAGAAAATTCATCATAAAAGGTATTGAGCCCCGCGCAACGCCTGTGGATGTCGACCAAGGGAAAATTGAGGCTTTGACTGAGCAGCACTCTACCTCCGAGATTATCATCCCTGAGTTTTCTGAGTCCTCGCAAGAGAGTTATCATCCGTTCCAATATAACGTTAACGACAGTGTATGTCTGAACGAGGTGAACACATCGACTACCTTGCTGATCAATCAGTTGATGAACTACAAGATCGGTGAAGAACTATTCGTTGGACTCAAAGAGCAGTTTGTGGACTGCCTGATGAGGGTTCCTAATCTGTTGCCCTATATATGTGCAGTACTAGAGAAATTAGACTATTAAGATGTTCCCAGCCGTGGGTTATTTTTTTTCAATCTGTTTCACTCTTTTGTATCCTCGGAGCTTGCTTCATGCTTTTGGCGTTCCATAAGTTTCGCTCTGAGAATGGCGTCAACTTTCTCCAGTAGGTCCATCTTCTCATCTACTAGCTTTGAGAGGCTCTTGGAGTCCCCGTCAAGCTTGGCCAGCCTGTTTTTGAAGAAATCTAGAGACTCTTCTGTACTTTTTTCGACGAAGTACCCTGTTCCGACGTCCACCAGGAAAATGTCAGAGTTTTTCACTTTTCCTGGAACATACAGTGATGACGTTAGGGGCACCAGGAGCTGTTTGTCTTCGTTAGAGTTTATTTGCTTCACGTTATCGCAGCAGTCTTTATATTTCATCTGCGCCGTCTTGAGTGCTTGGAAAGAAGCCTGAAGGTGGTCCAATTCCTGTCCAAGTTGGCTCTTGAACTCCAGAATCTGTTCTGGGGCCAGCGCGGTGAGGTCGACTTGGTTTTTGCCTGTTAGTAATCGCGTGCCAACGCCTCTGAATGTTCTGTTCTTACTCTTTTTGGACATTGTCTTTCTGTGCCTTCGTGAGCCTGGCTTAGAACCTGGAGCTTTGCCTCAAGCTATGCCTCACGCTTCAAAGTAAACTTTCAAATGCTTCTTCACTTTCAACTATCTCTTGCAACAAGCCAAAAAAAAAAAAAGTGAAAACCACTCCACGCCCCTCATCCTCGCATGAGCAAGACCTAAAGGACGCGGCGTCCGTGATCGACAATGACAGAGCCAGGGGAAAAGCAACCAGACACCGACAGCACGTCGTTTGCCAGTATCCTGGCGAATGTCGCGAAGCTGAGGGAGGCAGCAAGCGGAACGTCAAGCAGCACTGACATCACTAATGAGAAGCCTTTCGACTCAACAGAGCCAAAGGCGCCACGGGACGCCACAGCAGGCGCAGGCCGGACTACCACTACGCCAGCAGCGAAACCTCCTCAGGAGAGACCAGCACAGCGCCCCATGTCAGAAGTACGGGTCCTTCCTGCAGCAAATCAAAAGGAGTTCATCATTAGAGGATCAAAGGATTCTGACAAGAGAAACGACGCCTTGCGCTACTCTAACGTCAAGAAACAAAATTTCAAGGCCATTCAGGTGAATCGCAGCCAGGATGGCAACCCATTGCTGGATAGCTTGAAACAGGTGAGTTTCGAGTTTAATTCAAAGGTGAAGGAAGTGGACTATCTTATCAATTCGCACTGCATGGTCCTATTCCTGTCTCTGCGATATCACAAGCTGCATCCGGAATATATCTACAACCGGATCAAACGAATGGCATATAACCCTGCAAGTGACAAGTGCGCGCGAATACTGATGGTGCTTGTGGATGTAGAGAACTCGACGGACTCCATCAAGGAGCTGAATAAGCTGTGTTTATTTAATGATTTGAACCTGGTGCTTTCCTGGTCATTTTTGCAGTGCAGCGATTATCTCACTTACTTGAAGCAGTGCGAGAACACGAAGTCCCGCGCATCTCTGATCAAAGGGAGCTCGAGAAATGACAACATGAACTCCGATGCGGAATACTGCAATCGCGTTGTCGAAGTTTTGAGCACTATACGGTCAATTAACAAAACCGATTCGATCAATTTAGTCTCAAAGTTTGGAAGCGTCAAAGAACTACTTCAAAAAAGCGACGAGGTTAACTTGAATTCAATACAAGGCATGGGCCAGGCCAAGGTCGATCAACTGATGAAAGTGCTTAATGATCCATTCATATATAAATAGTCTACAAGTCGAAGAAAGTGTCGAAATTGAGGCGAACTTTCTTGTGTTTTTTGTTTACTGGCTGAGAGGGGCCCACAAGACTAGAAGAGGGGACCCCTTGCCGAAATAATGATGTGATGCCCATATTTTGTTGCCTTTTCATGCGCTCTGTCCACAGCTTCTCATGCTGCTTATTTGAAAAGGGAGCTTTGAGTGAGTCCGGAACCATTTTGTAGTCAAAAATGACGTAGTCTTCGAGCATGCCTGCCAGCGCGACATCACCGCAGTCAAGTAGATGTTTAAGCTTTAAAGAGTCTGACAACACAGCGATTTGGGTGTTGGGAGTTGCCCTCCAGTTGGGATGCTCAACCCCATTTGCGATGGTGGTCTCTATGTACTGCAAATTGCCCCTTTTCAAAGTCAACAGGGACACTAGGGATGTCATCTTTGCGTTGTTGTTGATGATGAGGCATCTCAGGGAGCCCCACTTGCCACTCTCAATGCTGTTGCACCAACTTTTGAGGATGATGTCTGTTATGGAGGATTTCGACACGTTCAGATAGCACAACGAGGGGATGTTGGTGAGCTCGTGGTAAGTTTGGCTCAAGTCAATGTTCTCCAGGTTCAGAATAACAAGACTTGTGAGCTTCAAACTGCTTGCGAGGAGATTTGAGACAACGACGGTGATGGGGACGTTGGAATACAGAGTTTCGAAGCGGTGCTTTCTGGAGATGGAGTTTTGCTTTATGTACGAGTAGCGCGGGTAGTTTGACATGTACTGGAGAGAGCTGAGCGACGGCAGGAAATGGGCCTTGAACGTCGACTGAGTGTGAAACCAGGAGGCAAAGAGGCTGAAGACGGCAGGCGAGTCCTGTTCCAGCAGCAGTATAAGAACCCAGACACGTTTCCAGATGCCCCAGCTGTCGGACGGGGGTGCAAAGTGTTTTTGGCCAAGAGAGTGGCAGCGTGAGGCGACTTTGAGGGCACACAGGCGGGCCAGCGGCTGGACGGTGTGCGTGAGAGCGACAGCTCGAGCAGCCTGCTCGTCGTAGATGTACGGCGCGCTGCGCGCGTAGTCGTAGCTGAAGCTGTACTGTGTGTCCGTGAACGTCGCGTCTGTCGAGCCTATGCGGCTGAGAGAGGAGGGCAGCGGCTCTACCGCGTCGCTGCTGGCTGGTCGCAGGCCATTTGCCAGCGGTCGCCGGAGCCTGTGCGCATGGCGAGCCATCTTGCGAGCTGTGGTTTGCCGCCTCCGCTGCCCCGTTTTGCCCCCTTTCGCCCTGGCCAAGCCCTTCTTTGCCTGTTCGTCTTGCACGGTGCAGCTCAGCTCGAGCGGATCGGACCCGATTTCCATTTTGCTTCTTTGGGGAGGCAGTCCGCGACGCGTCGTTCCACACGCATCCTCCCCGGCCGGGTCTCCCGCTGCCTGCAGCAGCATTTCCCACACAACTTTTTTTTTTTTCCTCCTCTCTCTCGCTAACAAAAATCTTACCACTCAGAACACGAAGAAGCGTCCCCACGCTTGACCGGCCCTCTCTCAGTGCCCTCCTTCTTCCCCTCACCGCTCCGGGCAATCGAACCGAACCGAACGGACGCGCTGCGGACGAGTGCTTGCCAAGGCTGCCGTCCAAGGGTGCTGTACGACGAGGAGGAGAGGATGAGCGGTGGAGTCGAGCTGCCGCAGCGTCTACGGAGCCTCGTGGTTCCCAAGTTCCTGCATTCAACATGGGCCAAGACATTCTACTGCAAGCCACAGTACTACTTCAGACCAAGTCAGATCACAGAGATAGTCTCCATAGTCGACCTTGCCCGGCGTGCAGGCAAGACGGTCATGGCCGTCGGCTCGGGCCACTCCCCGTCCGACCTGACCATGACTAGAGACTGGATCGTCAACCTAGACAAGTTCAACGCCATCGTCAGCACAAAACCTTCAAGCGACGGCAAGTACACAGATGTCACCGTCGAGGCAGGAATCCGGCTTTACGAACTGAACAGCATCCTCAAATCGCAGGGACTGGCCCTGCAGAACCTCGGATCCATCAGCGAGCAGTCTATTGCCGGCGTTATCTCCACAGGCACCCACGGGTCCTCTCCCTACCATGGCCTGATTTCGCAGCAGTTAGTGGATATCACAATAGTTAATGGGATGGGTGAACTTGTCAAGTGCTCTCCCGTAGATAACCCTGGCTTATTCAGGGCTGCTCTTCTGTCCCTCGGAAAAGTCGGGCTGATTGTCTACGTGACAGTGAGAACCATTCCAAGCTATCGCGTAAAATCTACTCAGGAAGTCATTTCTTTCGACACACTCATTGACCGCTTTGATTCAATCTGGACGACGGACGAGTACATCAGAGTGTGGTGGTTTCCTTATACGAAGAGATGTATACTGTGGCGGGCATCAAAGTCTAACGAACCCATCTCAAAGCCGCGCTCTTCATGGTACGGAACCAAATTCGGCCGCTTTTGCTACCAAGTGATGTTACTTATTTCTGTTAAACTGTTGCCCAGATTGACTCCTTTTATTGAGAGGTTTGTATTTTCGCGGCAATATGGACTCACAGAAACCTTTGGAAAAGGCGATGTGGCTGTACAGGACTCTGCAGAAGGTTTGAACATGGACTGTCTGTTTTCCCAATACGTTGACGAATGGGCCGCTCCTTTGACAAATGGTCCCGAGATACTGAGATCTTTGAATAATTCGATTGAGCAGGCGGCCACATCAGGTGAGTTCTATGTGCACGCCCCAATAGAGGTTAGATGCTCTAATACCACATGTTCGAACTCTCTAGAAGCACAAGATCTTAGCGACAGAACGAATATCTCCGCAGGACCAGTATTTGGCAACAATGTGAGACCTTATCTGGATAACACTCCTAGACTTCAATGGTGCCCTCAAGATAAGATCACCAATGGCCAACTAACTCTATACATCAACGCTACCATGTATCGTCCATTTTGGCTCTCCGTTCCGGTAGGAAAATGGTTCAAGACTTTTGAGGAAACGTTGGATGCTGCAGGAGGGAAACCGCACTGGGCCAAGAACTTCATTGGATCCGATATGTCTGCTAAGGACTTCAAAGATGGGGAAATGCGTGGATTTAGCGGCAAGATGTTTGAGTGGTACGGCAATGATTTGCTTGAATTTAGACAGATTAGAAGAGAAACAGACCCGACCGGTGTGTTTCTCAGTGGTGCGGACTGGCTGGAAAGAAACGGCGTGATAGATGCAGAGGAACTACAGAGTATTAAAAGTGCCCAGATTGAGAAAGACACCAGTTACAACTATGAGGTTGATGACTAGTCAATTCATTCTCTCTTCCCTTCATTTCATTACTGCTTGGCTTTCGTGGTTATGAAGCTTTTATGAAATGGTTAGAATCCCCAATGTATATAAGGTAAATCTTTTTAGCTGCCCCCATACCTGGCGTCGAAATGTGTTGTATTTTGCGACACCACTAGAAACAAAACACCTGGTCCTCAGGACCCGACTTAAGCACACCTTTGTCCCAGCCCAGCTCTTCTGTCAACTGCAGCATGCTTTGCCGCATGGCGAGGGGACCGCAGATGAAAAGTCTTTTATCAGGACTTGGTGGCGGCAGAACGTCGTTCAATATCTGTTTGGTTATCCATCCCTTATATCCGCTCCAGTTTTGTTGGGCTGGCTTGTTGACGACATAGACTATCTCAAACTTGGGGTATTTGCTGGAGAACTCGTCCAATTCATCTTTCAAAAGAATGTCGTTTTCCGTCTCGTTGGCATATATTAATTTGATGGAGGTGGTGTCTTCTGGTGTTGTGATTATTGAGCCGATAACCTGTAGCATTGGCGTGATACCGGAGCCTCCGGCAATCATGACAATCTCAGAGGCAATATTTGCCTTGTAGGAGATTCTTCCAACAGGTCCTTTGAAATCCACAAATTGTCCAGGGTTCAGAGAGGCAAAGTATTTTGATACCTTGCCGTCCTTGTACGACTTCACAAGGATGTCAAAGAAGCCTTCATCGTACTGGTTGGATATTGGGGTGTAGTACCTGGTCTCATCGGTCCCATCTATGTTTACGCGGCATGCCAAATGCTGGCCAACGGGGATGTCCAGAGTTTCTTTATCGTTGAACAACTTGAATCTGTAGATGGCGGAGTTTTTTGACACCACTGTTTTGTCCAACAGCTCAAACGGCTGAAACTTGTCCTTGCTCAGACGCCTGGTCTTCATGTAGGCCATTGCAAACTGGACAGAGACAACGAGCGCGAGAATGCCGACCGTGTGGGGCAAGAAATCATAGTTCATGATCGCGACACCCACCAAAATCAGGGCACAGGGGATGTACAGCCCGTGCAGCGGCGTGTTGATGAGATCGCCATTACCATCAGAATTGCCCATAATGTTTGGTGAATGGTAGCTGGTATGTACGGCCGCTGCCTCGTCAAAATACGGCAGATGTCCCGAGACACTGTTTGGCTTCGTGGTATAGCTGTTGTCAACGGTTTTTGTTGAAGAATATTTCAATGGCTGTTTTTTTTCGCGCTGGCAGGTCTGATTCAAATGGTGAACCGTCACACAGACAAAGAGACACGCGCTCTCTCTTTTACAAGAGCGGCACAGGCCACAAGACACACACACTGCACAGCAGAGCTACATGTTCGTACTAAAAGTGAATGCTCTGGGTATATATACTTAGCGACATCGTGACAATATTACTAGACGGACTCCTTTGACTCCTCCGCTTTGATCTTCTCTCTCAGCATCGCAGCCCAGCCGTACTTTGAATTCTCTCTAATCTTCGCACCGTACTTGGAGAAAATCCAGGGAACGGGAGTCAGCGCAAGCGCGATGAACGCAAAGATGGTCAAACCCCAGTAGACGTGCAGGTTCTCCATCATTTGGACCGTGAAGAGCGGGAAGACAGAGGACACAGTGTATCTGGTTACGTTATTCGCAGCGAGAGCGGACGCAACTGACAGAGGCGGATAGGCCATGCTGAAGTATGTCAACACGGAGAAAAAGATCAGAATCAACGAAAATCCGAATGGAACGCCGGCAGCCATAGGGGCCATCCAGTGGACGGAGGTTCTTGAAGTCCACGCAAGCCAAAAAAGAGATGGAGAAAGCGCAACAGCCCCAAGTTTCATAGTTATCAATCTAGATTCAGGAGTAGGAGGCAGGTCGTTTCCGTCCTTATCTCTTTGGCCTCTATATCCGTCTGGGTGCTTCTTGAAGAAGACTCTCTTGTCAATGTAGACATACGTTGCCGCACCCATCAAAAGGCCAATACCAACACCCAGAAAGGCAAGTCCAGAGATACCTAATGACATTCCATATATGCTTCTGAATATGACAGGATAGGCCTCAAAGAAACCGAATAGAACAGCAAAGATGAATGCAGTATAAATGGAAAACACAAGAACTATTGGTTCCACAACCAGCATTTCCAATGGCTTCAAGAGAGTGATGAATAAAATGGCTACCAGGAACTGACCAAGAGGCATCGGTGAAATCGACTTCAGTCCCCGTTTCTTGATTCTCTTTTTCATGATGATGGATTTGTAAGTCTCTGGCATTATAAACACAGGAATGAACACGGCAGCGGCAAAAAACAGTTGGACCCACATCGTCCATCTCAGACCCCCAACGCGATTGAGATCTGAAGACGCTTTATTTTGTCCCACAAAGCCACCGATGATCGGACCAATGACAGGCCCAGCCAGAGGTGCCAGACAGAACAATGTCATGGCCAGACCTAGTTCATGTGGGTCCCAGATGTCTGTTATCGTGCCGCCCCCTACAGCCAGGGCGGCGGAAGAGGTGAATCCTGCAAAGTATCTGAGCACGAGCACCTGTCCTATATTTTTGGACAGCCCGACACCCATTGTGAACAGCATGGAGATCGGTAAGGTGGAGCAGTATACAACTTTTCTCCCAAACAACTCTGAGATTGGGGCTGCGAGAGTAGGGCCGAATGCGATACCAAGCAGATAAAATGTTAGGCCTGCAAGCCCCAAAGTCTGGCTGGTCCCCCACTTCACTTCCATTTCCGGGACTGCGGCCACGTAAATGGAGGAGCCGAGGGTGATCACCAAGCACAGCATGGCGATAGTCATTGTGCATGCCCATCTTTTCCAGGCCGGCCAGTTGACGGGCGCTTCCGGATCGTCCGGGCCGTCCCAGTCCATCTCTCTAGGGTTGTATTCCTTTTCTGCCTCTTCAGCAGCCTCCACTGAGGGCTTCTCAGGGGATTGTGTGCGGGTGATCTTTCTGGAGATATGAGAAAGCTGGGTAGCGACCCGCTCCAACTCATCGTAGAGCTCGTCCTCGTAGAGCTCGTTATTTGAGCGAGTCTTGGTCAGGGATTCCTGGAATGTTTGCACATTTTCCAGGGGATTGACCACTTCATCTTCGGTGAAGCTCTGAGGCTCTTCGTTGTCTGATTCCAGTCCAGCGCTGCTGGTCGGCTCAATGCTTCCGTTCTGCGACATTGCTGAGTTGATTTGCTGCCACAGCCGGTGTATAGCACCTCGTCAGCTGGTTGCAAAATTTAGAGGGCCACCAATTTCAGCAGCAGACCAGAGCGAGGAGGGAGTAGAGGGGAGGGTAGAAGGGGAGGGTAGAAGGGGTATCAGGCGGACTAGCTGCGGGTATGCAGAAGCAAATTAAGCGTTGAAGGCCAGCTCTGTTAAGAATCCGTTAGCTTCAGGGTCTTTTTTCGTACACCTCTCAGTGTGCTTCCAGGGCACCGTTATAGGGTTATTATATACGAGGATTTTTTCCGGAGCGCCTTTATGCCGAGTTGTTACCGAAAGAAAAATAGAGGATTTCTTTTTTTCTTTTAGTACTGTACTTTTTTTTCGGCCTCACACACAACTGTAGGTATGTATGCATCTATGCACCTGGTGGAAACGATAGGAAGAGCGGCTTTTTCAGCCTCCCAGAGAGTGCTCACGACTGAGGGGCCCAGCGCTGGCCTTCAAGGGCAATGGTGTCGCAATGTGCCCTACTCCTTTCACACTGCTAAGTACGCGGCTACACTTATATCCATCCAAGGTCTATAGAAACAGACGTAGCACAGCACTGCCCTAGCAAACATGGATGGGCCGAGATCATGCCGAAAACGACACTATTCTGGCGGACCGAAAGGTTCGGCCCCCGACCCCGAGCCCGGCGTCCCCCTGAGCCACACGCGCGCGAGCCAGAAGAAACATGCGGCGAAAATTCCCCCACCAGCTGGCTGCATAGAACTAACTAGAGCAGCGCGCCGATAAGGCGGCACCAGCTTGCAGTGCCAGCCAGATCGGCACCCCTCTAGCGCGCGCACCCCTGAGCCTTCGGGCAGCACTCGTCTTTGCAGCACGCGGCATTGTTGCGAACTTCCGAAAGCTAGAGAGTCAGACACTCTCCGAGCTGTGGACCACTGCAGTCACAAAAAGCGCAGCGCCACTTGTATGGGCTGAGGAGAAAAGAGAAAACAATCAAGTCAGACAAGTATCAGGTCTAAGCGGCAATGTCACATAATGCAATGCATTCTACAAGTCTACCGTTGACGGACTTCGCTAGGCGGGCGCGAAGCACAGCCCCCGCCGGTCCGCCAGCCTAGCTACCAATGCCCTTCCCCAGATATGCCTCCCCTCGACGCTGGCTTCTGAAAAAGTTTAAGGCAACAGGGCTTGATCATCCACATATGCTGCAATGTATCTGACTCACTGACCGAACACCTTGGATTCGGTGATGTGTGAGCGTACACTTTGAATGAATTTCTAGTCAACTTGTACCCCTGCATCAAGCTTTGCCCTGCAGAAAGCTGTCTGCACTGTGATGCAGGTGAGTACCTGTACTTTTGAGAGCGATTGCCACATTTACTTTAGTCTTTCCTCTAAGTGCCGTGGACGGCCCCGTTCATTGGCTGATAAAAGTTGATAAAAGTCATAATAAGCTAGGTCAAATGTGTGTTCCAGAGTGGCTGTAATAGGCATTTACAGAAGAGAGTATCTGCTACTACAGATTGCGGGTTAATGGTCTAGTGGTATGATTCCTGCTTTGGGAGCAGGAGGCCCAGGGTTCAATTCCCTGTTGACCCCAATTTTTTTTGGCTCTTTTTTCACTGTCTTTCTTCCACCAATTTTGATGCGGTTTGACTGCTTGGGCGTCATACTGATCACAGACGGGAAGAAGAGGCTGCCGCAACTACTCAGTACTACACTGATTCACCCGTATTGTACGAGAAACGGTGAAAGTTCGCTATTGTAAAATACCGCGCTCCGACGCAGATGTCTACTGATTCTATACAGCTCCCCAACAATACTCAACCAATTTATCCATTCGAACCTTTTTGCTCATTTGTCCAACCATCCATGGATGCTCGAGCATTTGTCGTGGGCTCGGCCGCTTCCTACTGTCTTTGATGAGCGACATACGAAGAAAGTCTTTGAAGCTAGCCGACCATATCAGATTCTCCTCAGGCTCATCCTTAAGCTGGGGCTCAAATTCCAAAATCATTAAAAGCAGCTCTATGGGAGAGGTCTGCAGATGGACATCCTTAGAAGCGAACGGAAAGTAGCCCATGGCACCTTCCAATAAAGTGAGACCCAATGACCATACGTCACAAGTAATCGTATAGGGTTCGTTCCTGATTCTTTCAGGAGCCATGTAGAAAGATGTCCCAGTGAAAGTTGTAGCGAGCGAGTTAACCACTTCGCCACTAACACCAAAATCGCACAACTTGACATTTCCTACCAAGTCCAGCAAGATATTTTGAGGCTTGATATCCCTGTGCATCACCTTCTGCTGGTTGAGATAATATAACCCTTTTAAAACACCTTCTGCCATCTTCCCAAGGGCTTTCTCACCTACTCTGGCCTCTCTGTGTCGAAACTTTTGATAAATTGCATCCAAAGATCTGCCAGCCATATATTCCATGCAAATACAAACTGACGCGCTTGATTCTTTGATGAATGTCCCGTAATATTTCACAATGTATGGACTCTGAAATCGTCGGTTATAGTTCAACTCCCTCACTATCTGTTTCCGAAACCCTGGCGACGGATCTGCTGTTATTGTCTTTAGCGCAAATACTTGTGCTGTTGATTTCAATCTGCATTTCTTCACAGATCCTCCGCTTCCTTCGCCTAGTACTTCTAACGTTTCAATCTGGTCCATGTCGCTCATCTCTTTCCACTCGAACTCGTTCAGCTCTTCCAACGCCTTTTCCAGAACCGCGCTGTTGTTTATGGATAAATCACGGAGGCTTGCCACTAACGGGGAACTGACATCTGCGCCTGTCAGTGTATCTGTCAGTAAGCTACTCGTCTCACTAACCGTATTAAGGGTCAAGGTAGAGTCGCTTGATCTTCTGGCATTTGAAGGACGAAGCGTATCCGAAAATGTGAGGGTGCTGAGACTGGTGTATGAGGAGGAATCGATTTTAAGGAGGTTTGGGTCACAAGAGCCACGCGTGGTATCGAGACGCAGAGACGGCACGTTCAAGTATTCAGTGTCAGACGCTCCTGAGCTCTTCTGCTGAATACTGATATCTTGGCCCTTCTCGGGACCGACGATATAACTGGGGATTCCTATCTGCACAGGCGCATCCGACTCGATGCGGAGACTGGGGAGTTTGGGTCTGGGCGATGCCATCTTATGGTTGGCCCCCGGGGGTCTCAAAAGCGGGGGCGTTGTCATTTTTCAGGCGAGAAAGGGGCAGGGGTTATGTGCGAAGCGGACGTTCTCCTTTCTTTTGTAAAAGAACGTAAATCAAGTTTGTTGTATTATAAAGAGTGGTGCTGTGGTCTTCTTGCTTAGGCCTCTCATACAGAGTCAGCTTATCTGAAGTACCTGCAGACTGGAAACACCTTCTTGTAGCCCGTTTAGCTTTAAAAGCGATGCGAGTGTTATATACACGTCCCTTTAGGCCTACTGTTCTTTCCGGGCAAAAATCAATAGGTTTTTTTTTTTCACACACACACTAAAATACGCGAATCGAATTATTTACGTAGGGATGCAGATAGAGATGCACTTAGCTCTGCTTCTTCTTCTTGGCGGCGGCTCGGGCCTTTGGGGCCTTTGGGGCCTTGAGCTGCTTGATCAGTAGGTCCTTTTTAATGTCTTCTTTCTCTGTTTCGTCCTCTTCATTCTTGCTGGCCGGCTCGTCTTCAATGACGTCGTCAAGATCCGGGCGTGGAGCTGCCGCTGTGCTTGCTCTCGTCACAGAGTCCCCAGTCTTGTAGATGATAGTCGGGTGCACATAGGAGTTGTATTTTTTGGTGAAAGCAGTGCGCGTAGCGGCCGCTATGGACTTCAGTTTGCCCTCCATTCTGCCCTTGCCGCCAACCCCAAATTCCATGATGTTGTTCCAGTCCTCTTTCGTCAAATAATACTCGTCCATCACCTTCAGAACGTCATCTATACCGTCAGCGCCTCTTTGCAGAATTGGATTCGAGAGTAATTGTATCAAATACGGAATGTAGCAAAGCCTCAGTTCCTGATTGTTCGTTAATGTCTTTGTCGATGAGTGGTACTGCAACTCCTGCAGTATCCGCTCATACTTCATTCTTTTGGAGTTTTGGCCTAGCCATGAAGTGAACATTGTGCGCCCGTTCAATGAACCCGCTACATAGGATCCTGGCAAAACGGATGATACAACTGCATGGAAAGGGGCAAGAGACCATTGTTGTTCCCCACTTCGAATCATTTGATTCACCAAGTCAGACTGAGAAATTGCATCGGATGCCTTTTCCAACATCTCCAGACGTGCAATCTTCCTATTGTTAGGGGAAACAGAACCCAGCTTAGAAGGAGTGGTTGATCTATAATTCTCGTGAATCATAAGCGGAGTGAAGTCCATATCGTTGAAGTATAGTCCAATTTTCTCATTCAGGTTGTAACGCGCATTCACCCCATAAGATCCTGAGTTCAAAAGCTTACCGACAATATCAAATGGCTTCAAAATCACCTCCTTTTGCCATGACCTTCCAATCTGTTGCATATCATTATAATCCAAACTCTTCTGGGTCCTTGCGACAGTGGACATAATATTGATTATCTGTCGGATGTCATTTCCGGTTGCGGCAACTAGCTGATCAATGATATTTGGGTCTAGTTTTAGCCCTTCTCTATGCGCAATTGTCATTAACCGAGACTTCATCTCCTTCGCTGTTGGTCTTCTCCAAGTCATATCAAAACAGCATCTATCAAAAACTCTCATCTTTGGCAGTGATTTGTCATTGCAAATTAATATCAAAGGTGTTTCGGTGACCCTGCAGAACTGCGCTAACTGTCCACTGCCGCCATGATCCCCACTTGACATTCCGTCGACTTCGTCCATGATCAGCACCATACGCCTGTTGTTCGCAACATGAGAAATTTTCTCCTTAAAGAATCCAACCACAGAAGTGCTATCAAGGGACGACTTTAAATGTTGGATCAAATTGCTCTTTGATCTTACATCTGAAGCATTTTTCTCAAGGATATCATAACCTAAAGTTTTTGCAACAAGATGAGCAGCAGTAGTTTTTCCAGTACCTGGAGGGCCACTGATTAGAACAGCTCTGAAGCCATTGATACCACTGCCATTGAATCCTTTTCTTAGATTTTCAAACCAATCCCTTAACCACTGATGCAACTGATCTACGTTGGACTTATTTCCACAGATCTGCTTCATGTCTGTCGGTGCATAGCGTACTGTCCATAACTTCTCGTTATCAGGTATTTCGCGTTGCTGACTAAACGAAGTAGGGTTTTTGAGGCGATCAGCCTGTCGTTTCTCGTCTTGCAACCTCTCTGCCTCAATTTCTTTTTCGGCGTTTTCAATGGCTACCCTTTCCTCCTCCTCTCTTTTTGCGAGAGCCGCTTGTGCCTTTTCCCCATTCCCACCATCAGCAGGCATCTTGGTAATTAACTCAATAAAACCATTCTCATCAATACACTTAATTCTCTTGTCCTTTATTAGCTTGACCTTCTTGGGTCCTGCATCTCGTCCAATAACGACAACGTTTGTCTTGCCACTGATAGATTTAGTGACCTTTGCACCGTACTTTACCGCGATTCGAGAGCACTCCTCACGGTCAACAGTTGGAAGAATACCTGTGAACACGATGGTTAAGCCATTGAGACAATTGGGGCGTCCTTCTGGAATTATATTACCGCCTGATACAGGAGGTGCTTCTGAAGCTCTGGCTTTGAGCTGAAAAAAGTTCATCTTCTCCGCCTCCGGATCAACGACTAAATAGCTGGCGTCAGCGTCCGGGATCGTTTGAAGAACTTGCTCAGCATTCATGCCAATTGCCTCATCAGCGGCAGAATTTCTAGCTTGAGAAACCGCCGTTGAAGATGGCGTCTTTTTTGGAGGTCTCTGGGTCTGGCTCGTGACGCTGCCCGACACACTAGGTTTTTTGTCTTCATCATCTGAAGTCAATGAAATGGGTTCGGCTGCCGTTTGATTTTTTGTATAACGACTGTTGGCCTTCTGTCGCTTTGAGGCTACAGGTTGTGTTTCTGTGTTGGGTTTCCGTTTGGCAGAACTCTGGAAAACAGGCATCATATAGGTGTTAATACTCTCAGGAGTTCATCGCATTGAAGTAGTAGTTGAAGTTACGTACTTTTTGGACCGCATTCTTGCCAAAGAACTCATCCAGGCTGACCATCGCGTGCTGCGGACAAGCTACGCTCGTAATAAGCTCCCACTTCCTCTCTTCCCAGACTGAGATCCTGCCCTATCTGAAGACCCTGTGGTTGGTTGTACGCGTCTGGTGCACAATTCTGAAAAATCAAAGGAAAAAGCAGAAGAGAACTTACGCGCATGTGACCTGGGGCACGTGAGCATTGTTTATCTGTCTGACTGTCTGCTTCACCGCATTGCATCTCATGATAAAAACAAAAAGAACAATTGAACCTTCTAGAAGCGTTATGAAGAGATCCACACAAACAGACCTTAAAACAGAAGCGGACGAAGGACCTTTTGCTCCGTTTTGCAAGCCACAGCGGATGAAGCACCTATCAGAATACCCTTAATTGCTTTGACCAATGTTTGGATCAACTCTTTCTGGGAGGCCGGTAAAGTTGTCACAGCAAGTGGACACCTTGAAATATGTGATAAATTACGAGAACATTCAGTCCAGGAACGCGTTTCACCTCTCTATATTTATTCTCCCAAACGTGGAATTTGATCCCAGCTACACAGCACTTATATACTATCAATTCCAAGAGTCCAACGTGCCAATTGAAGAGTTCAAGCTGCTGGGAGGACTCAACACTGACAAACAAAGCGCCATCTTCAAAATCAATCAGTTCGCCAGTTCTGGGACCTTTGTTCCCCACGCAGTCGCCCACGGGGAAGGGGATATAGATATGGATGCCGATGACACAGCCGTTATTAATCACGATAAGGAACTGGTGATAGGAATATCAATTGAGCCTAACGATGTTGCTCTCCCGCAGCTTGAACAGCTAAAGTCCGCAGCCCGTATGGCACTTGTGCCTGCGTCCAAGCCGCTCACCATGTCAGAAATTCCGCTTACCAGACAGCAAGTGGAGTCGATATCAAACAAGATCATTAAAAATGCGTACGACTATCTCAGCTCGTTCATTGACTCGAGCAACAAAGTGTCAATCAACAAGTTCAATGATTGGTGGAATAAGTTCAAGACCAAGCTGGCCAATGACCCCAAGTTTTTAGATAATTTGAACTAGATTTGAGGCGCTTTCTATTTACATGAAATTTAAAAAATTCTATACAATGACTGAAGCCTTCCCAGGGCCGCTGGTGCACCCAGTAGCTCTATTATAACAGGAAGAGTAACACCAGACTGACCCCCGCTCAAGGCATACCTCAACAGTTGAAACACAGCTTTCTTGTTCACTCCAGAAACCGCATCCACTGTACTTTCAATCGCTTGGTTCAAATCGGACAAATTGGTTCTCATAATTGTTTTTAGTAATGCTTTAATCTCACCTTCATCCATGGCTAAGCTCTTTAATAAGACCGCTTTGTCGTAGACTGGATCTGTGAAAAAGTAAGAGAACTTCTCCGACTTCAGGTCTGTGATTTTTGTCAATGAAGGCCCTACTTTTCTAAGAACTGCGGCCAGGTAGTCTTTGTGTAGCCCGCTGAAAATAGGAGACAACGATGTGTAACACTCCTCAACACACTGGTCAAAAAACTGCTCATCAGTAGCCAATTTTTGTGTCAAGTAGTACTTATTGAAGTAGTCGAGCTTGCGGAAATCAACTTTGGCATTTCCCTTTGTGAGCCCTTCAAAGTTGAATTCTCTCTCCAGATCTTTTAGTTTAAATATCTCTTTTGACTTCTCTCCTTGATTACGTTTTGGAGACCAACCGAAAAGAGCACTGAAGTTCACAAGGGCCTCGGGAAGATAACCCTGATCCTTAAGAGACATTACACCTATGTCTCCCGACCTCTTGGAAAGCTTTTTGTCGTCAATAGTGGTGAGCAGTGGTATATGAATAAACTTTGGTTTTTTCCATCCAAAGGCATCGTACATAGCAATATGCTTTGCGGTTGAAGCAAGCCACTCCTCTCCACGTATAACATGCGTGATTTTCATAAGATGGTCATCAACGACATTTGCAAAATGATAAGTTGGCAGACCGTCACTCTTAACCAATATGGGATCATCATAACGTCTATCCACCGAGTTAACCTGCGGTTGGTGGTCTATGTAACCATGAAGTAAATCAAAAAATGCTGGATATTGATCAGGCGACTTAAACCGTATTGTATACGACTCCCCCGCAGCCGCTTTTCTATCTGATTCCTCCTTAGTGTACTTTTTGTAACAGTGTCGATCGTAGGAAACCGTAGTTGGCGGAGTTAGCAGCTTGGCTGAGTCTCTTAAACTGTCGAGCCTGGACTTGGAGCAAAAACATCTGTAGGCCCAACCCTTTTCAAGCAGCTCATTAGCATACCTGCTATATATGTTGGTTCGATCACTTTGTCGATAGGGACCATAACGGCCCCCCATTTTCGGTCCCTCATCAGGTGTCAGACCAAGCCACTCCAAGGCCTTGTAGATATCGTCTTCAGCTCCGGGGACGAGTCGCTTCTGATCCGTGTCCTCCAACCGCAGGAGAAACTGCCCGCCGGTAGCTCGTGCTGCCAAATAATTATACAGCGCAGTTCGAAGAGAGCCCAGATGAATGTACCCTGTAGGGGAGGGAGCAAAACGTGTTCGCGACGGTTGAGACCCCTCTGCCGCAAGATCAGTCTCCTTTAGATGGCTCTCAGTCTTCTTTCTAAGCGAGAACTTAGAGGTGACCGCCGAGTACTTCCTCACTAATGAGAAAGCCGGAAACTTCGCTCCTTTCGAAAAAAAGGCAGTGATTTGTATGCTCATTATATACTGGGCCTGGAGAACATGCTCACCATTTGCGAATCAGCAAAAGACAGCCACCTGTATCTCTCTTTAGACCTTTCTCTACTGTTCCGAGGACTCCAAAATCTTTCTTGCAGAAAAACAAAAAAAAAGAACAAATCTGGATCGCACTAAAATAGCTGGTTGAATTGATCTAATGATATATACAATATCTAGAATAACTACGCAGAATCTGCCGTTCAATGCCAGTCATAAGCGAGAAGGTAGCAATTCGGTTCAATTAGGCGTCATATATTGCTTGCAAGAAGAAATAAAGTCGGAAACAAAGACTCCGCTTACACTATCATCAAGTTGTTCAAGGAGTAGTGAGCTCAGGAATGAATAGCACTCAATGCGCTGTTGAAAACTATGCACTGCTTCAAGCTCAGATAGCCAGAAGCAAACTTGACACATACAGATCTTTCAATCCTGAGGAGGACTTCGAATTTTGCCCTATCTTTTCGTTTGCATACCTGAGCCAGAGGTTAGAGCAAGGTACAGCAAAAGAACCGCCAGATAAGCTGTCATTTTCCCAACCTCCAGTACATCAATTAGCTAGCCGGAACGATCAAATACCAAGGCTGGCAGTAATTTCGCTACCCACACGGCTCCCAGAAAAGAAAGTACAGCTTGTTCAGCGGTTGAACAGCTCAGAGACTCCCGAACAAATGCTCTCGATGCTAATGCGTAATCAACTGATCGTTCCTTCAACCAGTTCCAGAGAATTGACGATAAAAAGAAAGACACAGATAGAAGTACAACCCAAGAGTCGATCTCTCTCACTAGTCATGGAGTGTGGGACCAAAACAAAAAACTTTAATTATATTTGCAATACCCCAAGTTCAACTTCCAATACTCCTTCTTCAGCTTCATACTCACCTGCAATCAGTGAAAACGACCACAATTATAACCATGAATTTGGAACCCCCACAGGCTCTGAAGGACATGAGCTGGAGTAAGTGAAGGGGAAAGCTGTCTGTGAAACCGTCACTTTAACACGTGACAAAATCGCTAATAGCTCATTTAAGAACAATTAAGAGTAAAAGTAGGATAACAACCAGAACAAAAATGGTGCACCAATCGCCGTGCTCTCGTACACGCTCTTGGAATCTCGTAATGTTTGACATGCCCCTCATTACCTTGACATTTGCGCGGTTAATCCCCGTTTCAAGGTCATCTAATAGAACGAAGTGATGATCTATTTCATTGCTTATATCGAGCGAGATAGAATGCTGTCTGTTCACGGACCCAGAAAGACCGTTAATTATTTCGTCTTGATAAAGAAGGTCCTGCTGATTGTTTATAAACAGTTGCTTATTAGATAATCCTAAAGGATCAGAGTCGCTTGAGGTTTGATCAGAATCAGTATTAACCGCAATCTTCATACTGTCGGAGGCGGCAGTAGTTTCAAAAAGCGATGCTTCGTTATCGCCATTTGTCCTGCTGGGAGTGATATCCTTATAGCGAGTAACGGTGTGAGAAGGCTCAATAACATTATCCTTAAAGCGCACTGATTTCGGTTTCTTCGTCTTTGGTTGCGTCATTGAAACATTAGCTCGTCGCTTCTCAACCTCCTTCTTCAAGCCTGCAAGAGAGTTTGGGAAATTAACATGCTGTGGTAGGTCGTCGACTACTCTTGACACGGTGTTCTGGCAATTTTCTGCAGCGTCTTGCAACTTCTTGAAGTACACACCCCAGTCGCTCTGGGAGTTCGTGAAATCATCGTCTCTGGTGGCATCCAGTTCCTCAGCAAGAAGGAGCCCCAAGTACTTGAATAGGTTCACCAATTTGGAGATCAGAGCAATCAATTCGTCATCACTCTTCAGCTCTGGCGGCCCTAGCGGGCTGGCTTTCAAGGTTATATAGTCCTCTACGGCAGACCCCAGCTCGTCGTGAAACAGCTGTAGCTTCAGCAGCTGTTGATCAAGAGCATAATGCCGTGACATGGTGGCCCAGACACCTAAAACACAGGGACGACTCAGAAAGATGTGTACGCCCTTTTCCCTCCCTCTATTTATTAGTTTCATGTCAAAGAGCAGGCCTCACGACATTAAAAAAAAAAAATACAGCACTATCAATTTAATCAATCGCCTGGTGGTTTTTCAGACTGACTTTCAAAGTGCTACAGAATATGTTTCGGTCTCCGCTCCAAATGCTAGTAATACTTCCCTGCCACGCCCATCTCAAGAAATTCAGCACTGTCAGACGAGTCAGGGGACCACCGTCCTGCGAGAATGCAATGCACTGTCATTCCATCCAGGTAAAAGAGATCGGTCAGCAGCTTCGGGGTAATCAGAAAGTACTGCGAATTGTAGCTTTCCGCACAGGCCTTTTCCACAATGAGTTTGTGAATCAGCCGCTCATTGTTAGAGTCCATGCCCTGATTGATCTCGTCAACAATTCGGAACGGCGTGTTCGTGAGACCTTGCAGAGAATTCAAAAACACAGCAGTAGTGGCAGACTTTTCCCCACCTGACTGCTGCGCAGCGTTCAGTTGCATTAGCTCCTGATCATCTCGGAAACTCACAAGTATGCGCAGTTTCCATTCAGCATAGTTTGCAGAGTCGCATTCTAGTTGGACATCGCCTGCGCTTGCCACTTTTGAAAGATTATCTGCAAAATCTTCCGAAATTATCCTTACAATGCGTTGCAATTCAGGCTTCCAACTAGTTTCTAGTTCTCGTATGCTCTCTTCCAACTCAACAACGCTCGTACCATGCGTGGGTATAGCGGCCTCCAAAGCAGCTATCTCTTTCTCATTATCTTCTAGGCGCCTTAAAGAGTCTGCACTCCCAACGTTTCGATGTAGCCTCATTTGTGACTTCAATCTTTTGATCTCGGAATCAACCCCAGGATGTGACAATAAATCATCTTCTTGAAGTTTTGCAACCAGCTCTTCCAATTCACTTCGTTGCTCGTCGGTTAAAGTATCTAGCTCTTCCTTGTAAGACCTCAGGGAGTTTGTATATTCCTCCTTGGACTCCCTATGCAAAGTCCTCAAGTTTTCCATCTCGCTAATGATATCCTCTCTAGCTTTCAAAATGGATTCATTTAAAAATTCAATGGTACTGAATTTGTTGTTCTCTTGTAGCGCAAAAACCTTGTCATTCATGAGCTTCTGACTTAAATCGTTGATCTCAGCCAGCTTTGGTACGAGTTTCGCAATAATTTCGATCTTGTGTCTTTCAAAAGTTTGTATCTTTTTGAGGATCTTAATAGACCGCCCATCGGCCTCCTTATTTTCGAGTGACTTGATCTCCCTTCTTTCTATTTTGATACGATCTTTAAGAGTAGCTAACTGAGTGGTTATTTTTTCATGTAGCTTTTGGGCTCTGGTCTGTTGAACTATCTTTGCGTAAAGTGTATCCTTTTCTCTCTGTAAATCCCTAAGTAATGACTGTTGGTCTCTCATCTGCTCAACAATTTTGTTTAATAATGCAGAATTACGAGAGATGGAGTCTTTAAACTCTTTGATTTGCAGCTGAAGTTCCCTCTGCCTCTCATTCGAAATTGTGTCAGAAAATACCGAAGGCCGGGATAAGTTAAATGTTCTAATATTTGTTGTTAGCTGCTTTGAGCCATAATTGGATTTGAAAAACGAATATACTGAATCTTTTGCAATATAGGCACTTAAGGGAAGATTCTCATTTTGAATTTTGAATGTCAGTTGGCTTTTCATGGAGTCATCCAGATCATTCATTGTGACAGGAATATTGTGTATATTATCGTTCTCACACAGCATCTGGATAACCTCTTTCGGACCAGTGACAAAGTCACTTAAGTAACCTTGGAACTGAAGATCCAGAATTTGCTGTCGATTGATATTTGGTTCCATACACGTTCGCGAACTCAGAGTTCTTATGCCTATGTTACGACCAATCTCGGGATACAGATCGTACAGGAAGTGAGAAAGCTTCTCGTACTCCTGGTTGTTCACGACAGTGAAAGAAAGTTGATTTTGTAACCTTAAAGTCCTTTCCAGTGCCGGACCATAGCGATTATCCTTGAGTCCAATGGAGAGAATGGGTGGTTCAAAGTATGATAAATCGAAGTTCTTTCTTTCTTTTCTCAAAAGCCGCGCGGCCTTTAAAATGTTTCCATATCTTCTCTCATCTAAAGTAAAAAGCTTGTCTTTAGAATTGAGCGTGCTCTCAATATTTTTTATTCTTTCCTCCAACTTCTTATTAGTTGAGATCATAGCTGCACGTTCTGTTTCCAATCGTTCTATAGGCTGCTGTGCATCCACGACTTTATCCTGAACGGCAGATCGTCTGGCTTTCATTTCTTCCGCTTCCTCGGGCTCCATCATTTGAATTGATTCTAACTTCTTTTTTGTTTCTGTGAACTCCTCTACCAATTTGCGCCATTTTTCTCTATGCAAGTCTAAACTTGTATTAAGTGATGTGCGTTCATCGATAAGGTTTTGTATTTGGGAATCAACTCTTTGAAGCTCCTCATGGTATAACTTCACATCAACCATGCAGCTTTTCTGCCGGTTTTCATAGTCAGTGATCCTACTTGTAGTATCTCCAACATTTTTATCAAATCTTCGCAGACTCTCACGCATAGGTAATATTCTTTCATCAAAATCTCTAATTTTTGTCGTTAAGATAGTTATCTTCTCTTTGAGCTCCTCTCTCTGTTTTTTCTTCATGGTAAGATCAATATACGGACGTATGCTCTCTAATTTTTCAACTTGCTTCTCCAACTGAAGTAACTCCTGATATTGTGCTACTTTTTCCACTAAAGCTTCGTTTTTCTGCTTCAGCTCAGACAGTTGGGCCTCCAGCTCTGTCAATGATTTGGTTTTCTTTTCCTTTGCATTATACAGTTCAATGAGCCTTGAGTGATCGCCCAAAAGTTGGCCATCACCGTACAAGCTTTCAATCTCCATTAGCAATTCCTCAGGCTTCAGAGAGGCAAAGCGTGACACTCTGTCTTGGGGCAGAAACTGACACAAATTTCCTAGTTGTATGTTGAATGTTTTCAGTAATTTTTTCACTTGTGTCTCATTGGAGAAGCCTCCATCAATAAACCAATTTGACCGACCCTTTCGGTTCAGTTCTCTTTTAATGACAGTGGTTGATTCCGTACCTGCCTTAATTTCCAAATGGATCACAGCCCTCTTTTCGCCCACTTTTATAAATTGATCCAGGTTCATAGAGGCTTTCCCTAAATACTCTAATTTTCCACCCAAACCAATACACACTGCACAAACAAATGTCGATTTACCTGTTCCATTTGGGCCAATGATCAGATTCATAGAAGGCCCAAAATGAAACTCCGTCAATGTATATGACATGAAATTCTCCAATTTCACCCTGATGATCGAGCCATCGGAAAACTTCGATAGATTGGGAGACAAGCTTCTCTTTTTTCGCTTTCTTCCCAGAACGCCCTGCACCAGGTCACTAGGATTAGCAACAGCAAGACTCATGTTGAGTAAAGACGGAGCGCAAGCCTGCTCTGCACCTCCCATGTAAGAAACCAAACTTGCAACATACATCTAGTCTCATGTCGATCCAATATTTTTGCTTCCATGTTTTGATACACGTTATTAGGAATGCACGGATGTAAAATTTCAGCGAGCTACAGTATAAATTTCAACATCTTCAAGTACGCACTTTTTTTGGACCAGAACGCCTACTTCTTATTTATATCATGGAACTTTAGGGGAGACTCAAGAGAGCCAGAACCATTATTGCGGTCAAGGATATTGAGTCAGCCGAATTTCCATCTTGTGCAACCCCATTTCTGGGTTACGTAAATTCCCAGGATGGCGAGCACTTCTCCCTCACCTGCTCCCGTTGAAGGGGATTCGACGACATTTGTCAAGACCGAGAACAAGAATATGGGAGTGGCTGATCAACTCAAGAGCAATATAGATTCGAAAATCAGTCGGACAAATAACGTGGTTCTTATATCTCAATCTGATGTTATGGATAAAGAATTAGCTTACAAGCAGAGGCTCAACCGTCCTTTCAAAGTCGTACAACATCTCCCTTTGTCACTGACGCCTCCTGAGTACAGTTTGCTTGAAGAGCCGCTTTCTGCTAAAGATAGCGCCTCACTCTACAATTCCCTTATTGTTTCACGCCATAACTGGCTTTATAATGTATTCAAAAGTTACTGGACTCGAAGGGAGCAATACATTAATGTTTTGAATGACCGCAAGAGAGATAAGATGAGTAAATTATGCGATATCAAAATGTCTGCCGGACCTCATGTCTTTGACGTGCGACTGTTCATATTGAAGGACGATGAGAAAGAGAGGTTATATCAAGAGGAACTTGAAAAGAAGAAAGAGCAGAAACAGAAAAAGAAGGAGGCACGACTTCTGGGATTGGCTCATAAAGCGTCCACAAAGAGCAACACAGAAAATGGACGTCTTGAAAATGATAAGGGCGGCGAGGATAAGTCTAGTCATATGGATCAGTCAGATCAGAGCAGAGCCTTCTCTCCCAATGAAACACCGCCTACGAATAGTGTTGACGAGATTTCAGAGCATACTACATCCGAAACCCCAGCGCCAACAAGCCACGATGTGGCGACCACAGCAAAACATGAAGCAACAAAATATCACACCACTTATTCCATGAGAGAGGAGGAACCATTCAACTCCAAAGTTGAGATGAAGCCAGATCCTTCAATAGATGAGACCGAGCAAACTCCTGCTGTCGAAGAGAAGGAAGCAACTCCTGCGTTAGAAGAAGAAGAAGGGGAAGAAGAAAAAGAAAAAGAAGCAACTTCTTCGAAAAAAGGAGAAGACTCAACTTCTTTGACAGAAAAAGACGAAGCAACCTCTTCGATAGAAGAGAAGGAAGGAACTCCTGCGTTAGGGGAAGAAGAAGAAGAAGAAGAAGAAGAAGAAGAAGCAACTTCTTTGAAAGAACGAGAAGATTCAACTCATTTGGAAGAAAAAGAGGAAGCAACCCCTTCGAGAGAAGAGAATGAAGCAATCTTGTCGAAAGAAGAGGATGAAGCAACTTCCTCGAGAGAAGAAAATAGAGCAGCTTCCTCCATAGATGAAAAAGGCATAAGTTTATCAGTGGATGAGCACGAAACTCTTTCATTGACAGAGGGAAAAGAACCTACTACAATTAACGACGACAGTTACAATAACGTTGAAAAAGAACCACTAGCCGACAAAGAAAGAGTGCTGAAAGAGGTCAATACAGAGCCAGCGGAGAGAAGCTCGGACGAGGGTTTGAATCCCTCCAAATCAGAGGCTTCCTCAGTTATGAAAAATTCAAAGACTGGAAAGTCTAGTGTTTCATGTTTGAAAGACGCGTCAGAAGAAGAACATTTGGAAAAGGTAGATCTTTCCAGTTCCGAATCTTCATCTAACATTAAAACAGTATCGTCAAATTCTAATTCGGCATCTCAATCTTCAGCAACATCGAAACCGAAAAATTCCGGAGATTTGATGGCTAACCCCGACAATGTCATAATGATTCAAAATCTTAACTCGATTGCTCGCACAGATCCTCATTTAAATTCTCTCATGAAAACAGTTGCTTCTGGTGGAGCCACCAGTGAACAAATTGCGGAGTTTCAAGTTTATATCCATCGCGCGAGACAAATGGGAGACATCAATGGATACTATAAGAAATCACAGGAGCAGGTTGATCAGCGGCAAGAAGCTGTTAAAAAGCAGCAAGAGGAGGCTACACGAAATATGGAAAAAAGTCGAATAGATAGGGAGAAAGCCAAACAGGAAAAAGAGAGATTGAAAGCGGAGAGAGAAGAACTTAAATCAAAGCAAAAGCAGGAAAAACTCGAACGGAAACAGAAGGAAAGAGAGGAAAAGGAGCACGCTAAACAGTTACAGAAAGAGATGAAGGATATGGAGAGATCACGTAAGAGATTTTTGAAACAGCAGAAAAAAGAACAAGAGGAATTGGAGCGTCAGAAGATAAGGGAAGAGAAAAGAGAAAGGAGACAAAGACTTGAGCGTGAGAAACAGGAGCGACATAGGCTCAAGTCTGAGGGAGAACGATTTTATCCCGAAGATAGGGTCGAAAAAGAGAAAGAGCGCCAGTTGATGAAAGAGAGAAGGGAGAGAAGGAAATTGGAAGAAAAGAGAAAATTTGAGACTGCTGATGAAAATGATGATAAGTTGTCAGCTTTTCAAGAGCGCTATTTGCATGACGCTACACTGGTATTTGAGTTTCAGGAAAATACTTCTGCCAGATTTTATGTGCCTAAAGAATCTGTCATCGAAGTATTGGATGGTGGTCAACACAGCGAAAAATCACGAGCTGGCAGTGAGAGCGGAAGCACGTCTCAAGAGCCATGTGTCAAATCTGAAGATACTCCTTCTACGGAGGAGAGGGCGGGTTTATTGAAAAAGGCAGTTCCTAAGCCTTTTGTCAATATTCTCATTTCTTTTATTATTGTTCATAATGAAGCTGAAATAGAGGCTTATGATTTACGAAAGAAGATGGAGGAAGATGAGGCACGAGAAGCCAGAGAAAGAGAGCTAGAACAGGAAAAGCAATTACAGGAAGCAGAGGCAGAAGCTTCTGCGACGAGGCCGAAGAAGAAACGCAAAGCCAAGAAAAGTTGGAGTTCAACAAAGCGCCAATCAAGAAATACGAGGTCATCAAAAGTGGACGACAACGATCTTACACCAGCTAACCTGGGAGAGGAGGATATACGACCAACTCCAATATACTCTACAGTCACAATTAAATTAGAGGATGTGCCTTCCCGACTGGCACCTCTCATTAAGAACAGTGCTTCGCCCTTATCAGAAGTGCAAGAAAAGATGAGAGAGACAATGACTACTGGAGAACGCCTTTCTAAGCATCATATATGGTATGAGCTTGATGGTATCAAGGATGAGCTTTTAGCAGAGACATTAAGATTCAACTTAAATCGTTTGGATTACATTAATGGAGGAGGTCGTCTGAAGGGAAAGGCAATGCTCAAGAGAATTGTCGAAAAGACTGGATCTGAGGCGGAGGTCGTTTCAAAGCGCCAAAGACGTTCACGTAATAATTGATTAGCAAGCGGCCAAAAATATTTGGTTGTGTACAAATGATTTACGAAGATTTAGACAATAAATGAAACTTGTGTGAATTGAAATCTTTAACTTCATCGTTAACTTTACGTTGATGATTGGCGTTTTTGATTTTCTAGGTGATAGGTTTCCGGAGCCAGAGAGAGGAGGCGCTGCGTATCACTTATGAGCTTTTTCTCTGCCTCAGGGGACCACTCATTGAATTGGCGTTCATTTCCTACAGGTCTCTCAGCAAGTGAAGTTAGTCTGAACGCGTGTCTCAGCGAGTCAGAGTCCCAGTCAAGAGTTGCGGTATGCAGAACCCGTCTGTTGTCCCAGATAACAACAGTGTTTTCATCCCATCTTACTCGTAAATGTGCGTCTAAACATGTCTCCAAGTGCTTTATCAAGAAGCCAAGTAGAACATCACTTTCCTCGTCTTTCAATCCCAGGATACGTCTGCTGAAATTTCTGTTAACGTATAACGCCTTCTTTTTGAGAACAGGATGGTATCTCACAAGAGGATGAATGGATTCAATCGGCTTTTTTCTTTCAATTCCGCCGTTGGTCTTAGAACTGAATGCTTGCTCTTTGGAGCTATGAAGCACCTGAAGGCCATCAATAAGCTCCTTCATTTGTGGTGAAAGTCTTTCGTAAGCCTCTATGCAATCCATGAACTGTGTATCGCCTCCCACGTCTGTCTGAAGCATTGCAAATAGGGTGATTCCGGGTGGCTGCGTTTCGTATGAAACGTCAGAGTGCCAGGTAATGTTGTTTAGTCTGTGAGCCAGAATCTTTTTAGACTCGTCAACATTTCCTCTTCTGAAAGTTATATGGAACTCTGGGTGATTTAGCGGTGCCCCCGATGTTGAGTGTACATGCAACGGACCATAGTATCTGCCCCAGTTCTCAATGAAGTTAAATGATTGTTTCTTGAAGTCTTGGTCTCTGAAAGCAACTACTCCTCGTTGCTCAACTAATAGAGCAAGGTCGTCTTTTTGTCTTGGCGTTAAAGAGCTCAGCTGAAGTCCACTGACCTCGGTTCCTAATTTAGGTGTTATCTTTGAGGCAGTCACTTCTTCTCTAGCGAAAAGTGAGGCGAAACTAGGATCAGCAAAGTAGCCTCTATCCGTATGTTTGTAAGGTTCAGGGTTATCAAAGGCCTGCTCATGCTTTGGATCCCAGGTAGGAGTCCAATGAGGGTACTTCAATTTCTGGTAATTTTCATTGGACACTGTGTAAACACCATTTCTTACAGTGTCCTCACCCTTGCGAAAGTGAATGTCGTTATTTCTGGTCTCTGCTACGATTGTCATCACAAATAGGAATGTATGCGAGTTGAGTTGCTACCAAGCATCGGGGGAGCAGTGCCTACGGTGCTGCTCATGTCAAAAAAAGGTTTTGAAAAGGATTATTTATACACACCACCGGAGCTGCTACTGTCACTTGAGGAATCAGGGATGACACTATAGTCTGTGGCTCCCTTTATTGTGTCTGACAGGACGGCGCCGCAGTTAGATAAACTGTGGTTCCAAAGACTGCTTCAGCTAGCTCTATTTTCCTGCTTATGTCATCTTACAGCTTGCGAATTTAAATACATAATTCTCTCTCAGTCACGTGACTTGTGGCATCTTCCCCACAGAATGAGAAGCCACCTCTTGTGCCACACCATGGCGCGCGTCTCGGTCACGTGAAAGCTTGAAAGTTGAGCTTTTGATATGAATCATCCACCGGCCGCTTCTGGGTATATGGGGGTCTTTGTATGCGTTATGAGCCGAGCCCAACCAGTAGAAAGAGCAACCATTTGCGGGCGTGTTGTAAGCCACATCCGCTCGCTGTGAGTAAATCCCGCACTATATTGGACAATACTATTAAATGCTACTGTACTGTACCTGCAGAAGAGATTGGTGGTGTTAAGATGTATTGTGGCAGGTGCAGCTATCAGCATTTGATACAAAAGGTTTACTTTAGATAAGCTCCTGATTGCTTGAGGCCGCTAGTGACGAGAACACAGGTGGCATAGCACGTCATGATCTACAGTGTACTGCTATGCGTTTGGCTTGTAAGCTTTTGCTTGGGTACGCAGGTTGCTCTTGAGGCTCCAGATTGTGTATTTCGCGTAGGCATTATCGGGGCTGGCGCCGGAGGGTCTGCTGCGGCATACTATCTGCAGAAGTTCACCAACAGCTCTTTCGATGTCACTGTGTTTGAGAAAAACGGATATGTTGGGGGAAGATCCACAGTTGTTGATGTTGATGGGCAGCTAATCGAGGTTGGCGCCTCAATATTCGTGGACGCCAATAAGCTTCTGAGTAATGCGGTAGATCAGTTCCATCTTGAGACACGAGAGCACGGCGGCGACTCTGGAGGATTCGGGCTTTGGAATGGAACGCAGTTCTTATATGTTTCCCCAAAAACCAGGGTACCTTACTGGTCCACCTTGAAGTTCCTATATCATTTTGGCTACAGGTCGATCGTTAAGTTGCAGTACTACAAGAAAAAGGTAGTGGATTCCTTCCTCAAATCATATTACTCTGAGAGTTTCCCCTTTGCATCACTCAATGACGTTGGCGTCCTTTCAAACTATACATCTTCTTTTGCCTCGGAGTACGTACCTTCGCTTGGGATCTCTGCCGAATCGTTGTCATTCCTTCAATCTCTGACAAGAGTTAATTATGCTCAGGATCTCGATCAAATACATTCCCTGGGAGCTTTTGTGACCCTGGCAGCGTCTGGAGCTCGACAAGTTGAAGGTGGAAATTTCCAAATCTTCGAGAACTGGCTTAATCAATCGGGGGCGGATGTGCGCCTCAACTCTTCAATATCCAGGGTAGAATCCAGTAAGGGTTCAGCCATAAGAGTTTATGAAAAAACGGGAGTTTCCCACGAATTCGACAAACTGATCATAGCTACACCATTACTTTTGTCGGAAATCTTATTTGACTTCGAAGTTCCTGGCATAGATTATGACATAGAATATGTTCATTTGTATGTGACCCTTGTCCAGTCTTCTAAGAAGTTATCTGAGGGAACATACTTCAATTTTTCCAATACTCCACAACAGGTGCTCACTTGCAAAGGTGAAGACTTCAATTCCATCAATCAAGTTGCCTACAATGAAAAGACCCAAAGCTATATATACAAAGCTTTCAGTCATTCCAGTATGAATACGACCTTACTTACTGAAATATTTGGCGAGTACTCCATAGTTCTTGAAAAGTTATGGAACAGTTATCCTTATCTTACTCCTACGGCGATCTTCCCTGACTTCCAGCTAACGGAGTCAGTTTGGTTTTTGAATGCAATTGAGCCGTTCGTTAGTACAATGGAAACTTCTGCATTGGCTGGAGCCAATGTTGCTGCATTATTAAGTTTGGGTCTGAACACAACTGAACTGAACATCCCATAATGCAGCATGATAGTCCTATAAAATTGAAATCTCTTGATACCACATTTTGAGACGTAAACTAAAATTGTTGCTCCACCGACAATCTAGAACCCGATATGGCGCTAAACAAAGAGGGTCTTTTTGTAGATATACCAACCTGTGATGGGTCTTGCATGCCAGCTGTAGCGTCGGGTTTGCTTCCATTCTCTTTCATGCCACTAGTTTCATTTGCAGAAGTAAGGACTGATGCAACTGAAGACTGTCGATGAATTCGCATTGGCAAACCCAAGGAGGGCGTAATATTCTTTCTTGTGAATTCAACCGCGTCTGAGACTCGATTTTCGTCAAATGGTGTTACAGGATCTGACATAACGGTCATAGTCGTAGCTTGAGTAATAACCGGTAGAGCCGGTGCCGCAATACTAATTTTATTAATTGGGTTTGTTTCCTGTGAAGTCTTTCTTGATGATGCAGTGTTGAGAGAGGAGCTCGAAGTGTTGATAATGCTTGTTAGCGAGACAGTATGTGATGCCTCATTTTTTGATCCTCTGGAAATATCTGGCTGAGGAGAATTACCATCAGTTGCAGACTGCCCACCATTCAAGATATCAGCTGTGCTGAATGAAGCCAAGCCATCAAATGTTGCTGGTGACCGTCGCACATCAGAATTAGGAGACCCAGTTACATCCATAGTGGTAGAAACAATAGGAGAGGAAGTAGAAGAAAGCTTTCTGGACCCCAAAAATGGCTTCAATGGAGCAGTCAATTTCTCTATATTTGCAGTGTTCGTAATATTCCGATTAGGCATCAAAACTTGTTGTATTTGAGACTGTAATTGCTGCTCAGAAACGGTGGCAGGATGTATAGGAATAATGTTTTGCTGACGTTTGACTTCATCTGCGCTTAGATTTGACGAAAGCATCCGTAAACGACCTGTGCTGGCCCCTGATGAAACAACGCTAGTCATTGCTTCTGATCGATCATCCTCTTTTTCCCTATTGCTACTGGTATCAGAAGACTTGGAAGTAGGTGCAGTCAATCCAAGCATACTGCTATCTCCAAATTCCGATAAACTAGTAGCTGTGGATGGCATTCTGGTTGTTGTTGTGGTGGTGACTATTTTGTTCAAGTTCATATTCGATACGCTTGCGGCCATCTTATTTATAATGGAGGCATCTAAAAACTTGTTCAACATCAACTGTGCTCCCTTAGGGTCTAATAACAATCTAGATTCAAATATTCCGGGTCTGGATCCATCAATTCTGATCTCATTGCCATAAGAGACCCCATTGAATAAGTTGAACAACTCTATGCGGTAGCCTCTGCTCTTTGATAGAGGATTTCCCGACAAAAACACAGCAATTAGCCTCAAGTCTTTGTCATTCATCAGCAACAGTGGCTTCAAGTCTGCAACCTTGGGAAGTCTGTTCTGGCGTAAATCAATTTTTTCAAGCGACTTTAAATTTTCAACGGAATCCAAGTTTGCCAG
Source organism: Ogataea maris (assembly GCA_030557505.1). Classification (NCBI taxonomy): domain Eukaryota; kingdom Fungi; phylum Ascomycota; class Pichiomycetes; order Pichiales; family Pichiaceae; genus Ogataea; species Ogataea maris. The sequence continues at coordinate 141,147 of JAKTPG010000025.1, forward strand.
TTGATTGCCTCTCAAGTTCAGGATGGTAAGCCTGTTGAGGTTTTTGGGAAATGAAGCTAAATTCGTCAGTTTGTTGTAGGACAAGTTTAATGATTTCAAGCCGCTTAGTTTTGACAATGCTCCAGTGGGAACGGATTGGAGTTGGTTATAAGATAAGTCTAATGAAGATAGGTTCTCTAAATTATCAAATGCCCAGTCAGTTACGCTAGTTATCTTGTTTTCAGAAAATGACAAATGTTTCAAACCTCTCCACTGATCTCTACTTGTTTCTTGTCGAGAAGGTGGTAAATTGGAATGCGGCGCGAGCGAGGAAATAGATGGCACATTGGGGGTCGAATTGTAAGTTATATCCGAGGAAGGCTTATAGCGATTATCTGCAATCAGTGAATTTGACCTATTGGTTCTTTGTCGCTGATAATAACTGTATTTTCTCCTATTTGTTGAGGCAGATGTATGTGGCTTGTCGTCGTGGAATCTAGGCGAGTAGTATGACGCGGGAGGTGATGTACTCTCAGGCAAAGAGGCACTCAAATAATGATGATAAGACGAGCCTAGTGATCCCGAAAGAATCCCATTACTCGACAAGGGAGGCGATGAAAAAGAGTTTCTGGGTTGAGATGTGGTCGCTGTGCCGGAAATGGTGGTAGGGGCAGCAACCGACGGCGAAGTATCTGAGTCATCTGAGTAAGTTGAGCCACGCTTATTGATATCCTCTTGTACAAGATCTACTAGCACTTCCACTGGATCGGTAACGTTGCTCCTCTTGATGACCAGAAACCTAATGTGTTCACTCAATGCATGCCATCCGTATATCTCTTTCGGCTCCAGATCAGAAATTTCCAGAACAGATAAGTTTTTGAAAACCTTTATGGGAGTTGCTGTTTCAAAGGGATATTCCTCGTGCCCTTCTATCAGCTTGGCATTTTTATCATCAGAGAGGCGCAGGCAGGGCAGTTTGGTAAATGCAGAATATAAGTACTTAAGATCAACAACAATGTTTTCGCCTTTATATCCCCCAGATCCAAGAGAGGACCATAAGGCAGACACGCTGGACATGACCGACTTGACACTGGACATGGAGTGTATAGATTGAGCATCGGAAGAGATTTTTTTGGACCTCTGGAATTCACTGAGGAAGGACACATAGTTGTTGCTGCTCTCTGTGTCTATATTGTCCAGTCTGAGGTTCATTGGCCCCACAGCAATCCCCAATTCCTGAAACTTACCAAGTAGAAAGTAAAGGTGGTGCAAGGACAATGAGAGACGCACGGGTTTTCCTGCAGCTGAAGCTTGCTGTGGGTTGTTGTCAGTTGGCTTTGATGATTTTTTATAAGCAATCAGAGCATTTGCCAGCTGGCGCTCATGGGATTTTATGAAGGTTGCAAGGTTATGTATGTAAACATCGCCATCTATGGTGTTGCCTGTCATGATAGCTGGGTCTGTAGAGTAAAATATTGGCGGCGGAGAATTGCGATCGAGAACAAGAAGATGAGAGAAGGTTTGCTACCTCAGGTTGGAGCCCGTTTTATCCGAAAAACAACAGGAACCGACACCCAACCAACTTTGCCCCCCTCTCAACGGAGTTCTTGAGGCTAAGCCAGACTTGTGGTTACTGCTTGAGATAAGATGCCTCACTTCTTGTGACCTGCTCAAAGTGCTGGATGCCCGTAAATTAGACGTATCATTTCATATCTTGACTCAAATTTTACTGATTCACCTGTATATGCAAATTCAGATACTTTTGTTTACATTTTTTTTCCTTCGAGCCTACTGCTAGCTCTTATTATTTTTTGGCCGGCCACTACTGCAAGCCATGAAAGCCATCAAGCGAAGACACACCGTGCTTGCTAAGGACAAAAAACGTCAAAAAAGACAGCTACCAAAGGGAGAGGTGTGTATGTATCCGCAGACAAACGTTCAATGAAATGGATATTTACTGTACTATGCTAATGGGAGTGGACAGAGTGGTACTCGTTAGCCGACACTGCTGAGTCCTGGTCGCTTGTAGGTGGCAAAGACCTTATCGAGTGGGCGGTGCCAGGCTCGTTTGGGATGCTTAGTTTGTAGTTGCTGGCGCTGTCTGCTGCATTGGCTGGGGGCGCAATTCTCTCGAAAATACTGGCAGGCGGGATCGCCGAGGTGGAGGCGTTGGTGTCAGCGCTCCGACGTCTTCTGTTCCGCGTTGAGCTGGCAATTGTGATTACTGATGAAAGGTCGACCGCATTGGCCCCACCACTGGGACCATGGGACGGGGTAAAGGACCCCGCATAACTGCCAGCAGCTCCCCCGCCACAGCTGTTTGCACTTGCGCTCTGTATTGATGCGGATGTCGTTGTTACTGTGGCAGTCGCATTGCTCTCAGAATTTCCTGGGTTTATGATGAGATTCGGGTCACTACTTGTGGAAGTGAATGCTGTCGGTGCAATTGAGGTCATGGCTGTGGATCTTACAGAGGAATCGTAGTATCTCGATCCGGACTCTTCCTCGTCATGATAGTCAGAGTCGTCGGATGAGAGCGAAAGGATCGGCTTCGTGCTCACGTTGTCGATAGTAGATGTGTCCTCGCTGTTATAGCTTGCAGCATCATCGCTTATCTTCACCGATAGCCTTGTGAAAGACTTGGACGAAGGAGTCCGAACTTCTGTATTTTTGTCGCTGGATGTAACTATAGACTCCGTCGTCGACTGGCCAGCATTTTTCGAGGGCGCTCTGTTAGGTGCACTGTTTATGTTGGGCCGCCCATGGGTATGTGTCTGGTGCGGTCCGTGTCCAGGTGGTTTGTTATTGTTCATCAGTTTTCGAACCCAAGAGAACCGTCTTACTCTCCCATTTGCTAGCCCACGGCCGCCGCTTGTACCTGTGGAAGGTCTTCTGCCTCTGTCCAAAGAGACAGAGTCTCTCAGCTTCACATTGGACGAGCGCCCTGCACTGTTTTGGCCGGCCACGAAATCCACTGCATGAGGCTCGTTTGTGTTTCCCTCAACAGGCAGGCGCCGTGAAGAGTGGCTACCACTGTGGTCCGTTGAATAGCTCATACCAAGTAGTGCCAGCCGAATTACACACTGGTCTGCACTGCGAGGCGATGCGTGTGCGAATCCAGCTGTATACAGGTCTAACAATTCTGCTACATTAAAAGAAGGAGGGGAATGGGGACAGGGGGCATGTTTTTCGGCTGCTCTTCTCTCAATATACAGAGCAGTTAGTTCAGAATATATTTTTAAAAGACACAAAAAAAAACACAACCTAGGTAGGTCACATGATGTTGGTCAAGTGACCTGGTGCTGCATGACCTTGCTTTGCCTCCCTTTTTATTACCCTTCCAATTTTATACTTATATGGAAGTGAAGCACGGTATATATATATAGCCGGCCGGCACGTGGGGGGCTTATCACAAGAGCTCGTTCGCTCTTTTTTAAGTCCTTTACACGCGAACGCTCTCTTTCGGAGCGCAGATCCTAGTGGGCTTTGGATCAGCACTAGATTCTGTTGCAGTTACGAGAAATCTTAGAGTCCGTTCAACAATGGAGCGCACGGAGGCCCAAAGACGGGTGCCGTTTTCTATAAGCTCCCAGGATTTTCTACTGTACCTGCTGGCCTTTTTCATTCCGCCACTCCCAGTTTTGATCAGGAAGGGTGTGTTGTCTAAAGAGCTCCTATTGGCTGTACTTTTGACTATACTGGCGCAACTGCCAGGATTTTTGTATGCCTGCGTCGTTATATACTCTACGAGTGATTCAGTGGCCCAGGTTTACGAGAATGATACAGTGAGCTCCTTCGTTGTTGACCTTGAAGGGGGCTCGGAGTCCCTTGGCGTAGAGGGAGACACGTTGGTGCGTCAGGCGCGTGGCGGAGAAAGCGCCACATTCTCCGCACGCCAAAATGCAGGCGAACAGGAAGTGGTTAAAAAACGCGATCATAATGAGGATGATGACGCTTCAATTCCGCTACTCGCCAAGAACTCACAGCAATACGAGGGCCACTCATCGCAAGAAGGCCCGCAAGACCTCCCTCCAACGTACGATGATGTTGTCGGATCGTCCAACTCCAAGCCAGTCATTGGTGATCATAAAGTGCAACACTGATCGATCTTGTATTTTGTTTCGGCCGCCTAATAAAAACTGACATTTTTTGTCGCCATGAAGTTATCACCCACCGTAGATAAATTTTAAATACTCACCCACAAGTTTTTAATTTTGCATTTAGCCATTTTTGCTTAATAGAGCAAAAAAACAAAAAAAAGTTTTTTATTTTGCAAGTGAAATTTTTTTTCTTTTATCTATAAGCCGTTCATGGATCACAACAGCAGAGCGAGGTACCTTACCTGTACGCAGGCAGTGCAGACACCACAATGAAAATCAAAACGATATCACGAACTTCCGACACATATATCCCGGTGAGAAACACCCAGGAGTCCGCTCTTCCGAGGAATCTCGACCCCGCGTTGCACCCCTTTGAAAGGGCCAGAGAGTACACTAAAGCTTTAACGGCAGCCAAGATGGAACGCATGTTTGCGCAGCCATTCGTGGGACAGCTTGGCAAAGGTCACGTTGATGGTGTGTATCAGATAGCAAAGAACTTCAAGGCAGTTGGCCGTTTGGCCTCTGGGTCCGGTGACGGTGTCATCAAGTACTGGAACCTTTCATCAAGAGAGGAGGAATACAGCTTCAAGGCGCATGACGGAATGTGCTCGGGACTAGCAGTGACACCCTCCCAACAGCTCCTATCTTGTGGAGTGGACAAGACAATCAGATTGTGGAAAGTGTACGACGGAGAGCTGAAGACGGAGGACGAAAGGTTTTCGGATGAGGTAAGCTCTCAGGGGCTTGTGAAGACTTTTCTTGGGGAGCATTCATTCCAGTCGTTGGACCACCACCGCGATGATCCCGTCTTTGTAACTGGTGGAGCATCCATCAACTTGTGGGACATCAACAGAACTAGACCGATCTCAGACTTGTCCTGGGGGGCAGATAACGTTACTTCTGTCAAATTTAATATGACCGAGACATCAATCATAGCAAGTGCGGGCTCCGATAACTCGCTAATTCTGTACGACATTCGCACGAACTCGCCTACGCAAAAAATTAAAACCTCGATGAGGTCTAATGCCATATGCTGGAATCCTATGGAAGCGTTTGTTTTTGCTACTGCCAGCGAAGACCACAATGCCTACTTGTGGGACATGCGTAACATGTCGAGATCCATCAACGTGTTCAAGGATCACGTGTCTGCAGTGATGGATATTGACTTCTCACCAACCGGACAGGAGGTAGTCACATCGGGTTATGATAAGACGATTCGGCTGTTTGGCTACAGAAAGGGGCATTCCAGAGACGTGTATCATACCAAGAGAATGCAGCATGTGTTTGTGAGCAAGTTTTCGATGGACTCCAAGTATATTTTCTCCGGCTCTGACGAAGGGAACGTGAGAATCTGGAGAACAAACTCGAGCGAGAGATCTGGTGTCAAGTCTTCGAGGTTCAGGGCTAGACTGGAGTATGACGACAAACTCAAGGAGAGGTTCGCAAACATGCCTGAGATTAAGCGGATCTCGCGTCACAGACACGTTCCTGTTGCTGTTAAGAAGGCTTCTGAGATAAAGGCGATCGAGATTGCGAGCATGAAGAGACGCGAACTGAACGAGCACAGACACAGCAAGCCAGGGTCCAAGCCATTCAAAAGCGAGCGGCAGAAGCACGTTGTCGGCCAAGTTCACAAGGTGTAAGTAACTTCTTGTCTAATATAATAGACCTCTGTGCGTGTGTGCATTGTTTTAATTTTTGTTTGTTTTTCACTTCTGCGCACTATCGCAGTTTGTGAAAAAGGGCCCCTCATTGCAATTTGGCTGCCCACACTTTTTTCTATCGTGATGTAGTAAGAACTTGTTCAACAGGCACTCCCTTTCGTATCGGCTGAACCGCATCACGGTGCTGCTACACAACAACATGGCAGGAGGAATCACAATAGCTATCGACCGCGGCGGAACCTTCACTGACTGCGTGGGCAACTCGGGTTCAGGGAGAAGCGAGGATGATGCCATTATCAAGCTGCTCTCGGTGGACCCTCAAAACTATGCAGACTCAAACCTTGAGGGCGTCCGGCGGCTCCTGGAGATCTTCACAGGAAAGACAATTCCACGCGGCACACCACTGGATACCACGGAGATCCGGTCGTTGCGACTGGGGACTACTGTTGCAACTAACGCGCTGTTAGAGAGAAAGGGGGAACGCTGCGCATTGGTGACCACAAAAGGGTTCAGGGATATCCTGAGGATCGGCAATCAGTCTAGACCACACATATTCGATCTGTCAGTCTCAAGACCGGACGTCCTTTACGAAACAGTAGTGGAGATTGACGAACGTGTAACGCTGGAAGATTTTGTGGAGGACCCAGAGCAAAACTTAACCAAATCTGACGATAAGGACTTGGTAAAAGGCGCATCAGGAGAAACCGTTCGAATTCTCAAAACCCCTGATGAGAAGGAGATCGAGACTCTTCTGAGACTCGTATATGATTCCGGTATAAGATCATTGGCAATCTGTCTTCTTCACTCGTACACTTATGCCAAGCATGAAGTATTGATCGGAGAGATTGCTCGGAAGATTGGATTTACTCATATATCGCTGTCATCAAAATTGTCCCCTATGATCAAATTTGTTGCAAGAGCAAACTCTTCTGTGGCTGATGCGTATCTCACACCAGAAATACGGAAATACCTTGACGGCTTTGAGTCCGGATTGCAACATGGGCTCTGGTCTGCTGTAAACGAAAGCGGCGTGAAATGCCAGTTTATGCAGTCAGATGGTGGGCTTGCAGAAGCATCTAACTTTTCAGGACTAAGGGCTATACTCTCTGGTCCTGCTGGGGGTGTTGTTGGGTATTCTAAAACCTGCTATAACCCCAAAAATAATATACCTTTAATTGGGTTTGACATGGGCGGGACATCTACTGATGTTTCCAGATTTGGTGATGGGAGATTGGATCACGTTTTCGAAACAACTACAGCAGGCGTCACTATACAATCACCACAGCTTGATATCAATACAGTGGCTGCGGGAGGTGGTTCCATATTGTCATTTAAAAATGGACTCATGCAGGTGGGACCAGAATCTGCATCCTCACACCCTGGTCCTGCGTGTTATAGAAAAGGTGGCCCTTTAACTATAACAGATGCAAACCTTATACTAGGAAAACTAGCCCCTGAGTATTTTCCAAATATATTTGGTCCAAAGGAGGATGAGCCACTAGATATAGAAATCACAAGAGTGAAGTTCAAGGAACTGGCGAAGCAAATTAACGAGGCAAATCCACAAATAAAAGATATGTCACTCGAAGAAGTCGCCTTGGGGTTTTTAAAGGTTGCGAATGAAACTATGTCGCGCCCTATCAGGCAGTTAACCGAGGCAAAGGGGTATGTTTTATCTGGCCATCGTTTAGTTTCTTTTGGAGGAGCTGGTGGTCAGTGTGCTTGTGAAGTTGCCCAATTGCTAGGTATCAACACAGTTCTTATTCACAGGTATTCGTCAGTGTTATCTGCTTATGGGATGGCACTTGCTGACGTTGTTGAAGAATTACAAGAACCTTCTTCTTTAAATTTAAATGAAACTACTAGAGCCACGTTGGAGTCGAGGCTTATTTTTCTAAAGGCAAAAGGCTCTGAGGCTCTCATAAAGCAAGGATTCACACAAGAGAATATTATATATGAAGAATATCTTAATCTTCGATACCAGGGAACTGAATCAGGCATTATGGTTTCTAGTGAGTCAGGATGGGACTTTGAGGAGCGATTTGTATCTCTTCATAAAAGAGAATTTGGATTTATTTTTGATAAGAATATCATTGTTGACGATATTCGAGTCCGCGCCATTGGTCTTGGTCAATCAAGGCTAGAAGGATTTGTTGATGATGAAATAGACGAACTTGTGTCTTCCGACCAAGTTCGTCTTGTTGGCGAAGAGAATGTTGATTTTGTTAAAAGCTCCTATTGGGACGACGGATTTTTGGACACTCCAGTTTACAGATTAGAGAAACTCTCAACTGGCTCAAAAGTAATTGGTCCTGCTATAATTGCGGATGGTACACAGACTAATGTGATTCCACCTAACGGCGTCGCTTTAGTCCTGAAGTCACATTTGGTGATAACTTTAACTGAAACTGGTGGCTTGCCATCTCAAGATGATTCATCAAATGAAATTGTAATTGAGCCTGTTCTACTTTCTATTTTCAGTCACAGGTTTATGGACATTGCTGAACAGATGGGCGTTTCACTTCAGAAAACATCAGTGTCTGTTAATGTGAAGGAAAGGCTTGACTTCTCGTGCGCAATGTTTGACCCAGTAGGAAATTTAGTGGCCAATGCCCCACATCTACCTGTTCACCTGGGATCTATGTCAACATGTATTGCCACACAGGTGCGGTTATGGAAGGGAAAGTTAAAACCTGGGGATGTTTTAGTGTCTAACCATCCGTCTTCAGGGGGAACGCACCTTCCTGACATTACTGTCATCTCCCCTGCATTTGACGGGGATCAGATCATTTTCTACGTGGCATCGAGAGCTCATCATGCAGATATAGGTGGACTGGCACCTGGGTCAATGCCTCCTAACTCAAAACAGTTGTGGCAGGAGGGGGCTATGATTTATTCGGAACTTTTAGTAAAAGAGGGCAAATTCCAAGAGGACAGGATGGTTGAATTACTACTAAAGGATCCGGCCAGATTTCCTGTATGCTCAGGTTCGCGAAAATTGTCAGACAACTTATCAGACTTGAGGGCACAAATTGCCGCTAACCGGAAAGGAATATCGCTGATTGACCAACTTGTCACTGAGTTCGGTCTACCAAGAATTATGGCCTATATGAAGGCAATTCAAGACAATGCCGCAAGTACAGTGACAGTCATGCTAGATGATCTTATTGACCGTTATGGCGTTGAAAATCTGAGATGTAGTGATTTCATGGATGATGGATCAATGATAGATTTGAAGGTGAGAAGAGATGAGCACGACAATTCTGTGATTTTTGACTTCAGCGGAACATCTGAACAAGCCTACAATAATCTAAATGCTCCAAAGGCAATAACCTACTCTGCAATCATCTACTGCCTAAGATGTTTGGTTGATGAAGATATACCGCTGAACCAAGGATGCTTGAGGCCGATTAAAGTTATATTCCCGGAAAATTCAATATTATCACCTGACAATGAATGCGCTGTTGTTGGAGGAAATGTCTGCACTTCGCAAAGAGTAACGGATACGATCTTGAAAGCCTTCAACGTCATGGCAGATTCACAGGGTTGCTGCAATAACTTTACTTTTGGAACAGGTGGCAATTCTTCCAATGGAAGCTACGTACAAGGTTTTGGATACTATGAAACGATTGCAGGCGGTCATGGTGCCTCATCTAAATGGCCCGGTGTTTCTGGAGTGCATACCAATATGACGAACACAAGAATAACGGATGCAGAAATCTTTGAAAGACGGTATCCCATCATACTGAGAGAATTCTCTTTAAGGCCGAATTCTGGAGGCAAAGGTAAGCTCAACGGTGGAGACGGTGTGATCCGAGAAGTGGAATTTCGAGTCCCAGTGACTGCATCTATATTATCAGAAAGAAGAGTTGTCGCTCCACATGGTATTGCTGGTGGTGAAGATGCGCAGAAGGGAAAGAATATGTGGATCAAGAGTGAGCGAGACAAAGATGGCAAGGTTGTTCAAAAAATCATCAACATTGGCGGAAGAGCCACTGTTGATGCATCTGCCGGTGATCGTATTAGAATATTGACACCAGGTGGCGGTGGCTATGGCTTGCATGAGGACAACGTTGTCAACGACGTGTCCAAAAAGTCAACGCGATCTCAAATGATCCTTGGAACTGGCTCGCTTTCGCTTCGTTCTCAGACCCAACTCCAAAACTAAACAAGGACGTCACGATACGAAATTCATAATGATTCATTCAAAGATTTGCAAGACACTCTGTAGTTTCAACATCATTTCTTCCCACTCTCCCTCGAGAGTGCTTAAAACAGTGATGGCACCTCCAGCGCCACATTTCCAACAGTCTGCTGACTCGGTGCTCTCCAGGTCCCCGCGATAATTAAATAAGGATCTTATTATCACACTCCAATCAGAATTATTATTGACAGACCAATAACCGCAGACACCTGAGTAAATACCTCTTCTTTGGTGCCCCTCAATTCTTGATAAGAGCTCCACTGACCTCTTTTTGGGAGCACCTGTCATGGAACCTGGAGGCAATGATTTCCTTAAAACGTCAATACCCGTGTAAGGCGAATTCAAAAAGTACCCTTTGATAACCGAAACAAGCTGGTAGACAGTTTTATACTCCTCGACACTCATCAATTTGGGTACTTCTACGCTTTTCAGGAATTGATAAAGATCATGGCGTATTAAATCCACAATCATTAGATTCTCTCCAATTTCTTTTGGAACTTTGAGGAGTCGACAGGCTTCATTATAGTCTGTTTCGGGGGTCTTCTTCACAGTCCCCTTTATGGGTCTCATTTCCAGCTCTGAATCATTCCAGGACAGGAACCGTTCAGGAGACGTCGAAAGAAGCTTTGCATCTCCAAAATTCAAAAACGAAGAGTATGGCGAAGGGTTGCGGGAAACCATTCTGCAGTATATTTGCCACGCTGAGATAGCGACTGGAACTATTAGTCTGGTTTCTGTTGTCAAACAAAGTTCATAGGTATCTCCGGAACGAAGGTATTTTTGACACTGACTAAAGCTGTTTTCATAGTCTTCTTTATTTGGCTTCAAAATCTGTATTGAACTTTTTGTTAGGCTGATAGTGTCAGCAACATTAAATACATTTGGAGCCACATTGACCAAGTCATCAAGCATCGTGTCTAGCCAGGAGTCATCGTTCGTCCTAATGCTAACTAGAAACGCCTTTTTGTCAGAAATAGCAATAAAGCGCTCAATAAAACACAATCTTGTGTCTGGCACAAAGCCCGTAGTTACTTTTTTCAGGTCCTTCAATGGGATATCCTGACCTTCTTCATATGAGAAGAAACCAACAAGTCCCCCAGTGAATGGACATGACTCTAAAACAGGATGCTGAATTTTTGGGACAAAGTGGTTGCTTTTCATAAAGTGGGAAACATACGTCCAGATGGACTCCCCTTTGCCCAACTGGTGGAGTTTTTTGTGGTCATTACCCCAATGTGATATCTCAACACAGTTAGGGTTCTCAGTTGAGTGTCCAATTACGATTGATTCATTCCTGACAGGCAGTGCTATTATAGACCATTGGCCAGGAGCGAGAGCAGAATTCAGTAACAGAAAATCGTCCTCATTTGCAGATTTACCTTTGATCCAATTGCAAAAACTGAGTACTCTATTTTCCTCAATAAAGCAAGTGGATACGTCTCTAAAACTGAAGTTGAACTGAGGAGGCAAACTGGGAAAGGAGTCTATCAGAGGCTGCAACTCAAGCACTCTTGGGTCCGAAGTGATGGCGGTGCTCTTTGGGGCATTTCCAATGCTTTTGTTATGAGCAGTTGCAAGCTGCCAAAACCGAAGCATTAGAAGCTCTCCGCACGAGGACATGATGGACTCGGGGTGGTACTGAACACCGTAGTGGGGAAACTTGGAGTGCTGGGCTGCCATTAAAATATCGGTATCCGACTGATCGCAGTGAGTGAATGCCAGGGGTACCACTGTGGCAGAAGCAGCGCCGTCCGCGTCCACAAAGATCGAGTGGTACCGCACTGCCTCGAATTCGTCTGGAAAGCCGCGGAAGATTGATGTTTTGTCTGTGGGTCTGATGCGATACACCTGGCCGTGGGTTGGGTTTTCCAAGTAACCGATTTTCAGCCCGTTAGTGAGGCACAGGGACTGAAACCCAAGGCAGATACCGAGGATGGGGGTGTTGGTGCAGGCTGCAAACAGAAACGGTATGATGCCAACATCTGCCGCAAGCTCAGGGCTTCCGGGCCCCGGGCCGACCACGACGGCATCTACACAGTCCAGCAAGGCGCGCAGGTCGTCCTGGTCGGCTGGAAGCTTGAAAGAGTCGCTTCGCACCGTGAACACCTTGGCCTGCGTGGCTTGCGCAATGAGGGTGCTGAGGTTATATGTGAAGGAGTCATATGAGTCAATCAGCAGGACCGACATTGGTGTCCAGGTGGTGGGGGGGGGGGGGGGGGGGGG